>CM060951.1:205840817-205873205 GCA_030765055.1 Mantis religiosa | reverse complement strand
AGAAGAAGAAGAAGAAGAAGAAGAAGAAGAAGAAGAAGAAGAAGAAGAAGAAAGAAGAAGAAGAAGAAGAAGAAGAAGAAGAAGAAGAAGAAGAAGAAGAAGAAGAAGAAGAAGAAGAAGAAGAAGAAGAAGAAGAAGAAGAAGAAGAAGAAGAAGAAGAAGAAGAAGAAGAAGAAGAAGAAGAAATTGCTTACAAAGCTTGAACTGGAATTTTGTAAAACTTGGCTTGGAATGTACTAGACATTTACAATTAAAACACCATAATATATTGTGGTTAAATAATTGCAACCACCCAATAATGCAAGTATGGACAATTTCTGTAACTGGATGTTGAATAATGTTAATATTTGGTCTATTTCTGATGTTTAATTAATTTTTACAGACAAAGCATGTGGCCATGAAGAATGAATAAGTATTAAAACAAATGTTTTTTAAAAGCTGTAAGCGATGTGTGGTATTATTTTCAACATCATCTATGACAAGGGCATATAGTTATTGCAGTTAAATATGAGAAATCTGTGTGCTTAAATTTAAGAGGCTATGAATGTCTTACTGTGCTAGTAAATAGTGTAGTTGCTAGTGCCAAGAAATTGCCTGTTAAGTTAATCATATATGCTAACCAAGGCTCTACATTTGACATTTTATTTACAAACTTAAAATGAAATATTTTATCAATGATATATCTGACATGTCATGCAATGGCAACATTTCCAAAATAGAATAGTGGGCAGATTCCACAATAAAGAAAGATTTTAAAAGCGTGAATATGATGATGATGGTGATGGCAATGTTTTTTTTTTTTTTTTTTTAATTTACGTCCTCCAACGTTAAGTCATATGGGACGAATGGTGATGGTGATGATGATGATGATGGTGATGATTATCATTACGATAATGGTTGCAATGTGAAAGGGCATTTTTGTAAGACTTCTTTCAGCAAAAGTCTAACTTTTTTCTAATTTGAAATATTTAGCTGTATGTATTTCTATTCGTCTAACTCAGATCCAGTTGGTTTAAATTTTTATAACAAGTTAAGAATGCTGATACAAGGAAATTCAAACTAACAGTCCCTATGTGACTTCATTCAAACAAATCCTAAGGCAATAAGCACTATATTTATTGTTCTATAGTACACAGCATGATTAGTATAGACCATTTGCAGAATTGAACTGCAAATGTCATTGCCATACACAGAGCTTGAATGAGGTAAAATGAAGTCATTCAAATTAGCATCTGCTACAAGTGACCTTCCCAGTGGTATGAAAAGGAAGATTTAAGTAAGTTAATATCTTTGAACTGCTTCAAAATATTAATAAAACAAAATACAACTTGGAATTTTTTGAAAAGAGCCTCTTGTGATAAATATTTTGAAAAAAATAACCTTTAAATAAAAGGATAGTGGTTTTTAAGTGTCCTTCTTCATAACTTATCATTTCTTCAGAGATTTGAAGTAAATATTGATAAAGTTTTTTATTCAGCATTTTGAAGAACAATACAGCTCACCTTGGTAAGATGGTAGCCAGTCTGCTTCAAACTCAAGAGGTCCTGAGTTTGAATCTCAGTTTGGGTGACTTACCTGGATAAGGTTTTTACGGGGTTTTCCTTCATCCTGAAAGATGAATGTTGGGTAACTCTAAGCTCTATGGACCCTGGGCTCATTTGAGCATCATTTCACTCATCGTCCGATGGGACTTAAAGTTGGAGGGCATGAATTTAAAAAAAAAAATAATAAAAACGCAATGCATCAGATGCTTCAAATAATGCTTTCGGGACTTCAATTTGTCCCTGTTTTTGTGTCTCCTTTGAAAAAAATAGTTTTGATTAGTTTAATGTCAATTTTTTTGTCTTTTGTCTTAAAAAGTGTTGAAGTGATGTCTTATTATTGTTATTGTTACTTCACATAATTGGACTTACTTAAGTGGAGACTGATCTGTTACATCTGCATCTTACTACTTGTTTTTGTATCATATCGTCCTTCAGTCGGTTTTGTTCGTGTGAAGTAAACAGAATTTTAGAGGAAACTCTTACTCTGGTACAACAGTGGAAATAAAGAAGATTTGTTCTCTTAAAATCAAAACCTATTTTGAAAAAAGCAGAAGATGAGGAAAGTCTGTCTGTTGTAGAAATAAATAAATTTTGTAGAGAGATGAGAGGATTTTATTACACGTGCCACGCTTATCTACAGAAGTGGATGATCCCTTTGAATGAGTTTTCCATCTTTAATTGTATGCTGCTAGTGTCTGTACCACAGTGAAATTTAGTGGAGCAAACTATTGTGATTTTGTAAACTAAGGGACATTCAATTGATGACTCTCTTCTTTTTGATCAGTTATCATATTTGAGTGCCTATATAGAAGTATTACTTGTAAATGAAGATGATTGGAATAAGTAATCCAGCCAAGAGAAATGGACCTATTTCTTAAGACAGTGTGAATGTGTAGAAGAGTACTCTGAATTAATGAAATAGTATTCCTGGTCATAACTCCAATTTTGAAAGGATATTTTCCCTCATGAATGTGCAGTGGACAGAGGAACGAAGTCGCCTTGAGGTCTCAAAAGTTGAAGTCATAATTAAATATGTTTTTAACTATCAGATGAGCTGCATAGAGTTTCAAAATTATTTAAGTCAGCTGCCAGACCTTCTTTGCAGATTTTCAAAGTCAGATAAATACTAGGAGCAGTAATACAGCTTCGTGATAGTTTAGTAGTACTGTGAGTAAAATATTATATTATTTGAAGCAAAAGGTTAGAAACAGTGATGTATTTAACATTTGAAAGTAATGAGTCGGTAATTCAAACACAAACATCACTTAAATTATTCTTACTTGGACATGTTTAGGAGAACGTTTTGTCCCCATTGTCAGAATTAAATTTTTTTTCAGTAAAAAGGTCCTGGTTTTTCATTTTCGAAATCTGGCAACCCTACACTAACATATACTACACAAACTATCAATAAAGTCAGAGCTATTTTAAGTACAGTTAGATTTTCAAGAGCAGGTTTGAAAATTTCAAACATATTGAAGAAAATGTTTGAGATCTTCTCGAGAAACAAGCCAGGTGAAAAGACGATTAGATATTAGAATAAACGAACATGAACGAAGCATTCCTTTAATGCAACCGGAGAAGTCTGGACTGGCAGATCATTGTTTTGATAATGACCATAGAGCCAACTTTCAGGAGACGACCATCTTGGCAAAATGCAACAGTTACTGGGTGCAGAGAGTTAAGGAGGCTTTGGTCATTTCCTCTGAGAGGAGCACGCTTAATTGTGATGCTGGATTTCATTTCAGCTCCTCTTGGAAACCAGTCTTAAAAATGGTAATCCGTTGACTTAAAAAGCACAGATCTATACAACTTGATCATCAAGTTAAATAGTTACGTTTCTTTGGCCCAATTAATTTTCTATACTCACGCCATCTCCTGACCTGGTATTTAATTTACTGAAAACAGTCTTTTGTTCAGTGATGCAAATATTGGTAGTGTTTTGTCTTTTTTTGTATTTGTATTATATCCAGTAATACATTTGTGGTTATAACATTTATTAAAATATCCTGATGATGGGAGAGATGTACACTCCTGAAGTCGATTTCTAATCGTCTTTTCACCTGGCTTGTTTCCCGAGAAGATTTCGAACATATTCGTCGCCAGGAAAGCTTCAGGTCTTATATTTAAGAAAACTTTATTATATGAGTATTTACATCACTGACATGGTATATACAACAAAAGGCTTAAAACAGGGGGATGGGCTGGCCCCATTACTCTTTAATATTGCCCTAGAGCATGTAATAAGGCAGTTAAAGATAAGTACGGTTGGAACCCTAATACACAAATTAGTACAATTAGTGGCTTATGCTGATGACATAAATATAATGGCAAGAAGAAAATGAGATTTAACTCAAACCTTCCAAGAACTATGGGATAACGCAAAGGAAATTGGTTTACAGATAAATATGGAGAAAACTAAAATGTTAATACAGACACATAAGCCTAACTTGAACAATAATAGACAGCAGATAGACCTAATAAAAGTAAATGCAGTTCAAGAATTTACATATTTAGGTACAATAATCAGTAATGATAATAATGGAATATATGAGATAAAGTATAGGCAGTCAAAGGCAAATAAAGCATATTTCACATTATTACCAATATTCAGGTCTAAAGACATACACAGACAAACAAAATTACGATTGTATAAAACAATAATAAGAGCAATATTGACATACAGATGTGAAGAATGGGTAATGACAAAGAAAATGGAGAATATATTATGTGCCTTTGAAAGAAAGATTTTGAGAAGAATCTTAGGCCCAGTGAATGATAATGGATTATGGAGACATAGATATAACAGCGAAATATATGACATATATAAAGAGCCAGGTATAACAAGAATATTTAAATTAAGAAGACTTCAGTGGGCTGGTCATGTATTATGAATGAATGACCAAAGTATACCCTTAAAAGTGTTAAAAGGCAAAATGTTTGGGAATAGAGCAGTTGGCAGACCAAGGGAGAGATGGTTTGATGGGGTGAGAATAGATGCAAGGAACTTACTGAATAGCAGGAATCTGGAAAGAGATGCAATAAATAGGGAAGAATGGAGGCAATGCTTAAGAGAAGCCAAGGGTCAAGTTGGGCTGTAGCGCTACGAGAGAACAAGCTGAGTATTTACAATTTTAAAAAAAAGAAAACAACTATAAAGCAAAATATATGGATAGGCAGAGTGAGACTGAAATATTCAATGCCATAGACAGGATTTGAACTACTCATATTATTCATTCCATTAATTGATGTAATAGTGGTCTAAACTCTGAAGCCTGTGCCTTAAAGTACTTACAGTATAGTAAGTCGCCATTAAGGTAGTTGTCTCATGTGTTTATGAGAACTCCTAGTGGTTTACTGGGAAATTTACAAGTCAGTTGGAGAATTTAATGCCATAGTGGCACATTGGAGTGGTAGCTCTGTGGTCAAGAGAGCTGGATGGAGATCGGAGATCCATGGTTCAAATGCTGACTATGACATTAAATTTTTCGGTCTGACTCTACCTATGCAAACCTTGTCCTACATGCACTTAGTGTGAAAGAACAAAATAAATACAAATAGATTATGAATCTATAAAGTTTGAGAAGTATTTTTTATGAAGAAAAAAATTAGTGTTCCTTTTGAGATTTTCTTGAAACCTCTGAGGAATGTTGGTCTTTTAAGCTTCAGTTAAATGCTATAAGAAGTGTTACACATAATAGCTTATTGACTAGTAGCTGGTAATTATATTTAAATATTTTTATCTTACCCATAAAGGAGGGCACGACGCCATAGTGTACAAAGGGCACATAAAATATGAGCCCTGCCAGAATAAACAGAGCTGCATATAGATACTCAATCTGGGGCTTATCTAAGATGGGTGCCACAATTAAATATACGGAAATCACCAACACCACAACGGGAATGATGAGCGGCACCTGCAAGCACAAAACAAGAATATTATAAATAATGTAGATAAACAGAGTAGCTTATAAGATTATGGCATTTACAGAGATTTTACAAGAAAAGTATAATTTTGTAAATGTGCTTCATACGAGGGAGTATTGTAAAGTTCTACCACCCGGAGTTTTTTATGCTAGAGTGATGAAAATTTTTCAGTGTCAACATTGATCCCTCGGGACATAATGTTGGTAGTTTGTGATTTAAGTCCTTTTTCTTTTTTACAGTGAGTGCCAGAAGTGACTGAGGTGTAAGATGAAGAAAATTGAGGCTCGTAGTGTGATCAAGTTCCTGCATTTGAAGGACAAAGCTGCCCGGGAAATCCCTGATGAGATGACGGCTGTTTGTGGAAATGAATGTCCATCGTATGACACTATTGTGAGGTGAAAAAGGAATTTTGAAACTGATCACATGTCCCTGACAGATTAGCCAAGAGCTGGTAGATTGTCAATGACAGACGATGCTGTCACAGTGAAGAAAGTGGAGTGTTTTAATACTGGAAGACAGAGGTGCATCATGAATGAGACACATCTTAGCTATGGTAGTGTGTGAAAAATTATTCATGATGTACTGCACATGTCTAAGGTGTCTGCACGGTGGGTTCCACGTTTGCTAACCCCTTTCCAAAAGCAAACACGGCATGACCTTACAAGACAGATGTTGATGCTGTTGGAACTGAATTAAGATTACTTTTGTATCGTCTGGTAACTATGAATGAATCCTGGAACTATCAGTATGATCCAGAGACAAAAACCATGAGCATTAAATGGAAACATACCAACTGCCCCCTCCCAAAAAGGCCAACGTGCAAAAGTCAACTGGGAAGGTCATGCTTTCAGTTTTCTGGGACTGTCGTGGAAACATCCTTACAGATTATCTTGCCAAGTGTTAAACCATCACTGGCAGATACTTCTGCAATCTTCTGGACAAGTTACGAGCAGCTCTGATTAAGAAACGACGTAGTATGCTCTCCAAAAGTGTTTGTCTTCTGGCTGACAATGCACCAGCTCATTCATCTCAAGTTGCAGTTGACAAAACAAGGGAATGTGGCTTTGAGACCTTACAGCATCCGCCTTATTCGCTCGATCTCGCACCAAGTGACCTTTTTTGTTCATGGAAATGAAGAATCCGTTTTATGGTCGCCGATTTGACAACACAAATGACGTCATTAATAAAGTGGAAGAGTGGTTTAAAGCGAATTCTGCAGACTTCTACAGTCAAGGTATTCGGAAGGTCAAGAAACGCTGGAAAAATATGTAAATCTGGATGATGATTACGTAGAGAAGAACTAACAAGCACATATCAACACAAACTATCTATCACATTTTTTAAAGGGTGAATATTATAACTTTACGACACCCTCCTCATAGAGTTTGGAAACTCTAGTTTATTACTAACGAAATTATTTTAAAAAATAAGATAGCAAATCTTACAAGAAGAAATATACTTTTTTGGGCAGGGGGAGCCAAGAGCTCCTTTTTTGGGAGGGGAGGCATTGTTTTACATACCAAAACTTCCATTGACTCTCTTTCATTATGCCACCATAGGAAGAAATCTCAGTCATTTCTGTATGCATGTCTTGCTCTTGTCTATTTTTGAAGTTCTATTATTTTGCTCACCTTATAGGGCCGCGGGGCGTTGGGCTTGGTGTACCGCATTACTATGAGCGCCAGCATTGCACCTCCATAGAAAATCCATGCAGTGAAGCTGAAGAAGTCTATCAAGGAATCTATGGTTCCGGATAGGACCATGGCCACAGCTATCAGGGACTGTGGAGAAAACATTTTCCATTAGAAAGAACACTTTTGAAACCCAAACCTATTATAAGCTATATCACCCAAATCTTATAAGTATACCTCCTCATTCTCTTGGATGAGAGAGTTTCTTATTTTTTTATTTTCTAATGTTTATCTACTTTCTCTATTGCTTAGTAGGAGAAATAATGTATTCCACACTATCGGAAATAAACATTTTGAGAACTCCTGAATTAAAAAGCATGTTTTTAACAAAATGCGTGCCTGTCTTTGAACAACCAACTAAAAGAAGGTCAAGTGATTATCAAATTTATTGTTCAAATTCAGCAAATTCCTAAGAACTCTCTTTCAAGAAATTTTCCTAGCTTCATACTATCCTTTATATGAACTATTTATATGAAAAGTAAAATGTATGCCTTGATACTTAAAAAATCCTCTTTATTTGAATGATTTTAATTTTATTAGATTCATAAACCATAAAGGATAGGAAAAGTTTAACAAATATGAAATGTACTTACATCTCTTTAAATACTAAAATTTACACGTAAAGATTTGTGGCATTGGTTGTCTAGAAGATTCGTTAGAAATTGATGAAATCCTCATGTACATTTGAGCAGAACCCCGTGTTAAAGGCTATTTCCAGTTCAAAATACAGGATGACTTTTTAAATAAAAATTTGTTATTGCACACATTTTCCCAAACGTAGCAAGTAGATGAAGTGAACTTACGTGAAATATCAGTCCAGGTGCCGGGGTGTAGCGTCGGATGTGTACATAGGAGAGAATGTCCAGAAGATGGCCCTCACGACTTGCGGCGAAACACAGCCTGAAATACCAATATCGGAAATTAATGCACATAAGTATTTATTGATATAATTCATAAAGACATCAATGATATATTCTTCTAAACTATGTAATGTGCTGATATAGTTGGAAGTACAGACGAAAGCGGGTGAATGCAGGTTGCGCAGTAGCGCTGCTTCGAGTAAGCGTATAGTGACTTCGTATGTGCTCTGTAATATTAACACAAGTCTGTCACTATAAAAAGCATATCCATAGATCAGTCTATGATCAATGATAACAAGGAAATAAATAAAAAACAAGAATACTGACCTTCCAGCTGCAAAAAGAGTGCCATTTGCTGAGCCAAACGTTGAAACAGTTACAGAGAGGGGCATGAGCCAAGCCATTACACCCAAGATGCGATTCCCAAACGTCTGTAACAGAATTAAAAGATCATCAACAAATGACAGATGTTTATTGTACAAATAGCATGGTTAAATAAAAGGTGCAATAGAGTTCGAGAACACACACAGAAACAAAACTGGCAACCCATGCCTATAATAGCACCGGGAGGTTATGAATTCCATTTCGTTACGCGACCACTTGAACTTGAATTGTTTTAGCAGTTTTCCCTGGTCGGTGGGCAAATGCTAGACTGGATGGCAACGTAAACACAGGTTTTCCTGCTCATTACACATGACCTGTCTTCTTTGTTATCTTTGAAGTTCGTCGGACCAGGAGATGGAAATTGGTTTTTCCACACTAGCCGTGTGAAGGCTAAGATTTAGATAGAACCATACTGAAAAATTCAATGCCATATCCGGGATATGAACCACCGTGTTTCCGTGGTTCGGAACCGTGGTTCAGATCCCGTCTATAGCACTGAATTTTTCAGCGTGACTCTACCTTTCCAAAACACAATTTGTTCAAAATATCTTCATGTCAAATCAGTTGTACATATTAAATATTCTAGGTATAACCTTAAAGTGCTTTTAATTCTCAATTACTTTTGTATAACTGATAAACAGTCAAAAATACTTTGCTATACATAGAATGCAGATCTCATTATAGCATACAATTTATATCAAATACATTTATTTTTGTAGCCTTAACCATTTCCAAAATATTCCTTGTTACTGGTTTGAGTTTTTCAATACATACTTCCCTCAAATAGGAAGTCGCTATTTTTTTCCCCTTTTCCTGTACATGTAATATTAACAAGAAGGAAACTGTAAAGTCATTAGACAGCGATTAAAAGGCATGACTTATCTAAGCCTTCTGTACCATTGAATCTACAAAGAAATAAAAGTACCTTGTATAACCTATTCATCCTTCATCCCTATTCATCCTTATTCATCCTTGCATATTTGAACTTCATCTTCAAAAGACAGATGAGGCACTTTTTTTCTGATATACATGCTCATGATACTAGGGGTAGAAATAATATAGTACCTCCTAAATTTCGTCTACAGAAATCTCTGGATTCTCATCTGTATCTTGGAGTGAAATTATACAATAAATTACCTTTAAATCTAAGACAAATTTTAAATGCAAATTCTTTTAAAACTAGAGTTAAAAGTAGCATTAAGTTACTTAACTTTTATACACTATAAGAGTATTTAAATGTAGATTCATTTTAAGGACCTGCTGACGAAACCTATTGCATTGTATGCCAAATGGTTAAATAAAATTATTATCATTATTATTATTATTATTATTATTATTATTATTATTATTATTATTATTATTATTATTATTATTATTATTATTATTATTGTTATTGTTATTGTTATTGTTATTGTCATTGTCATTGTCATTGTCATTGTCATTGTCATTGTCATTGTCATTGTCATTGTCATTGTCATTGTCATTGTCATTGTCATTGTCATTGTCATTGTCATTGTCATTGTCATTGTCATTGTCATTGTCATTGTCATTGTCATTGTCATTGTCATTGTCATTGTCATTGTCATTGTCATTGTCATTGTCATTGTCATTGTCATTGTCATTGTCATTGTCATTGTCATTGTCATTGTCATTGTCATTGTCATTGTCATTGTCATTGTCATTGTCATTGTCATTGTCATTGTCATTGTCATTGTCATTATCATTATCATTATCATTATCATTATCATTATTATTATTATTATTATTATTATTATTATTATTATTATTATTATTATTATTATTATTATTATTATTATTATTATGATCATCATCATCATCATCATTATCATCATCATTATTATTATTAAATGAACAGACGTCTGAAGCAACTGGCGTATCTTTGAACACCGTTTGATACTGAGAAACAAAGTTAAACAAACAAGAATCGTAAAGAGAAAAGGGAAAGGTCATCTAGTGGTTTAGGGCAAGTGATGGTATTCACTTCAAAGTGCATATTATCTTTAAAAACAACGATCCTCCTAGTATGCCCGTCTCGATAGCGTACATGGTAGCATGTCTGCCTCACGTTCAAGAGGTCCCGAGTTCGAATCTCGGTCAGGGTGAGTTACCTGGATAAGGTTTTTACCGGGGTTTTCCCTTGTCCTTACAGACGAATGTCGGGTAGCTCTAAGCTCTATGGAGCCTGGGCCCATTTGAGCATCATTTAACCCATTTCATTCACCGTCCGATATGACAACGCTGGAGGACGTCAAAATAAAAATAAAGTCTCTCTACTATAGATAAGGTAGTGTTTAGCAAGATTTTACTCACAAATTTATATTGCAAAACTTTTCTTTAGCAATTCCTTGAATTAGTTTATTTAGGAAATATGAGCCAAGTGATTTTCTAACCCTCAACTGCTATGCAGTGAAACATATGACGGTTGCAATAAGTCAGACGTAAACAGCTGACTCAACACGAGTTTGCCGACGGAGTGACACAAATCGCAATGTTTGTGTGTGTCCTTTCTTTAAGTCTGGAGGTACAATAGTAACGTTTAACAGAACAAGTTCTTTTAAGAATAGTTTTCTAAACAGTGGGTAGAGAAAGCTGTGTGAAAGTAACACATTATGTGTTTCAGATGGGAAAGTGTTTAAACTTTAGCGCTACTAGGTGAGCAACCAATCGGAGTAGTGCGGTGTTGTATTGCATTCCCGCTAAGTGGTGTTTGAGGATCGCCAACCTAATCAATCTGTATGAAATACTATTCGCGCTAAGACAAAAATTCAGAGTTTACCAAAACTGGTCCAGGTGGAAGATAAAGAGTAATGTATCTAACATAACCATGAAAACCCCATATTTTTAGCTCAAATAGCGTGTCTAATACAAATAAATAAACCACTATTACCTGTATTATAACAATAAATCGCGACGTAAGCACTGTATAATTTGGCATGTATACGTGTACGTATATTTGTATTTACTCAGAACTGAAACGTAAATGTTTGACATGACGTGAGAAAAGAATTACTTTGAATAAGCCAATTCGAGCGAGAGGAAACAATAAATTTCCAGCTGCCCTGGCAGAACATGTCTGGTTCACATTATATCTTTGTTTATGAATGGTTCGTAATCTCTGTTTACTCTAGAGAGTTCAAAGTGGTTGGTGTGTATGTATACATATACTTTTAATTACTCAGAACTGAAATTTAAACTACTGACATGACGTGATAAAAGAATTACTGTGAATAACTCCAGGTGTTAAATTTGAGAAAGAGCAAACACTTCATTTCCTGTTAGCATGTGGAATGCTCTATGCTTATGTTTATGAATGAGTGCTAGACAAGAAGTGTTTATTTACTCGAGAGTTCAGGTCAATATCATTCAGTTGTTCTTTACACAACAGTAGAGTAAGAGTTAAATAGTGCAATGGCTTCTTGCGGTGAATTTAGTGGCGAGTCAAAAAGGCAAGTATTGCGAAGTCAGGATCAAAGTATTATTTTTAAGGTGTACAGGTTCTTCAAAAATTTTTTGGAAACAGAAACTAAAATGAGTTATTGCAAAGAGTACTTCCGTTTAAGAGCACGGAAAAAGTGTATCAGCTGGATCAACTTGCAATTGAAACGGGACACGAGGTAATACGCCTCCCACCTTACCACTGCCAATATAATCCAATTGAGTTTGTGTGGACTCATATAAAAAGGGGGATTGCAAACAGAAATAATACTTTTAAACTGACGAACGTTAAGCGACTTGTTCACGAAGAATTTGACAAGGTAACACAACAGGACTGGGAAAGCTGTGTGAGGCGTGCAGAAAACCTTCAAGAATACGATTTTAAGAAAGAAATAGCACGTGACGATATTTTGGAACCTATAATCATAAATTTGCAAGACTCAGACGATGAAGAGAGTGGCAATGACGAATTGTCTCTTAACGGAAGTGACATTGACAGCGATATGGATGAGCCACTGACAGTTCCATTGGATTGGAAAAACAGGTAATTCATAAACTATAATTATAGTATTTTAAAATATACATAATTTGCGAAAATGCTCTTTCCAATTTTGATTTTAGCAACTGCATCCTTGCAAAAGTTTGTAAAATATAATTAGCTTGCCCTTACGTATGCGCCAAGCAGACCTGCATGTTGTATGAGTGCGAGAGAGAGAGGGAAATATAAAAGGAGTGGGGTAACAAGCTGGCAACGCTGAGTGTGATACGGCATCTGATTAGCTGGACTCCAGAACCCTTCCCATTTGAATCGCATAATAGATTTGTATTATTAATGTATCCACACGGGAAGAAAGAACAGCGCAAGTTGCTCTTTATATTTCTCAGCTGAGCCTGGGAAATTTCTTTTTGCTTTCTTTCCTTTGCAACTCCCTTTAATTTCTACGTTTATCGTCTCCCATTTTTAAACTCTCCCTCGATTCTGCTGTAAACCACCTATCAGCCGTATAGATGCCACTATATACTATTAAATAGCCCACATTTAAACAGGAACTAAGTAAAAATCTTCAGGGAAAATTGCATGACCTTGCGCATTGTGCTGGTTGTTGTTCTATGCAACAAAGAACCGCTGTTCTTTAGATAATGAAAACTCCCTTTTACAGAGCAGGCTGCTATTCATTTCCTGACCTGGGCACAAAGGGATTTCCTTTCCTACCTTCGTTATTTTTCAGAACGGAGTCAAGGAGGAAGTAAATCACGACTGGCGTTGGGTGGAAACTTTGGTGGGACTAGAGAAAATTGAATGTCTGTATAAATTTAGATGCGTTTGCAATACACTCTCGGATGTGCTAGTAAATGATTGTATTACTTTTCTGTATGATTACAGGTTTTCTTTAATTTATATAGAACTTTGGTTTCGACGTGTGACTGCCGGCAGGCACGCTGTTTGCCGGAGGAGTCTGTATTAACGTCCCCTTAGTTAAGTGTATAAATTTTTCATGCAACTTATAACTATAATATCAAAATACATTGATCATAGATAGCGTTGAAAATGTTCTTGTACACCAATAAACGTCTCGCATCTTTTAAGAATTTTCAGTAACACTAGTTTGAAACCATTGCTTGTGTTTTGCCTCAAAAAGAAATATTTTTTATAGATTTTATACTGATATTGAGAATTTATAAAGAGGGGAAAATGTTTAAGGAGACTTATCAACATTTATTGGACATCTATTGGGAAAGAGAAGGATTAGTAGTTTCGGAAGACATGTTAAAGAGTTATTTTGAAAGATTGTCTTCTTTTCTCAATTTATATTTAGTGCTCTTTAATTAGAGAAGCATCTACAAATAAGCTTCAGGATCGTTATTTAAATATCCGAGAAGTAAAAAAAAAAAAAAATGTATCAATCTCAGACCACGACACGGAGATAAGGTTTCTCGTTCACCGTCCAGATAGAAACTGGGAAAATAAAATAATTTTTTTTATGAATCCATTACATCTTCAAAAAATAATCATCATGCATCACAACGAAAAACCAAATATAAAATTACTCATCACAAATTCTCGACGCATTTTCAGAACATTTAAATTTACATCCTGTAATGTTGTCATAACGGAATATGAATGAAATTGATTAAATGATGCTCAAATAAGCCCAGGGTCCGTAGACCTTACAGTTACCCGACATTCATATTTCAGGATAACGGAAAACCCCGGAAGAAACCTTCTCGAGATAACTCACCCGGACCGAGATTCAAATTTGGTACCTCT
Organism: Mantis religiosa; assembly: GCA_030765055.1. NCBI lineage: Eukaryota > Metazoa > Arthropoda > Insecta > Mantodea > Mantidae > Mantis > Mantis religiosa. The sequence goes on along the minus strand of CM060951.1, from coordinate 205,859,077 downwards.
TAAACTTGAGGCAGATACCCTACCGTCTACGCTACTAAGGTGGGCCAATTGCATATTATCGGTGGCTAGAATCATTAACTACAGTTATCTCATACGATTTTTAACTTCAAGTAAGTAATAGCATTCCAAGCCAAGCTTATGAAATTCACTGTTTCAATGAAAGTATTCTCAACAGATTTTTGGAGTTTATTCAAAATGTTTACTGATGTCGAATTTTTCCTCTGAATGAATAAGGAGATATAATTTTGGTTTCTTAAAAATAACACCCCTCGTTTGCCTAAATCTATGCATTAGATTACGAAACATGAGAATGGTTACTTTTGTAAGACTACACAAAATACTCAACATAATTTTTTTTTTCTTACAGTTGCTTGCTTGTTCCATTTATTTAACTACTATGTTCATGGAAACGTAGAGTCAGACTGAAAAATTCAATGCCATAGCCGGGATTTGAACCACGGATCTTCTGGTTTCCGTCCAGCCGCACTACCATTGTGCTACTATGGCCAACGTGCCGATATGACATTAAATTCTCCATCTGACTCATATTTCCCCGGTAAACCACTTAGGAGTTCTCATAAACACATGAGACAACTACCTTAATGGCGACTTACTACATGTAAGTACTTTAAGGCCCGGGCTTTATAGTTAACCACTATTAGGTTAATTAATGGAAATTAATTATTCTTTCACACTGGCCGTGTGTAGGCTAAATTGTGGAAACGTAGAGTCAGACTGAAAAATTCAATGCCATAGCCGGGATTTGAACCACGGATCTTCTGGTTTCCGTCCAGCCGCACTACCATTGTGCTACTATGGCCAACGTGCCGATATGACATTAAATTCTCCATCTGACTCATATTTCCCCGGTAAACCACTTAGGAGTTCTCATAAACACATGAGACAACTACCTTAATGGCGACTTACTACATGTAAGTACTTTAAGGCCCGGGCTTTATAGTTAACCACTATTAGGTTAATTAATGGAAATTAATTATTCTTTCACACTGGCCGTGTGTAGGCTAAATTGTGGAAACGTAGAGTCAGACTGAAAAATTCAATGCCATAGCCGGGATTTGAACCACGGATCTTCTGGTTTCCGTCCAGCCGCACTACCATTGTGCTACTATGGCCAACGTGCCGATATGACATTAAATTCTCCATCTGACTCATATTTCCCCGGTAAACCACTTAGGAGTTCTCATAAACACACGAGACAACTACCTTAATGGCGACTTACTACATGTAAGTACTTTAAGGCCCGGGCTTTATAGTTAACCACTATTAGGTTAATTAATGGAAATTAATTATTCTTTCACACTGGCCGTGTGTAGGCTAAATTGTGGAAACGTAGAGTCAGACTGAAAAATTCAATGCCATAGCCGGGATTTGAACCACGGATCTTCTGGTTTCCGTCCAGCCGCACTACCATTGTGCTACTATGGCCAACGTGCCGATATGACATTAAATTCTCCATCTGACTCATATTTCCCCGGTAAACCACTTAGGAGTTCTCATAAACACATGAGACAACTACCTTAATGGCGACTTACTACATGTAAGTACTTTAAGGCCCGGGCTTTATAGTTAACCACTATTAGGTTAATTAATGGAAATTAATTATTCTTTCACACTGGCCGTGTGTAGGCTAAATTGTGGAAACGTAGAGTCAGACTGAAAAATTCAATGCCATAGCCGGGATTTGAACCACGGATCTTCTGGTTTCCGTCCAGCCGCACTACCATTGTGCTACTATGGCCAACGTGCCGATATGACATTAAATTCTCCATCTGACTCATATTTCCCCGGTAAACCACTTAGGAGTTCTCATAAACACATGAGACAACTACCTTAATGGCGACTTACTACATGTAAGTACTTTAAGGCCCGGGCTTTATAGTTAACCACTATTAGGTTAATTAATGGAAATTAATTATTCTTTCACACTGGCCGTGTGTAGGCTAAATTGTGGAAACGTAGAGTCAGACTGAAAAATTCAATGCCATAGCCGGGATTTGAACCACGGATCTTCTGGTTTCCGTCCAGCCGCACTACCATTGTGCTACTATGGCCAACGTGCCGATATGACATTAAATTCTCCATCTGACTCATATTTCCCCGGTAAACCACTTAGGAGTTCTCATAAACACATGAGACAACTACCTTAATGGCGACTTACTACATGTAAGTACTTTAAGGCCCGGGCTTTATAGTTAACCACTATTAGGTTAATTAATGGAAATTAATTATTCTTTCACACTGGCCGTGTGTAGGCTAAATTGTGGAAACGTAGAGTCAGACTGAAAAATTCAATGCCATAGCCGGGATTTGAACCACGGATCTTCTGGTTTCCGTCCAGCCGCACTACCATTGTGCTACTATGGCCAACGTGCCGATATGACATTAAATTCTCCATCTGACTCATATTTCCCCGGTAAACCACTTAGGAGTTCTCATAAACACATGAGACAACTACCTTAATGGCGACTTACTACATGTAAGTACTTTAAGGCCCGGGCTTTATAGTTAACCACTATTAGGTTAATTAATGGAAATTAATTATTCTTTCACACTGGCCGTGTGTAGGCTAAATTGTGGAAACGTAGAGTCAGACTGAAAAATTCAATGCCATAGCCGGGATTTGAACCACGGATCTTCTGGTTTCCGTCCAGCCGCACTATGAGTCAGATGGAGAATTTAATGTCATATCGGCACGTTGGCCATAGTAGCACAATGGTAGTGCGGCTGGACGGAAACCAGAAGATCCGTGGTTCAAATCCCGGCTATGGCATTGAATTTTTCAGTCTGACTCTACGTTTCCACAATTTAGCCTACACACGGCCAGTGTGAAAGAATAATTAATTTCCATTTTCTACTATGTTCATATCGGCGGCCGTTCTCCTTTGGAACATACCGAAGTTGTTAACTCGTTATCTTTGGTTTTTGATCATTACATCACGCACACATTCACACTCTCATTCAAACTTCCAGACTCTGAGGAAGATGGGGAATTATCTTGGTCGGAGAAAAATCCCCAACCCCACCGCCGGGTATCGAACCCGGGACCCCTAGCACGGTAGGCAGGTGCTCTACCGATTGAGCTACGGGGCCAGCCCAACATAAATTTATTTGGCATTTCCTGTTATCTCCTGTTGAACATCTAGTTTTAATGTATCAGTTTAGTTACATAATATAAAACATTGTTTATCAAATCCTGTATATCTTTTGTATTGTAATCTGAAAAATTAAGACATTCAAAACATAATCCAAAGAATTATACTCTTAATATACCAGTAATCATTTTGCCTTTCTTAAGGATAATGTATGAAAACAATTGACGTGATTAATATAATTTTGAATCGAATTAGTATTCCATGCTTAATATATTGCTAGTGCTACATATATCAATACTCTTTGGAATATATTACAAAGAAACACATACAGAAAACTATAAATTCAGATGCATTCAACCCAAGAAAACACAAGCACGTTGTTATCAACAGTTTAACTTACAGGCTGCTTAATGTACCTTTAAACTATATGGAATATATGTAAGTACTTATTTGTACTTCCATATCTTACAATCTCATTTACAAGTTTTACAATTCTAATCTCGGTACAAATTTGTCAGCTGCTTATATTACGGGGTGATAGTGGTATTGGCGCCTTGGCCGTTTACCTCTATCCTAGCCCTTATACGACCTTGACCTAATGTTCTGATGTGTCTTCCATTTCTCTACCTCTTACTTCCTTGCTCTTCTCAACCATTTCTCTTTGATTTTCTCAGCAAATTTCCCTACCTCCGTTATTCTTTTCTCTCCTTTCAACGTAAGCCCCTTTATTATCCCAGTTCTTATCCCATATTAATTCCCTCCAGTTTTCAATTTCTTTACACTCCACTACATAATGCTCTAAGCTTATTTTCTTTCCACATAGAATGCACTCCTTTGGTGAGTCCCCTCTCAATATGGCTCCTGTCCTTAACCAAGCTAAACTCTCCCTCTCACATCTATCACTTATGTCTATATTTCCCATCCTCATTCTGTCTTTATTTTCAGGTATACATTTAGTGATTTCTTACTTATCAGATTTCCCCACGTCACTTGTCTGTGAATGTCCTCTATCCTATTCTTAATAATTGTCCAAAAACCTTTTACATTTCTTTCTCTCTCATGCCAGATATCCCCCATCCCTATTTTGACCAGCGTTCTCTCTAGCTTCGCCCACCAGCTGTCCTTACATATTGAATACTTCTGTTCTTCTAGACAGACTTTAATGTATTATCATCACCCTGTTTATACAACTATACCAATATTTTAAACATCGTTCTATAAGTACCCCACTTCTGCAAGGTATTCCTAGTTCCACTCTAGCTATTCCATTTGGCGTTCACTTATTCAAACCCAGTATCTCTTTACAGAACTGTTCATATGTATGTTCAACATGATTTCTTATCTCATTTGTCCCCCACAACTCCACACCATATGTCATTTTCGATTCTACTATTGCTTCATAGCTTCCTTCATGCCATTTTGTTGACATATCTGGTAATTTATATTTACAGCTCCTTACCCCAGACATCGCTATCTTCCCTTTCACTCTTATCTTTCTCCCATGTGCTTCCCAGTCTCCATTATAGCACAGTCTCATCCCTAAATAGTCAAACTTCTTTACCACCTCCACTTTTTGGTCATATGGAATGTATCAAAGAATACAATCATATAGTTCACATTGCAGAATACAACAGATTCAGTGCTGTATTGGTAAAAAGAGAACTAATAAATTCAAAATACAAAAGAGATCCCCAATCAGCAATAAAACTTCATACAGAAAATTTACATACGATCCCAGACTTTCCAGAAAGTCTTCAAAGAACATTTCTTTGGCTCCACAGGACAAATTCAGTTTATAACACCATTTGAAATTACGTAATACTTAAGAGAAAGCCACAGACAAGAACTCAAGTGTATACCGGATAAATTGCAAAGGCTGTGACAAATTTTGCATTGGCAAAACTAACAGAATTTGAACATTGGGCTTAAAGAGCATTTTAAGAAAATCAGGAATAAAGAAATAAACAAATCGGCAGCAGCGCAATTTTTTTGAAATGATAATCATGATATAGAACAAGAAGTATCCATTTATTAAAAAGTGTTCAAAGTCCAACTGCATTAACCACGTGGGGGAAATATGAAGGAAAACTCTTCAATTTCGATAAAACCTTTGAAGAGAACCCGAACTTCAAGTTCGTCAAGATACCAATAGAGATGTCCCTATCGCCTCCAAGGAGTTCAGCAATCAAAATTCAATAGTCGACATTAGCTGAGGATATTAGGAAGGTTCTAACGAAACGCGTTCTAGATAAACACTAGAAATGTATTGTCACCCGATCGTCGGAGTAGCGACAAGTCAGAGAGGGGGAGTGAAGGAGATAGGGCCCAAGCCACGCCCGCGGAGCGATGAGCGCTTGGCAAAGACAGTTCCATGGTGTTCTCGCTACATCACGAAGGATCTTGTGGCTTCGGCAACTTTTGAGAAACAGCGGCTCATGTATAAATGTGGCTGTGGGAGCTCTTGCCAGTCAGTCGTGCAGGGAGCTGCTAGGAGTGAACGGAGTTGATAGTCAGTTGTAATTGGACTTGTGAGTTTTCGTGCACTGTGTGAATTGTGTGAACATTTGAACTGTACCAAGTTGAGTACTGATAATCGTGTAGTGATTTGAAAGTGAATTCTCTTGTTTGTTTACGTGTGGTGAAGCCACGAGAGAATGTGTTGGTGTATGCTACGTCATTCTGCTGCTGTCAGGGCTGTACAAACTATCTTTCTACCAAAATAAAGAGCATTTTGAATTTCTGCAAAATAGAATTTTAATAAATACGTAAAATATTAAGCTATTAACAGTGAAGCAAACAAATATATACAAATATATCAATTTATATTCACTCATATTTTAAGAAATAATGATAATTCTTATAAATTCTCCTGGATATTGATTTTATGTAAATTTATACACATCCGGAAAAAATTACATAAAAATTTAGTAATTTTGATAAATTTGAGATTTTAAGTATTAAAAATTCTTTTGAATTAGTTAAAAAGATTGGCGATGTTATATTATCTAAAACTGATAAACTTGTTTCTTTATGTAACTGCCTTATTTCCTAGTATTCCTAGAGGAAAACTATTAGTTTATTTAAAAAATTGGCTGAATTCATAAATTTACATGAGGACTTAATAGTTGATTTTGTTAAACTTACTAAATTTTGTTTATATCATCTGTTTCACTTTTAATGGTGAATTTTTTCAACAAACGTCTGGTTTAGCAATGGGTAATCCTTTTTCACCTTTTATTTTTGATCTTTTTATGAGCTTTTTCGAAATGCAAGTCACTAATAGATATATAGATACTTACTACTAGATACGTTGATGATATTTTTGCAATTGTTCCTGATAAACTCAAACGATGCTTTAAAGTTTACTAAATTTGGAAGATAACGCTATAAAATTTACATTAGCAATTGAAATTAATGGATTTTCTCCATTTCTAGATCCGAAGATAATAAGAAATAACAATAAATTAAACTTTTGTATTTATAAAAAGTCTACCCATATTGATAATTACATAAAAATAAAAGTTTTAACCCTTTTTCACATAAATTTGTAGTTTTCAATAGTTTGATTTATAGATTAATAAATATACTCTTGAATCAAAATGAATTTAATAAAGAATATAAACATTATTCATACTGCTTTAATTAATGGTTTTAATAAAGAGTTTATAAATAAACATTGAAAAATTTAAATAACAAAAAACTGTTAATGGTATTTCTACCCTTAAAAAATAAAAGACGATTATAATTTAAAAAACTTACCATCCTTGGGTGAATAAACATTTTCAATTTTTTAAAAAAAATTTGGTATAATTTTAGTTCCTTAAAACAAATATAGTATTAAAAATGTATTGTATTTCTCTATAAAAGATAAAGTTCCTGATAGTAAAAAATCTTATATTTATCAGTTTAATTGTTTCGATTGTGATAAGTTTATATTGGAAAGACAAAACGTAATTTAGAAACCAGACCGAAGGAAAATTTTCGTAACATTAAGTATAAACAAGTTGATTAAATTATTAAAAGGATTAAATGTCCGATATATTTAATGGTTTGGGAAAATATATTTATTTTAAAAAAACAAACATCGCGCAATGATTTTTGAAATACCGGCGGTAGATTCTGTTTTTAAATTTGTTTTATTTTCAGATTTTGGTAGTACTAACAAACACATAACACCTAGCGTTCGTAATGATGGCGACAGCTTTGTTTCCGGCTGAAGATGTGTATAAGTTTACATGAAATAGCGATCCCGGAGAATTTCTAAGAATTATCATCGTTTCTTATAAGATGAGTGAAGTTTTAAGTTACAAATTGTTATATTTCTATATAGAATTTTAATGTTACGAAGCTACAAAGTCACAATATGAAGCATTAAATACTAATTCGATTCAAAATTATGTTGATTTTTGTATCGTACTCCTTTACTCATTAAGAACAGATAAGTAATGTTACAATGGATATAACTTACGTAAACTAACATAAAATATTTACTCACCACAGCAACGGCCTCTGATTCTATCATTTCTTCTGCAGACATAACGGTGAGATAGGACACATTGATGAGGGCGTAGCAGAGGGTTACCAGTGGGATGCCAATAATGATGGAACGTGGTAGGTTCCTGTAAAAGAGCCCTTATGTATTACAAGTACATTTAATTTATGCTATCCACTCTGGTACGACTGAGCCTTCGTACAGCATTGTAGGATAATAGGAAAACGAAGCCAATTCTTAGACAATGCAGTTAAAATATTAACTACTCTTATTTGGACATCTACTCCGACCTTTTATCCGTTATATTTTCAAGTTTTGCTTATTCAAAAGGAAATTAATATCCCAAATTCGGATTTTGAGCTTCTATGATCATTATTTTTCATTATTATCGTATTTCATGACTTAAACCACGTCTTAAACATTTCTAAGTAAAAATTCTACGTTACAAATTTCACTTTTCAGGACATATCGCCTGGCTGGCTCATGTCAAAACAAGAGAATCTATAGTTATTTTCCCCTTTATTTCCTTCATGAGTACACATAATCCTGGAATTCGGAACTCACAGCCCAAACATTCAAATGACAGTGAAATTAAATTAAAATATATAACAGAAACTACAGTTATTAGAACGCTCACACAACAACGCTATTTAAGGGATGTAGCCAATGAAGGCAATGTCGTATAAGAGTGAATAACACGCTTGGTTTATATGTAAACTGATTTTATGTATGAATGAAAATACTTCAGCAAGAATATTATCTGACTTTGCTTAATCATTGAGAAAAAAAACTCTAAACAGTTTTAAGAATTATTTATTATATTTACAGGTTTTACTCTACCATTCAAGAATGGAAGAGATGTTACCTTTAGGAGCTGGCATGCAGATAAATGTTACAACATTGTGCAAGGAGAATAAAATAACACTGATTCTCCTGCAGCAACAAGATTTTAAATGAATTAAAATATAAATTCGCAAAGTTTAGAAAATTTGTAAACAAAACAATTTTAAGGAAGTACAAAGGTTTACATTTCAATAGTTTTATTTATAAATTTATGGAGAATTTTTGTGCTTATGAGAACAATTTTGACATCACATTTCATAAGCATAAGTTTTTTTTTTTTTCCTATACAAAGTAGTGTTAGCCAACTGAATGCTCTATGAGGCAACTAACAATTGAGGAAAGAGGAAAGGCGAGGTTACTGCTGACAAAAGACTCCTTGTTTACGAATCTCTGATACAGTGTTCCATTTTTTTTTTTTTTTTTTTGTAATTTACGTCCTACAACGTTAAGTCATATCGGGCGATGAATGGAATGGGTGAAATGATGCTCAAAAGAGCCCGGGGTCCATGCATCTTAGAAGTACCCGACATTCGTCCTTCAGGATATGGGAAAAACTCGCAAGAAACCTTATCCAGGTAACACACCCTGACCGAGATTCGAACTCGGGACCTCTTGAACGTGAGGCAGACATGCTACCACCACGCTACCGAGGCGGACACACAGTATCACGTCACACTTAATCGATTTGGTTAACTCTGGTATAAAGCAATGAAGTCGACCCAAAATGTATCAAAATTATTATACAAATACAACTATTTACAACAAAGACTTCACTTATCTTAAGGAAATATCAATTTTTCTTATTGAGATCGATTTCACAAGCCTGATCAGTCAACACACTTCGTCGTCAAGGATACCGGTTACCATGTTATTATGTTTTTGTCAGTATTACCAAAATCTGAAAACGAAACAAACCTAAAAACAGAATCAATTGCTGGTATTTCAAAATTCATTACGCGAGTTTTATTTTTTAAAATAAATATATTTTTCCAAACCATTAAATATATCGGACCATTTAACTGTTTTAATAATTTAACTCCAGGATTTATTTAATGTTTAAATGACCAAAAATGATCTGCTACGGCCGATTGAACAGATTGTTTATACTTAATGTTACGAAAATGTTCTTTCGTTCTGGTTTCCAAATTACGTTTCGTCTTTCCACAATAAACCTGATGACAATATAAACAATTAAATTGATAAATACCAGATTTTTATTATTAGGAATTTTATCTTTTTTAGAGAAATTTAGTAAATTTTTAATACTATATTTTGAGGAACTAAAGTTATACCAAGCTCTTTATAAATGTTTTGAAAATGTTTACTAACCCAAGGGTTATAAGTAAATTTTTTAAAACTATAATCGTCTTTTATTTTTTAAGGATAGAAATACCATTAACAGTTTTTTGATATTTAAAAATTTCAATCTTCTTTTGTATAAATCTTTATTAAAACCATTAATTAAAGTAGTATTAATAATATGTCTATATTTTTTATTAAATTCCTCTTTATTCAGGGGTATATTTATTAATCTATAAATCAAACTATTAAAAGCAGAAAATTTATGTTGTCAAACTTAGTTTGTAGTGTTACGTTGCTATCCCATGCTAATAAATATTGTCAAAAGTGACTGTATTAATTAATATTAATAATTAGTTGTTGCGACTTCAGTAGTACGTGTGACGTCACTGCCCGCACTCCATGTCTTGTTGGTTGAAAGTTTGTATATAAGCTGGTTGCTCGCTCTCTCTTGGACAAGCTTTTGGTTCGGAAAGATGCATTTGTACGCAACCTCTTGAGGTCAGGTAAACGGCCGCTATGGCCGGCCACCTTTGTAACCTGCTTATTTGTGGTAAATATTCTTATTAAGTGAATTCTACCTTTAATTAGCATTACCATACCTTTTGTAGGAATGAAACCTACTATAAAGTCCCAACCTCTCGCCAAGCTTGTATTTTCCTACTCTGAGTAATTCCCGTGTACGATTTGACCATGTGTTCCTTACATATCCAGTGCAATTCATGGTTAGTTCGTCACAATATGAAATGCATTACGATCTACATGTGCATGACTTCGATCTGGGAAGTCTATGATATGCTAGAGAGATGGCATTAGTAACGTAGTGGCCTCCCTGTACCATTTTCTTGGGTGATTTGTTTTGGTTTGATATTCTTGTAACTTTAATGTGGGTATGTTGAATCATAAATGCACTGGAACATACAATCTTGGTATTAATTTCAGAGTCGCCTACATGTACCATGTCTCCTATTTCTTTTAATCCATAAGCGTTAACTAGGATCATAGATTCACAACATTCCCAAATCTGTATTTATTGGACAACTGTAGAAAATCACGAATAAAAATGAAATTGGTCGATAAAAGAAACATGACTTCTCGATATCTGAATGTGGGTCATAGACGCTAGTAAACTATCGGCTTGCAGTATGATCATGCAAGAGTATTATGGGTAAAACTGAGAATTAGTACTTGTTTACAGAGTGAATTAGTTGACACTCAAGAAACAATGAAACAAGACCAAGGGTACTATTAACTATTTTTTTGTGTAATAACAAATGAGTGTGTGAAATTCTACATAAACATTTTTTCTAAAAAGTATTCACGTTCTGTGGCTTGATTCTCTAAGCAGGCGAAGTTGATCTGATTTGTAGAGATCTGGAGATCACTGCCTTACCTGCTTTAACTGAAGTGCAGAGGCATTCCCAAAATAGCAGTTCAAACTCTTTCCTCTACACCAACAACGGCATAACTTTGAACAGCATTCAAGTACATAAAATTACGCCAAGGTAATTTCTTCTACCAATTGTTTTGAATATGTATAATACACTTCTGACAGGAATAGCTGTATCGCTTCAGGGCTTCCTCAAACCCACTACATGACGCGATCTGTGCTATTTCTAGCAACTCAATGTTCATTGTACTCCTGAGGCTAATTCGGGGAAATACTCTGGAGGCTCTTGTAAGTTTCTAATCTCAGATGTTCCTTAAAGATCTCCCCACGGGAAGATTCTTCTGATATACGTCACTCTCTTCTCTTAAGCTGTTTATTCAGCAAACGCTTCCTTCCATTGGGTCTCTTCACTTTGTGTCGAACCTTCCTGGTTCCTCATGGCTCTGACTGGACTGTTTCCTTAAGGAAGTGATTACTAATGCAGGTATAACTTTTATTTGCAGATTTCACAGCTCTCATACCAGTACTGCCTTAACCAGCGATACTCTTGTTTTCCCTCTACCCTTCTCTTATTCTCTCCTTGCAATTCGTTTTTCTTTCCCTCTTCCAGTTCTATAATTCTCTTTCCATTGCTTATCTGCCTAACTTCCTTTCCATTCTCTCAGTCTTCCATCCCCAATGCCCTCACTCTTCTGTGCTGCATGTAATATGATGTTTTTAAAACCGTCAATAAAACTGCATTATGTTGGATGTTACAAAACTAAAATGTTTAAGAATAGAAAAATATTTGTATCTTCTTTATGCTTGTTATACAATCAAGTGTAATTATTACAGTGACACCAGAGCAACTTCAGGCACCAGCTGTGTGCACTATGTGATTACGTATTGCTAGCTACAAAATAAGAATGGACATGGGTTGAGCCAATAAGGTTATCCCACTGTCTTGGTGTTGCCAATTCCATGGCTGGCGGGTGACAGATGGAATATATACCTGTCTTTTTCTCAACCTAGCGAATATCATACAGATGCTGACAGAGAAGTTCGCTTAATATTTCAGCATGTGTGTGAGAACATATACAATGATTATCGCATAATCTGAACCTTAAAACCTTGAACTGGAGAGCAGTTCGCTTACGTAGCTATCGTTCATATGCACACAAAACAAAATGATTCAAATTAGATACGTTCTACGAAAGAAGGTGTTTGCTACAGTGAAACAAATTAGTGACATTTCAACGATTTGTGAATATAGTTTCTATTTTAATGATGCCATATTTGTATACTGTCTGTAATGGACTTTAAACCAATTTTTGTTTCATTAAAATACTTAATAAATACGAAAGGTATGAATGTGTATTTATGAAGCATTTTACACCGTGAATCTCATGTACTAATGTTATGTATTGTGCGCAGAAATTTTAGTCTTGCAGCAACAATATCCCTTCTTTCAAGCAGAAATTTGTGACCATCATTTGTTCTCCTGTATTTGAACCCAAGAGATTTCAGAATATTATGAATAGAAGATACAGAATCCGTATATTCTATTTTCCCCCTCATTAAATTAGTCAGCCTTTCGGCAGTTCGATATTCACCCTTGTTATAGAAATCATAAATTTTTATACGTGAAACACATTTTTGAAAACTGTCTAAGTTGGTAGCACGTGTTTTAGCTGCTCGATTTTTCCCTGGAGATCTAAATATGAAAAATTCTCCTAATTTTGTAAACTGTTTGCCTTCTTTAACAATGTTCGTCACAGAAGGAGCACTCACGTGACAAGCTTGTAACATTAATTCTCAACTCTGAGCGAAGTTTGTACTTTCGAAAATTTCTTCAATTTACATTTGTTTGATAAAGGAATACACAATAAAAAGAATATCTGTAGCCTGTTTGGTAAAATCTTACGAGTTGTTTCGCAGTTACTACTAGACGCAGCAGTACTAGGCTTGCTAAGCGATATATTTACTAACTTTGAAAAGCACGTGTGCGCTCTTAAAAGATCACCACTTTACTGAATGCAGGGTGCAAAATGCAACTGCAGCATAGCACGTGTGTGCTTTTCTTCACTGACAGTCAGGCGCCTTATCTTTCCATATCTCCGAAACCAGATGTGCTACAGGCATGGAGGTTGGACAGTAATCCTCAGAAAAAACTAGCTCTGGAAAAAACAATTCTTTAACCGGTATCTTTAGAGCGCGAAAAGAAATTAGCCGCGTGCTTCGGAAAAGCGAACCAGTATGCGTGCTTAACTGTACAACGTTGCACGCACCGCATTGGCTAGTAGCGATAGAACAACCACAGCTAGCCCCTCCTTATGTTCATTCCTATTTTGTAGCTATCTTAATTCTAGATTGCTGTGCAATTAAGGTAAATAAGCAAATATGACACAAGTGCACAGTTAGCATACAACTGTGGAGGAGCTAGGTTCAAGCAACTTTCTATGAAGAAGAAAACATTGCATGTGGCATTCAACAATAAGTACAAGGAATGTACTCAGAGCTCCAAATGTTCTCTGTTAGACCCTATGCTATGATTGTGGTATTTCACATTCTCCTGTCAAGAAACATCTGAAGTCCTGCAGTCGGCCATGCCATAGTTGTGAGTGCATTAGATGCATCTGAAGCCCTAACAGAACCCATTACTCTACCAAGTGCCAGGGCAGGTAGTTCTACTGTTTACATTTCTGAACTTCCGTTCTACACGCACACCAATGTTGGGGGATTGTCAAGCCCGCGAGTTTATTGGAACAGACACGCAGGAATCAACTCCTTTCATATCATTTTGTCGCTAAAGGAATCATTTTAGCAACTTATGGTAAAATAAAATTTGACAGTGACAGTTATGACTGAGAAAAAAACTGGAAAAAACCTCAGGAAGCACCAAACTCTCAAATAGGAGTCTCACACTCCACCGTGGTGCCATCTTGAATATTTAAATCGCAGTTTCTTTTATTTTTTATTTACATAATTATGAAAAATCCTACATTATACTAAAAATGTATTTGTGATATGTGTAAACTTTTATTATACGCGTATATGGGGAACGACAAAATTACAAAACCTCTGTTATATTTTACAACGGCGTGAATATAATTTAATTTTCAAATAGTATGAGTATTTAAAGCTACACTATTCACATCAGTTATATTTACCTTAACCTTTGGGCTGACATTACTATTGCTGTTATCTAGCTTTCTGGCTGATCAACTAACCTTGTTTTCCACCACATGGTAAGGTGCAATGCTATCAGCATTCCGTTCATTTTGTTGAGCGTTTTTATTTCTTTTGCCAGGAAGCTTTATTTTCTTGAACACTCTGGAGCTTCTCGGCATTTTGAGAGATTTTACAATCGCTGGGAATGAAGCACTATCAAAATAAAACAAACTCAACTCACCATAAAAACAAACTTTCTCCACATGAAAAAAAAGGAGCAGCAGCGTGCTACTCACTGCAGCCAACAGCCCTGATGCCATAACAAAATTTAGCAAATAAAACTATCTTACAAACTGCGCCGGATACTAAAAGTTTCAGCAAAAATTGGCGTGGCACTAACATTTAAAGAGATGGGGAGTCAATTTAAATGGGTTTTCTGGAGGTTTAGGTGTATTAAATTATGAATAAACCATATATATTCTGAATCAGAAAGAATCACGTCATTTTAATCTGATAAAAGGTGGTCTCGTCATTTTTGGTCATTTTACACTACCCACTCCCCTTAAACTTGGAAAAATAATGTAAATTTATAACTATAACTTTAATACGCCTTGGAAAAATAATCCTTGACTTTTTGTGATTAAATAAATTTGTAACTATTTATTGGGATAAAACAATCACTGTATTTAGATAGCTCAACACCTTAAGTGTATCCGTGAAATGGCAATAGACAAAGGAAGTCGTGTGACGGGCTATTAATAAAATGAACAAACTGATAAGGTTATGTAATACGATTTAAGGAGTTATGAATTTAAAATAAAGAGAGGAAAGGATTAACAAATCAAACAAATATGAATACCGAGATTTACATTCTAAGTTAATCACCCTTCAAATTAAGTTGTGATGACTCTTGAGATTTACAGACCTCAAAATATATACTGAATAAACATATGAAAGCAGTAGCATAGTGTATAATGTTTTTCGCAAATGTACTACGCAATTGGGTGCAAATTTAGAGCATACCTACACTTTCCATAAATTGGAAAATTGGTAATATATTTTATAGATTGTTCTGTACAAGTGTGTGGCAATTGTTCTTAGGTTGGTCAACTTGGAGATACATTAAGGTAATGACGACTTTCTTTTGTTATAACTGTTGTATTTAAAATGTGGAATAAATAGTGAATTAACGCAATATGTGTTGTGATTTTGATCTTAAAATAAGGCTGGACTTCCACAATTGCGCGTGTGAAACCCACATCTGCTGGATCGACACCAGTACTTTCAGGTAATTCTACTCTAACATCTCGCAGTGGAAGAACAGTACAACTACCTCCAAGATTCTTAGTCATCCATTAGGAGGGGGAGTACTTGTGGCAATTGTTCTTAGATTGGTCAACTTGGAGATACACTTTGTTTTGTTATAACTGTTGTATTTAAAATGTGGAATAAATAGTGAATTAACAACCCAATAAATGTTGTGATTTTGATCTTAAAATAACGCTAAAAGTCCACAAGTGCATATGGCAAAATCGTGCCTTGAAAATAATCTACAATCTACCCTTTAGAACAAACACAAAAACACTCTACCATGTAACTAACATTTTACCATTACAACTAAACATAGAGTTGTCCTTGCTAATATATCTCCACAAAATAAAAAATAATCTTCTAAAGTCCAATCTAACATTTGAAAGCTCCTCACATATATATAATACAAGAAATAAAGGAAACTTAACAAAACCAACAGTGAACACTTCTACTTATGGCCTGAACAGCTTAACCTCACACGTTATCAACTTATATAATGCACTGCCACTGGAACTGAAAGGCTGCAGGAACATAAAAGGTTTTAAAAGGAAAGTTGCTGAAAATTTACTGAAGGCATATATTGATAGCTGATAAAGTGTTACACATTTATAGCTGGTTTGAAAGCTGAACTGTTTAAAAATTAATATGGATTAATGTCCCATAGAATATGTAGCTTCTATTTTTCTGTAAGTTCTTTGTTACTATTATTTCTTGAGTTATAGTGAATGTATCTTTGTATGTTTCATATATGTTATTCTTGTACGGTAATTCATTCCTACTCTAAAAATGTAATATAAGTATTGTCAAGGGCTGTTTGCCATCATTTTATATATATATATATATATTTTTGTACTGTTCCCTAGCATGAGCTATGGCTCTGGGAACCTTTTCAGATAACAATAAATAATAATAAAAAAAAATATTATATTTCTCGAAGTACACATAGAGTTTGCCATGTCGTGAATGTTTTTGATTTATATGAAGGTTATAAATCAGATATCTTGCCTTTAGTCTGTTATCTATAAATGGAAATAACACTTAGTTCATCAGAGATACACGTTTACTTCTAGCCATTGTGCATTCCAATGTTTTTCTCCGTTTTTGCTGAAAAATATTGGACTTTTTCACAACTTTCATTGAGAATTTAAGCTAGTAGCTCATTTAGAAAGTTCATCTGCTTTTTATTGCCTTCTACATATGCTGGAATGTTCTCAAAACCATTTAAGGTATAGTATGTTTCTAAATTTTATAGCTATCTGTCTGTATTATATTTTTATTTACACGCTTAAGAGCAGATTGAGAGTCACTTAAGATATGAGAATTGATCCTCTTATTTACACACCACTCAACTGTTTTCAGAAGAGAGTAGTTAGTTCCCTTTGAAAAACACACCAGTGTGATTTGATCACTTCATTGCATCTCTATTCATTTATCTCTAAAAACCACAAAGCACCACCGACCACTACATCCTTGTTTGTATACCTAAATGTAAATCTATTACTTAAATTTGTAAGATTATGCAGTATTGACTTGCTTACGTGTGAGATTTGAGCGAAAACACAATGTTTGTGTCAAGTTATGTGCTTTTAAAGGGCATACGAGAAAATAAGAACGTATATTTTAAACAGACGTGCATACAAAGTTCCTCCTGGTAAACCTTACAACTAAACGTAGCTAATATTTCTGAAACGACAAATAGAAATTGAATATTTTATGGTTGGTTACTTACCAACCTCCCCACATGACAGCCTTGGCCTTCGGGGTAACCTCGCCCCACCACGTGATGACCGGACTGATTTCTCAGGCGGAGACGCCCAGAGGGTGGGCCATTACCTCAAATGATAGGGTGATAGTGAAGACGACGGTGAGGCAAGAGGACCTACAGTTTATAGCGCGGACTCCGAACCACGTTGGGCATAGGAGACACTTCACATGTGCTAGCCAACCCCAGAGCCGGGAATCGAACTCGGACCCTTTGCACGGGAGCCGGAAACGAAATCAATGCGCTACCCCGGCGCCCATATTTTATGGTATATGTTGTATATTTTATCATGCCCAGTTAATAAATATATATAATGTGACAAAGTCACAATAAATACAATTTGTTCTGTATTTCCCAACATAATCTCCAGAAAGGCTAAATATTTGTCATATTGGTGTTCTGCTTTAATTAAACTATGTCTGTAGTGCGATTTATATGGTGCTCAAAATATCTGCTTACTGCATCAATGATCTCCTCGCTGCTTTTAAATCTTCGTCCCCAAGAGATTTTTGAGATTAGGGAACAGGTAGTAGTCACTGAGTGCTAGATCTGGCGAATAGGGTCGATGTTCAAGCAATTCGAACTTTAATTCACTAATTTTTCCAATAAAGAAGTAAGATCCTTTCTTTGCCAAATAAAATATTTTTCTTTCAACCTCATCATTAAAACGTTACAGTAAGCTTGCACATTAGTCACCAGTGATATTTTCACCCGTTTCCAAGTAATCAATAAAAATAGTTCCCTGTGCATCCAGAAAACACTCGCAGTAATCTTGTTACCTGACAAAATTGACTTTGCCTTTTTGAAATTGGTTTACCTGGCGCTATACACTGTTTCGACGGTGATTTACTTTGTGGAGTGTAGTGATATATTCAGGTTTCATCCATGGTAATAAGTTAT
>CM060951.1:205548317-205835817 GCA_030765055.1 Mantis religiosa | reverse complement strand
ATCTTCAGTTGGCAGCAATACATCGTCTGGAACGCTGTGGAATGAATGTTATTAATTTTCAAAGAGTGTAAACATATTTATGAGATACACTTAGCTTGTGTTTTGTTTTAATTATGCCTCATGTTAATTGTTAAGTATTCGACTTCAACAATTATGTTCAGCTTGGTCCAAATAATGGAGATATACTCATTGTGTTTCCTCTTTTGATGTCGTAACTATTTCAATTTTGGCATAAAAATAAAAAAATACTTCAACGTGGTATAAAACATTAAATATATTTAAATGTTATTATATAGACTATCAAAAGTCACTTCAAATTAAAAGCAGGTTAAATCTAATAATCTACTAATTAGGGAAGTAGAAAATATACAACTCTGGTACAAAATTATGACTTTCCTTCAATTGCTTTTATTTATTTTACGCTGTTTTAATTGACTTATGGTTTAGATAATATTAAAAATGTAATTTCTAAGGTGCAAAGCATAGTTCTGTATGCTTTACCTCCTATGCAAATCCTTTAAGCCTTGAGAGGAAGTACATGACTTAACGCTTTAAAATACGGCCGATCTGCATGTAGAAATAGCCTATTGCGTACTCACAACTACACGTGATACTTATTATTCGAGATCTGATAAGAGATTTACAGTTCGTCGTTACTCAATTACTTTAAGCAAAGCTTGAAGAACCGTAAAATCAATAATAAATCAAAATTGCTTTTCCATGTTTTATTGGAAATTAAGAAAAGATAATGAATTGAAATGTGAACAAATGAAAAGCTACATTTAAATTGTATGGGCAAAGCCTTCTTATCAACTCTTTTGTTAATGAATTAATTGAAGTAACACTTATCTTGATTGTTAGGTTATTTGTTTATGTAACCGAATTCAATCTTTCGATTTTTGATGATTATGATAAAGCAGTAAAATGTAATAAAAATAAGCGACACTGCCTTTCAAAAAGCCTCAGATACAGCATGTGCATCCATTTACCAGTAAAGTGTAAGAAAATGTATGTGGGAGGTTACGAAGCTTTCCACCTCAAGATGTACTGAAGAAATAAAAAGAATTGAATCGCTTTCAACATATCCAATTACACATTTAATATTACAGTCAATAAATACTTCATACGTTTGTATATTTTACAAAGGATTCATTTTACTTATATGTGGCTTATGAACCTATCTGGAGTAGCTACAAAATAAGAATGAACATGGATTGAGCCAATATAATTATCGTACTGTCTTGGCGTTGCCAGTTCCACGTCAAGCGGGCGACAGAGATGGAAGATATATCTGTCTTTGTCTCAACCTAGCAAGTATCATACAGATGCTGAGATGTACAGTGATAAATGCTGTCAGAAAAGTTCGCTTAATATTTTAGCATGTGTGAATACGTAAGTAGCAGTTAATTTTCATGGATAGTAATAGTGTGCTACGTGATACTTAGCTCAAAAATGTGCCTTAATGTCGAAAATTTATATTAATATTACACTTAACGAGGTGATTAAGTGGTTGGCTTGAAAAAATATGTTTTTTGTGTTGAAAATACATATTTATATTATTAATACACATTAATATTAGACTTAACAAAGTTATTAGGCGATTGACTTGAATAAATACGTGCTTTTTGTGTTGAAAATGCATATTTATAAAATTAATACATACGAAACGGTAACAGTACTGTCATTCCGAACGGATGTGCACGCGGAGTGATGCAGTACTTTATTCTCTCGTTGGACATAGTATAGGTAACAAAGTAATTACTGTTTTATTTTCTATTTCAGATAACACACGCTTATAAAACCTGAAGGTTTGAAGTGACTTTTGAAGCCCTTACAGAGTCACACTGTCAACAAAAGCTCTGAGATTCTAAAAACAAGTTAGTAGACATCGCATTTTTCAAAACAATATTTACAATATA
Organism: Mantis religiosa; assembly: GCA_030765055.1. Lineage (NCBI taxonomy): Eukaryota > Metazoa > Arthropoda > Insecta > Mantodea > Mantidae > Mantis > Mantis religiosa. Next base: position 205,833,898 of record CM060951.1, on the reverse strand, counting down.
CAGGATGCTAGAGGAATTCACCCAGAGATTTCGCTGGAAATAATGAGGATGAGAAAATAAAATTTGTTTAGGTTATGATTTAGAATAAAATACCAGTGGCACCTGATTTAAGATATAATGACTGTAAGTTACATTATCGAAATGCAGGGGAAATGGTTGGTATTCTAAATGTAGCAACGTTAATTTTGAATTCCAAATAAAGGTTGTACTACTTTTCCTTGTTATAATACATAGAACAATTTTGTTATAAGAAAATTAATCCCAATAAATTTTTTTCAGATGTAGGGTTTTAGTAATCTTATTCAAATTATTGAAAGGGAACTATGTTTGTTCCATGTTACCTATGAGATATCAGCATCCGCTGGTTCATTCATTATACCCGCTGTGCAGTATATACAAAGAATTTGCTAATACAATTCTAAGTTATATCTTGTACATAGTTATTTGATAGATGTGTACATTTTACTTTGTATAATAAATATTTTATTTATGTTACAACCCTGGTCACGTTATAATCGGCAACTTCTCTGTGTTGAACTGCTCAGTAGGTGTGGCTTAGGTTACGTGGAACAAAGTTAATACCCCAGTTAATGAAGGTAAATAGCTTTTACAAACAGCCGAATCTACCTGGACCGATTCCTTAAGATCCTGTATATTTTATAATACACAATAAAACATTCCAATAAAGATCATAAACAGTTTTAGCAATTTAAGATATTCCGGAACCATATATATTCCGATTATCTTGTATAATCTCAATTCAGTAAATCAACATAATTCATTTTATTGCTCAACTTATCTTACCATTCACTTTAAGGGTCGATTTATTTCCAGGCAGCCAATGAAGGATAAAATCTGTGGACTATATATACACCAGGCGAGTCAGCTGCCCCTATTTATTCTTATCTATGCAACTCGCAGTTTATAGTCTAATGTGAAAACATTGACCCTTTTAGTGCAAAAGCGGTTATTGCAGCCCTGCCCTTCTATTTGGTAATATACATAGGTCCTCTGAAAAGTTTACGACCTAATAAAGATACAAGACATTCTTTCAGATTTTATTTATTTTTTATTTTTCAACATAGTTTCCTTGTAGCTCTACACACTATCCCAGCGATGCTCCCATCTCTGTAACCCGTCTAAATAGTACTCGGCCTTTTTCTCTGCAAAATAATTTCTCACGAAGGTGATTTCCTCTTGATTTGACGAAAATCTCTGTCCTCCGAGCGAAATTTTTATATGAGGGAACAAAAAAGGTCGCTTAGGGCTATATCTGGTGAATAAGGCGGATGGTCAAGCAGTTCAAACCGTAATTCGTTGGTTTTCGCCATTGCAACCGCTGAGGTCTTGGTGAAACAGGATTACCTTTTTCTGCAAATGTGACCGTTTTTCCGCAAGTTCTGCCTTCAGCTTGTCAAGTAATGATACGTAATGTCCCTGTAATGGTTTTGCCTTTTTGAAGATAATCAATTAAAATAACTCCATGACTATCCCCCCCCCCAAAAAAAAAAAAAAAAAAAAAAAACATTCGCCACCACTTTCCCAACCGGAGAAACAGTTTTTGCTTCTTTTGGAGCCGGTACTCAATTTGCAGTTCACTGTTTGGACTGTATTTTTGTTTCGGGCATATAATGGTATATCCAAGTTTCATCTACAGTAATTAATCGGCGCCAAAACTCGGATTTATTGCGCCTAAACTGCGCCAACAGAGCGTTGGAAATGTTCATTCGAACTCGTTTTTGGTCTAACGCGAGCAAACGCGGTACCCAACGCGCGGACAGCTTTCTCATGTCTAAATGTTGATTTAATATGTGACAAACACGTTATATGTTCATAGCCTCCGCTATCTCTCTCACGTCCTGAACCTGTAGCGTCTCCCAAGCTCTTACGGCCACGTTTAAATTCAGCTGCCCAAAATTTCACTGTGGTGATAGTGCAGATTCCCTATACACAAAATCCAACTCATCTTTGATTTGCATGGGCGTTTGCCATTCAGAAACAAATATTTAATGACAGCTTGATACTTAATTTTGTCAATTTTCATAAAAACCCTCACATTAACTCACTCAAACGACTGTTGCATAAAAACTGAGCGTCCAAAGTGGCAGAAACTTTGGTGAGTAATTGTCAACAGATGCACAACGAAATTCACTAGCTTTTATTTTCGAGTGCTGCCATCTTCATGTTGAGGTCGGGAACTTTAAAGACCACCCTCGTATGCACCCAGCAATTATAGTTACAGCCCTGAATGAGGACCAAAACGCTGAGAAAATCATAACTAAATGACGTCTTTTCATATGACGTCTTTGCATTTAATACTAGCAAGCTGGTAAACCAATGATTTCCCAAAGAGTGACATAGAGTATATGACATATGACAAAATGGGTTAGTTAGCTGGTGGATAATGATGTAAAGAACAGATTCGAAACGACGTCACATTGTTTTTTTTTTCCTTTCTCCAAGTCTTTACTGCCTGTATTTAGGTCACAAATTTATTTATTGTTGCTATTGGTTCTCATGTGAGCCAATGACACAATAATTACAATCCGATAACCAGGGATCTACACGGAATAAGCTTACCATATCGGCAGCTAGAAGAGGCCCTCGGAAAAAAATTCGCAACACAGACATGTTTACCTCAGCTTATCGCACATACACGGCGAGTCCAGTGTATGTATACTCTGTTCAGATGTAGTCATGTCTTCTGGACAGCAATGTGTCATACATCGGCAGGTGCGAGAAAACATATCATATAGACACACGCAGCTTCCAATCGCTCTATTTGTGTTTCGTAACTTTCTGTACGTCAACTTACCAATATTTCAATCTTCTAATCGAGCAGATAAGACCAGATAAGGAACCATCACAGCGCTGGTCACCTGAAGGTTAATACGCCTCAACGCTCAGTCCAGTAATAACTACGGGCTATCTTTATCTTTTATAAGGGATCATGTTTAACGGCCTACAAGCCCGGGAAATACATTCTATTGAATCTGTATAGTATCATTTAGCCAACGCTACCTTGAGAGGGAAAGTTGCTATACGAATAAGCAATCGCAGACCTCCGACCTCCACCTCCAATCTTTACACGCTTTTTACAGCATCATGCAGTGCTTTGAGCTCGTTTTGGTAGTTCTAATACAAATAAAAAAGCTGCAACCGCCATTAAATTTATTCTATGTGCAAAACTGCCGTAATATTTGACAGAAGCGAAAACAATCCATCTAATTGTTAATAATTTTGACATGGCTGTACAACGAAAACACGTGAAGCCTGAAGATTTAAATCCAATTGGTCCCACTGTGTAGATCTGCTATTTTGTGTTTCAATGTTACTGTTAACTGATGCATGTGATATGTTGTTCCATCAGGAGTGTGTTTAAAGGTGTGTTAATATACACTAATGAATAAAAGTTTGTAAACTCATCTAAAATTACTCCTGCATCCTCTGTGTTTGGGTATGATGTTTTTGGAATCGACACACATAGTGATTGCATTCTGTCCCTTATAACTCTTATGCATTAAGTTATCTACCACTTCTCTATAAACCGTTCTGCAAATCATGCATTAGATGGCGTACAAGAAGGGCGTAAGTCACATATCGCTTAACATGTTGCATAAATTAAAAAATAAATAGGGGCAGATGACTCACCTGGTATGTATATTTTTTTCTGGTCGTTTCAATTATTTCACATTCATAATATATCTAATGCTGAAATAACAAGTTAATAACACTATATTATTTTAAATAATCTCAGAGCTTCTGTCGCGGTGCTCATGAATGTTGGTCACACGGTGAGATACCCTTCAAACTTTAATGGGCCTAAGGCGACACTACAGCCAAGACAATCGAAAGACAATATAACGGAAAGAAACAAAAGAAAACTGAAGAAATAATAATTGAATGTATTACTCTTTTAAGCACAGTGAATCCCAGCTTTAATCATCAATGCAATTTATATATGCTGGAGAACAAAAGTGTAGTGTTTCCACGTGTACTTACACGGAAGGGTTCTTTATTTCTTCTGTGACGTAGTTAAGGTTGTTCCAGCCATCATATGCCCAGAGACCTGTATAGAAGGCTGTGGCTATGTCTCCAAGTGACACGGAGATGGAGCTTCGGAATGGGTTCTCTAGGTGCTGCGCCTTTCCTGAAAAAAGAGAAAAACTCATTAGTGAAATATTCAGATTAGGGAATAGAGAAATGTAACTTGCCAGATGATATTTGACACTATGTTCTGTTCGTCTTTTTATACATATGAATCACTTGATGCTTAATGATAAATGTTTCTACCAATACACGTCTTTGCTAGTGCACATTTGGGAAAATGATCATACAAAATATAATTCACTGATAAAATATATGCTAATGTTATTGCAGACTCCACTGGACTGCGCTATTGTTTGGATTCGGCAAGGAGGTTCATGCTAAAATAATAAACAAAAGGTTGCAGAATATATCTGAATGTCTTCTCTCGGAAGAATAAAGTGGATTTAGAAGAGGCAGATCCTGTGTAGATAACATTTTTATTGTTAAACAACTAATTGAAAAACATAGGGAGTTTAATAAAGAAACGCATATGGCGTTTATTGACTTTGAAAACGCCTTCGATAGGGTAAACCGATGCAAAATGTGGAAAATATTTGAAGAACGAGGATACCCACAACAATTAGTAAAAGTGATACAATGCTTCTACTTCCAAACAAAAATAAATGTGAGGAACAGTGGTAAAATTTCTAAAAAAAATCTTATTAATCAGGGTGTCAGACAAGGGTGTACTTTATCACCTACACTTTTTAGTATTTATATTGACGACCTAGTGTGCAAATGGAAGCACCTAGTGAATGTAGGTTTTAAAATATCAAATAAAAACGTTTTAAATATTTTATTGTTTGCTGACGACTTAGTTATTATACAAAATAGTGAGTCTGTCCTGCAAAATTCTATTTTTAAACTTAGTGAACTTTGTAAGCAATATAATATGAAAATTTCTTTTATAAAATCAAAGGTAATGGAATTCATTGGGAAAGAGCCAATTAGAACAAAAGTAGTTATAAATAATCGTTGCGTTGAACAGCTAAGCCATTTTAACTACTTGGGAACTGATGTTAATTATAACAAGGAATATGATGTCTACAATAAAATATGCAAATTTCAAAGAGTGTGTGGAACAATAATTACAACATTTAGAAACAAAATTAAAGTTCTACAAAGTTATGGCTGTACCTATACTGACATACGGAAGTGAGACTTGGACGTTAACTAAAAAGCAACAGAGTAAAATACAGGCTTCAGAAATGAAATTCTTGAGAAGTGTGAAAGGATGCACGAAGAGGGACTTAATAAGAAATGAAAATATAAGAGAAGAGCTGGACATTTTTAGTATGAATGATAGCTTAACAGATCTCAAACAAAAATGGAAGGAACATGTTGAAAGGATGCCAGATAATAAACTTACAAAACAAATATTACAGTATCATCCTAAAGGTAGGGGATCGGTGGGCAGACCCAGGAAACGATGGCTGGAGGACTTCGAAGGCGGAACAGGCACTTGACTGCATATGCCATGAAGTGAAGAAGAAGAAAGAAGAGGAAGGTTCATACTTGGTCTAGTGTACCTATGCCCCAAGTGGGAGGAAGGATGAGGCGAGAGGAGATAGAGTGCGGTCGATCCAAGGATCACGACCCCAAGGAGTCAGGAGGGTGGAGTTCCTACAGTTTACCAGTTGGAAGCTCTTTGGGAGGCCACTACAACTGGCATCCCACCTACTGGGATCCAGAAACGGCCCCACCAGACCGGGTTCGGAGACCGTTCTACCGGGGAGGAAGTGGTTCACTCATTGAGCCATGCACCGCCGAGACACCAGCCGACACTTCTACCCTGAAAGAGACCACCAGATGAGGGATGATGTGAAATGATAATGAAAATGAATTGGAGGGACAGGAAATTCAGGGAGGTAATTAATCTACCAGCATTCGCGTGGTGATCCGGGAAAAGAAACCACAAAATACCGATTGGTCAGGTAGGTCGGCAACGGGAAACAAACCCAAACCTCCCGAAACCGTCTGAGCCATCTTGCTCGGTTGTTATCGCAGGAGTCTCCTTAATAAATCAAATGGATAAACCTAAATAGTTATTTTCAAAGCCAACTTAAACTAAATCAAAAGCATAGTTATAGTCTTTGAAATGTCAAAACAAATTCTCTATAGAAAACAAACTTTAGTAAAGTGAAACGTTAGTACAATATCGTCCCAAGAAGCACTTAAATACAGTAGAAACTCCAATGAAGGAAGTAAAATACAGTAGAATAACTAAAAATATGGCGTTAGAAAGTAAGAATCGCACTGCAAACTTCAATGCCATAGCCCCATATTTGAACCAATAATCTTCAGCTTTTCATATTGGTGCTCTACCTGACTGAGCTACCATGACAAGATGCTGACATTAAATTCTTCAATTCATTCACAGTTTTCATGGTAAAGTACAGATAATGTGCCCCAGCGGTGACTTACTATCTTTAAATGTTTTACTTTTCCTTTTTAACCACTAAGCATCAATTATTAATTATTATCAGCGGTAAAAGGAACACTAACTAATGCATCGCATTGTTCATCTTTGTTTTTGAATATACAAGAATTACACTCCAATAGTCGTAATGCCTGTGAGGAATGGAGTCTTCCATTTTTATAATTACTAGTGGTTCCACTTCGAGCCAAGTTCAATCTTGACTTAGAATTTTTGAGTGGGATACAATACGCTTCTAGGGATTTTTTTTTTAAATGAGTAACAGAAAAAGTAAGAATTGTTTTCTATTTTTTTCGCATATCCAGGTCCATCTAACCCCTTAAAAGTTTGAGCTGTAGATATCCGCTGCCCTAGTGGCATTTTCTGCTACTTCGCGTAATATTAAGGCGCATTCCTAGTTTATGGTTTAACTATTAAATTTCCCTCCAGGCTACGCCATCAGGAGCCATTTTGCTCCACTTGTCTCTCCGGGATATAGCGCCCCCTCCAGGTATCGATCGGCAAAACGCTGTGACGTCATCTAAGCGCCCGCCAAGTTCCCATTCATCATAGCGTTACTACGGAATCCAACTACATATCTCGTTCTGCTTAGTGAAGATTACAGTCACAGGAATATACCTGTTATTTACGTCACGCATAAACTAGAACAATAATTCACTGTATTTAGAGCAGGTTCCACAGGTTATGTCAGTTCCCCGTGTTTTGTTTTTTCTTTCTGAAGCATTTACCGATAGTGGTATATTTATTACTGCACTTCGGACAAAAATTTGACTGCGAGATTTCCTAGAAAATAAATGTTTTGAGATACATGTCTACAGTTAATTAATTACAATAAATAAGATAAAGTACTGTAGCCAAAAACTCTGTACTGAAATTTCGCCATAAATGCATGAGTTCAGGCCTTAAACCCAAAAACCATTTTTAGGAAAAGGAATTAGAAACATTACTTTTAGGTAATGTTGTGAACAAAGGTCACGTTTAGTCCAGCTTATGATCACCCAATAATCAGGCGTAACAAACCGAAATGAATTTCATACAGACTTGTGTCGAGCCATTTTGTAGCAAATATTCCGTTCAATAGACTTGAAAACAGCCAGCTCAAAATCTTCCTAGAAAAATGTTGTCAATGCACCATTCCATACACTTCACGTTCATATGCATAACTTTAAACAGAGCGATTTATAGTATAATAACTGACGCATTTCTGTCTTTAATTACTCCATTGGAAATTAATTCAATGGCCAAATTTTAGCACCAAATTAAGCAGAATGTTCTGGAGCTTTGATTCCTTGTCACTTGATGCGCAGATGTTTATGTTTTATTCTTAATTGCTAGTGTTGGCAGCTGTTTTCCACATTTTGTTCTAGTCAAAGAAAAATGCTGTACACGTTAAATCAACGACACTTCCTTGTGAAGAAATACTGAATTATGAATTAAATTACAGCTACACAAAGGTCATACCAGAGAGAATTTGGTGTTCGTAATCCTCCCCAAAGAAACACAATACTAGGATTAGTAAATAAATTGAAAAAAAAAACAACTGGATCTCTGGTGAGTGAAGAAGGCAAGTATCGTTCATCTAGGCTTTCCACGGTTGTTGACCTCAGAGTGACCCTGGAAAATCCGCGAAAAAGCCCACTTCGGTAGCGTAGATGGTAGCATGTCTGTCTCACGTTCAAGAGGTCCCGAGTTCGAATCTCGGTCAGGGTGAGTTACCTGGATAAGATTTTTCCGGGGTTTCCCCTAATCCTAAAAGACGTATGTCGGGTAACCCTAAGCTCTATGGACCCTGAGCCCATTGAAGCATCATTTCACCGATTTCATTCATCGCCCGACATGACTTAAAAAGTTAAAGGACATAAATTACTAAAAAAATCCCATGGGACAGGTAGGTCGGCCATGGGAATCGATGTGGCTGCACCGTGTCTCAGTGGTTAGACCGCTTGGCTCTCACCAAGGCGGCCCGGGTTCGATCCCAGGCGACCGCAAAGTGAGATTTGTGGTGGATAACACGGCGCTGGGGCGGGTTTTCTCCGGGACCTCCGGTTTCCCCGCCATCTCATTACACCGGTGCTCCATCTTCATCTCATGTATCATCAGTGTCACCGCCTGCGGGGCCGTATGTAGTAAAAGCGGGCGTTAAACACTACAGATTTATTTCACGGGAATCGAACCCGGCCGTCCCGAATGCATGCCACAGTCGAAACCGTCTGAGCCATCCCGCTCGGTCAGATTTGGACTAATACGCTTATCTTCATATAATATCGCATTCAAGATATAATTTGAAAAAGGAAATGTACTTTCTTTTCTAAAATGGCTAATCATTTTATTTGTAATACGTCTATAAATCAATATTCTATGGAATGCAATAAGTCCCCTTTCACATGATATACACGAATGTGTAATGGTAAAACAAATCTTGTGAACCTGTCGTTTTTGTTATAGATTATTTTAAGTTAATCAAATAACCAGCGAGCAGTAAGCCAGAAGGAAGTAATTGCATCATTATTATGCAGACCTGGGAATAAAAGAGCGTCAGAATTGCTCTGCGAAGTTAAAAGCATCCTGACGTCACAGTTTTAACCTTTCTCTCTAGATAAGTTCCTTTATTCAGCGCTTAAGAGCAAGTACTCCAGCCAGAAAATCCATAGAACAGGTGAATAACGTTTTAATACAGCGGAGAGAACATCTTAAAATTCCAATAACGATCCTCTCTGGAAACAGCAGGTTCAATATCAAAAGGTTACAGCTGGCGAAGGAAAAGTCAAGAGCACTATTTTTATTGGCCGAAGTTTGAATGTTATCTTATTAAAGAGAACAATGTTGTAAAGTTCTCTTTTTCTGATAAAATAAAGCCACCTTTCTTTCCATTCTCAACAGTTTCGACAAAGTTATTCTTTTGCTTACGTATTCTATGACTTGCTTCAGTATTGTTTGTTTTTGTAAAATGTAATCATACATGTGACTGCGACTTACGTGCAAGCTGTATTCAATATTCAAAAAGCACAATATCAGCTGCTCAATACATCGCAATTTACACCCAGGACTGAACAGAAGAGCATAGAAACTGGAAAAGTATATAGAAGAATCTCTTCAATAAAGTTGCTCCTACAGATACGTAAAATATGAAGCTATTAACAGTGAAGCAAACAAGTATATACAAAGCTGTAAAAACAAAGCTGTATGCCCTTGTTAGTACTACCAAAATCTGAAAATAAAACAAATTTAAAAGCAATTGTTTGGGTAAAGATATGTATTTAAAAAAAAACAATCATCGCGTAATAATAGAGTCAACATGAAAAATTCAATGCCATGGCCGGGATTTGAACCACGGATCTCCTGGTTTCCGTCCAGTCGCTCTTAACCTTTGAGCTACCATGGCCAACGTGCCATCCTGACATTAAATTCTCCAGTTGACTCGTATATTTCCCCGGTAGACCTATAAGGGCTCTCGCATCCGAGATACACAGTTTGTGGCGACTTACTATCGTAAGTACTTAAGTCCCAGGCTTCATCATTTAACTCTTATTATTTTAGTTAATTGAGGGAAATTAATCATTTCTCCACACTAGCTGTATATAGGCTAAGATTTTTGATACACAGAGTCAACATGAAAAATTCAATGCCATGGCCGCGATTTGAACCACGGATCGCGTAATAAATTTTGAAATACCACAGCAGTCAATTATGTTTTTAAATTTGTTTTATTTTCAGATTTTGGTAGTACTAACAAGAACATATGAACGTCTAATGTTTAGTAACTATGGCGACAGCTTTGTTTTTCCAGCTGAAGATGTGTATCAATATACATGAAATCGCGAGCCTGGAGAATTTATAAGAAATTATCATCATTTCTTATAAGATAAGTAAAGTTTTAAGTTACACATTATTATATTTGTATATACTTGTTCCTACAGATTAACAAGAGACAGCATACGACATATTTAACGAGACCATACCAACTGTGACTTTGCGGGTTCATGAAATTAAAAGTCCAATTGCACAAACTCAAAATGTTCTTTATTTCCACCGAATTACAGTTGGAAGACTTGCCGATTACATAGCACACACAATTACAATTCACCAGTTCGTCTCACACAGGTCCACTCCACACTCACAATTACGTACAACTCCTCTGATACACGTACATAGTCTTCCAGTCCGTTCGCTAGCACTGCGCTCTTCACGGCTGCTCGCCAAGAACTGAACTGACTCGTCCACTGCAGCCCTTATATAGGAAGATCGCTGTTTCTGGAAGCTTCGTGGCTCGGAACAATCATCCCGATTGTTCCAGACGTCAGGGATGTGCCTCTTTCCTAGCCGTCCCCTATGTTAGCGCTACAAGATAAATGGGTAGGCGTGTCCCCTAACCAGCTCCAGTTGGTCGTGCCTTCCGATAATTGGGCGAAGCTGAAAAATTATGGCGACATGGACGTGCAACATCTAATATATACCAAATTTGTTCACAAATGGATACCTTTAAGCATAGCATTGCCTCTTGCAAACAGGTGCATAATATCTGGATGGTGCTCAGAGGCTTTGTAGTAGCGGCTGGAATTCAGTTTTAAAAACATATCACTCCAAAGGTGTGCGATCTGGTTGGTAATTGCAACGTTACACTGGATACACTGGCATTACAGAGAGAATGGTTTAATTTTCTGAGAAAGGAACGCTGGAAGCTAATCACTTCTCGCCTTAGTGGTTCCATGGAATCTTACATCACCTGATTTGAGCTACTTTACACTGGTAATCGAAGTGAAAAATAAATTATTCATTGTTTTAAGACACCCAAGATGCTACATAATCTTCCGTTACCCTCAGACGCCCTCTTTTCCGCCCAATGAATTGCAACCCTCCCTATATTAAATAAATGACAAAATCCCTGACCATAACCTAAATAATAACTGGAAAAAACATCACATCGTTCGCATTGATGAATAAACAAATATATCAAATAAAATTAAAACAATATAAAAAGTGAGATTCCGCTGTCTCCGTTTAGTATATCGCCTACGAGCAGCGCGATCTCACATCCGCTTTAGCATTAGAAGTTCATTTGGCAATGTTTAGAAATGACAAGAGAGAGAGAGAGAGAGAGAGAGAGAGAGAGAGAGAGAGAGAGAGAGAGAGAGAGAGAGAGAGAGAGAGAGAGAGAGAGAGAGAGAGAGAGAGAGAGAGAGAGAGAGAGAGAGAGAGAGAGAGAGAGAGAGAGAGAGAGAGAGAGAGAGAGAGAGAGAGAGAGAGAGAGAGAGAGCTATAGCATTTGTTACACTTTCATTTCATTAGTTTGTTTCCACTACAATACATTCGTTCAAAACTGAGCGTTTAGAAACTATGAAGGAATGGTTATTACAAATATTTAAGGAAGATGTGAAAATACAATCAAGAAGTATTTATCTCACCTTTGATGACTTCACTATCTTATACTACAAAGAATTATTTATATATATGGGTCACTCAAAAACTAGTGACAGCAATGCCTGCATTTGGCACTACCAGCGGTAATTCATGTAAGTTTATAACAATAAAAAATAAGAGCATCTAATGTTAGCTGTAGTAAGACACTTTTAGTAAGTTTAATTGCAGGCTGCTATCTATAGTGCTCCGTTAACCTTGCATCTATTCACCATCCGTGGGCAAATAAAAATTCCCAAAAATTTACAAGGATATTGGTATAATACTGGCACCCCAAAATAAATACAACATAAAAAGGTTTACTACAATTTTCTAAAAAAGACAACATTTCAGATAGCAAAAAAAAAAAAAAAAAAAAAAAAGTCTGGTATTTATCAAGTTAACTGTTTAGAATGCGATGAGATATATATTGGAAGGACCAAACGTAATTTAGAAGCCAGAGAGAAGGAACATTTCAGAAATATTAAATATAAACAGAATAAATCGGCAGTGAATGATCATTTTTGGTCATCTAAACAAGATTCCTCTACATTTTAGGTATAGTAAGTTGTCGCTAACACAATGCGTTTCGACACAATTAATGAAAGAAGTGTGGGAGTTCTATATAAGTCAATGTAGAGCACACCTTCAGGATATTGACTTTGAATGATAATCTAGAGAGGAAGAATATACATATTATGTAGTATATTAACATATAACAATGTAATAATGTACCGCCCGGTTTGTGGGGACACTGTCACCGTCTTTCCTCGTCTACTACATAATCTGCGCTGTAACAACAATAGCTAATCGCTGTAACAACAATAGCTAATCGAAGCGGATTACACAGCAATGTCCAACAAGTCGAGAACAGGACAGTGTTATCTCTAACGTCAAGATTTTAGTGCTGTCACTCAGAATGATCGGTACAGCATTAAACCAGAGTCCTAGTTGTCAGATTAAAGCGATTAGTTCACCTGTTGCCAACAATAAACCTAATTACTTACCTTGCTCGATCAACTTGTAACCACCGCCACATATTACGATCAGGATGGCGATCAACTTGGCAGCGGTGAACACGTTTTGCACTCCCGTTGCCAGATTCACACTGTAGCAGTTGACGAACAGGATCACCACTGAAACGAAAAAAAAGAAAAGAATGTAGCATTCAGTTTCAGGTACATCCGTAAGCATGCCCAAGAACAGTAAGACCCGCCTTCATGCTCTCAAGTTAAGGGGGAAAAACGCGCTAAATTTCCTTTGCTGAACGGAAATCAAAGTAGGTACACATTTTAACGAGACATTTCCAGTTTCTGAATGAAGAGTTTAGAAAATTTGACAATGTGACAATGGTGAGAACGGTGACAATGTGAATTGTCTGCTCTAAGTACAAGGTGTTTCAGTTGGAACTTAACCCCTAAATTTTATAGAGGGCCATATGGTAAAAATAGCAATGGGAGATATATGGAGATTAGAAGAAAGGAATACAAGCGATGTGGCTAATTTGGTAAAATGCAGAATAGAAGATACAAAAAGGCAGGAAATATAGGGAAGTCTAGAAAATATGATCATTACAATTTTACAAAGAAATAAAATGAAACCAGGGACAAGAAGCATATGTAGATTACTGCAATAGGCAAAAGAGAGAAGGGCTAGCTTGGATGAGAACAGGAACAATATTTCTAAGTTGTGTACTACAGTATATGTGTGACATAATGCCCTAAGCTGAAAGTGCTTATTATATTTCTCAAATTTGAAGAGTTCTAGACCACGACGAACCAGATGCGTTAGCGCACTCAGCGTTACCACATCGTTACTCCCACTCTTTTTATAATTGCCTCTCCCACTCTATCCTAAAACACGAGGGTCTCCTTGTGGCTAAACGTAGGGGATCACAAACTGAACTTTTAAAACTTTTATAATAACGTAATTGTCAATTTACAATTGCAACATGGATATTCGTTTATTGTGCACAACTTTTAAATGCTTTAATTATAATTATAGTTTATGAATGACCTATTTTTCTAATCTAACGAAACTGCCGGTGACTCTCCAATATAGCTTCAAATGTCACTTATGTCAAGATACAATTCGTCATTGTCACTGTCTACATCGTCGAGTACTTTAAATTTGTAATAGGCTCCAAAATCTCATCGCGCGCTATTTCTTTCCAAAAGTCGTGCTCTTGTAGTGTTTCTAGATATCTGACACTATTTTCCAGGCCTTGTGTTACCATGACAGTTGTGAATAAGTCGTTCAACCTGACAATTTAAAAGTATTATTCCTGTTTGCAACATTATTTGAACCCATATTAACTCAATTGGATTGTACTGGCAGTAGTAAAGGGCAAGGTGGATCACTTCGTGTCTCATTTCATTTCAAGTTGATCCAGCTGATACACTTTCCCCTGATTTTTAAATGGAAGAACAACTGGATAATACTGATTTGAACTCACTAGAGTAAATATAGTTTACGAACCATTTATAAACAAACGTATTATGTGATGACTCGATTCTGCAGATGCAGCATTCCACAGGAATTGTACTGTTTGCTCTCTCCCTCTCTCTCTCGCTCGAATTTAACAAACACCTTGGCTTATACAAAGTAATTCTGTCATGTGAAACGTTTACATTTCAGTTATGAGTAATTACAAATATACGTATACGCATACATGTCAACAAATAATGTTCATTACAGTGCTTACGTCACGATGCATTGTTATAATATATTGGTATTAAATTATTTCTTATGAAACTATTGATTTAAACTATGGGGTTTTCATGGTTATGTTTAAAGCACTATCACCTATAATATGTCTAAAGAGAGAATGAAGTACTGTAAACAAAACACCGGTTTGTATCACTCCACGTCCACATGCGTTCGGAATAACAGTTCTGTTACCACTTCATTAAGTATAATAGTAATATGTATTAATAATATGAATATACATTTTCAACACAAAGAATATGTATTTATTCAAGCCAACCGCTTAATCGCTTCGTTAAGTATAATATTAATATAAATTGTCGACATTAAAGGCACATTTATCGAGATATGTATCACGCAGCACACTATTAATATCCATGAAAATTAACTGCTACTTACGCCAATTGCATTCCTCTAATCTGAGCTGGAAATTGGTTTGGTGCCCTCCAGGTCCGACGTCTCCGTGTCGCTCGATCCATTTAAGTAACAATGATGAAGGGGCAGTCTGAGTACAGTGTGATCCGCAAGATTTGCAATTTATACAGTGAGGTATTTTTCGTATTCCTTAGCACGAGACTTGACCATTGCCAGAAATTCCGCATTAACATGACCCTCGTGGAAAACTATATTTTTACTCTATAGCCAAGTTATGATGTCACTTGTTTCCTATGCATTCTAACCTCACACATTGTCCATCACAATAACGCTATTCGGTTGTAATTTCAGGAGAATCTTTTCAAACCAGGATTTGAAAAGGTAGCCATTAGTTTCTTCAACAGTGTGCACGTGGTCTGGAGTTGAAACTTCACCCAATGTGGCCTTTTGCTTGCGTGCACTATAAATGCTGGAAACCGACACACCGGTAAACTCAAATGTTAACTTCACCACTTCATCGATAACAAGTTCTGGACATTTTTTTACAGAGCTTATTAAATACATTCAATATTATCTTTTCATTACTTCGTAAAGGCTTTCCGCGCCTATGTTTAACAGTGACAGTTATTTCCGACAGGGATCCAAATGTGATGGGCTCATTGCTTCACAAAAAATTGCCAGCACATCTAAGGTCTTGCAAAGGCAAGCAATTCGAGGGTGCTCTGAAGAAGTACTTGTTAACAAAAAGTTTGTATTGTATTAATGAATTATAATCATTGTACCACATGAATTTATTCCTTAATTTGTAATTAAAACAATTGTATTTATATATTGTATTTATATATTTATATATTTATATATTTATATTTATATATTTTTATATTTATATATGTATTTATATATGTATTTATATGTATTTATTTATAGGTACGTCTCTCAGCTTCAATATGCGCGCGCAGCATGATTTACTTTAATTACAAACTAACTTAACTATCTATTAGTATATTTTTTTATAGTTAGTGCACACTTGTTGTGCGCTTTAGCAAACCGAACTCAGACTCCACACCTCTGTAGCAATACTTTTTCAAGGGACTATTTACACGGCGGAGGCATCATGAAAATTATGAAGGTGCGCCACGATCAACGGTCACGTGGTTTTAATTACATCTACTTTATTTTATTGCAAGCAGTATACCTTCCTAATGAACTTGAAGTTTTATCTTAGTGAAATATTATTTATTAGAGATGAATTCACTTGGCGCTCATCACTCCCCAACTTATGGGGAATGCAATATTACAACATCGCAGGACTACGTTCGGTTGGTCACTTAGTAGTGCTCAAGGTTAAACGTTATTCCATTTGAAATAAGATAGTAGTTTAATTCTGTATTTCTTCTCTACAATTATCTGCATCTAGTTTTTCTGCACGATAGACTGATACACGTTGTACTTTCAAAGGGGCCAACAGCAATGTTACAAGAAGTTACAGACGTAGCAGGTCACGACGGAAGATAATTCTATTTCGACGAGAGGGATAGAAAACACAGCATTTCACTGAAATGTAATTTCACTGGGAACTTTCCTTTGTGTTACTGCGTCTTATCTGATCCATCCTTCGTTCGTTATTCTCTTTCTTAGACGGATTCCACCTTTTAGTCCCTTTATGTTTGGAATTTCACAACACTATGAGCACATGAGCTCTTTTGTTATATATTGTCAATGTTTATTCATTTAAAAATGTTTTACTTTACCTTGGAAATATTGCATTCCATGGGACACATCGATACCGTTTTTGTGGCCAATTCAAGCAAACAAAATGGCGTTACACTTTCTGCTCATACTATCTCAAGCACTACCTCGTTCAAGCACTGAAATTTTTTTCACTACAAGAGGGGCTGTTAGATACCTTGCTAATCTTGCAAGCAATGAATCTTGTAGGCAGTTCAATCCCAGGGGATCACAAAGTGAGATTTTTGGTGGACAACACGGCGCTGGGGCGGGTTTCTTCCGAGTCCTACGATTTTCCCGCCATCATTCTAACAATTGCCTCATAATCCTTATTGCCTATTATTCATATCACCCTCATACTATCATCCACTTCTCTCGCCCTCATCCCAGGCGGTGCGCTAGTTCCTCCATCAGGCTCAGTGCTTCGGATTCCCTCGCCTTGACTTTCTGGTCTACTAGAATCCGTGTCCTCTCACATCGGTATGGTAATGTAAAGGATGGAAAAAACTGGAATAATGAAATAAAATATAATTTATGAATTTTAATCAGTTGTCACCATAAACCTGTACATACTTTGCAAATGGAACATATGCAGTGCTGCCAACACAGACTAGAAATATCAACAAACATCAACTTTCGTGTAGCTGAAAGTTTCAGTGTTTTAAACTGCTAAGTGTAGCAGAAGCATATTTTTGATGGGAAGACGAGTAGTGAAAGACGGGGCTTAGCAGTAGGATCTGTGTCGGTTCATTCATTCATTTCTATTGACAGGCTGAGGGAGAGCCCGTGGCGTGTCATGCGTGTACTTGTCCTAGGAGGGACTTAACCGCGTATGACGGGAACGTGGGTTTTGCAAGATGGCGGTTTGAATTTAGGTTTGTGAAAGAAGGGAGGCAGCCTAAGCCCCTCAACGGTAAAGAAATCAGGTGCAACAGCCAGTTGTGCACCGCTGGATAAACATTTTAAAAGGAAAATAGCAATTGATTGGATTAGAATAATCCAGGCAATTCTCGGGTGGGAATAATTTTAAGTTGGTAGAATTACCTTAGGGTTACCGGTTATACCCAGAAGACATGCGGGGAAGCCAGTACCGCTTTAGGCGGAGTTCATTGGGATGACAATCCCCAAGAGATCTAACCAGGGCGCCCTGGTTTTGAGGTAAACTCTCGTAGAATTTCTTGGCCCAGCGTCTAATCACATCCTCCACATTGGGGAGAAATGAGGTTTCATGGAGTAGTCTCACGGGAAAGTGTCTGCATACAGAATACATAATCCGAAGACATCTATTCCGTACCCGTTGTAACAGCAGCCATGCTCCAGACTTTGCACGCGTAAAGCATTACAGGAAGCACTGAAGCCTTGAAAAGGCGTACCTTAAGAGGGATAGGCATCGTGGAGCCCATCATTGGGTATAGCGAAGCCGAGGCTCAGCATATCCGATGCGATAGATCGTGGATGTGCTCCCTAAAATGCTGCTTTTAAGTTGGCTGTTCCGTTGCGCATGCGTGGTAGCGGCAACATGCCATGTTTGTTGTTCTTATGTCGTTATATTGCTTTTAATATGCAGCACAAGCACTACAAGTGACAACATGGGCTCCAAATAATACTTCTAAGGCAATTGCATCACTTTCTTATTCTTTTATACCCTCAATTCCGACAAGAGTATTCCAGTTTCACTGAGAACTCAAGGTAAACAAACCCAGGACTAATAAAACAAGTGAACCTCATTGTCGATGAGCATTTGTTTCAAAGGCAAAGCCATCTATGCCTATAGATGTTAAAGACAGCATATAAATGGAAGAAAAGATAAAAAGTGAAATACAAGTTAGGTTTGTCGTAAGCGCAGTGTGTATTTATGTGAAATAATTGGAAACCATTAAATAAAAAGCGTCGTGTTGTTGTGTGTTACATCCTAACCTCAAGCAAATGTAATAACATACTTATTAACAGAATCGAGTGTTTGTTGATCAGCTAGCTGGAAGTTCGAAACGAAAATGCTTTTGGTGATTATCAGAGGATGTGTTCTAATTTCCCTATGCCTTCAGGTGGTTTGTGAAGAGAAAGCACACCTGTACTTTGCAGTAGCAATTAAGGCTGTGTCTGTCAAGAACCAGTCGGCCATTTGTACAGGCTCCATCATCACCCCAACTTGGGTACTAACTGCAGGACATTGCGTGTACGAGGATATGAATGTGACTGAGATAATCTTCGGCAGCGATCGCTATGACTTGGAGACACCTGAGCGTACTACGTACCCGAAAAGGGTAATTGCTCATCCTGACTACCACTGGAAGAGGCTCAAACTTGGCTTTGGTATGGTTAGTATATAAAAAAATTGATTTTCAAATACATATTAATACGTAGGTTGGCGAAAAAGAATTTATCAACTAGGCTCTTTTAGAAATACAGTGGTACATTCTTTATTATTATGGATCCCAAGTTAAATAGAATTATTTATTAGTGTTCGGAGTTAGTTAGGTTATGTTTAGTTGTTTAAAACACAAGAATATGTTTACTGTAAGCAACGGGCACACCACAGCACGCGAACGAAGCAAGCGTGTGTTCCCTAATAATACTGATCATTGATAAATCTGTTACATATTGCACACATGTCAGTGAAATTGATAGTTAAACTTCTTTAATATCAATAAAAACTGGCTAGCTACCTCTATTCCTGCTAACAATAACACGGAATTTATAGCACTATATTTCATATCTACTTTTAAAACTATAGAAAGTATACCTTAGTCATTGTTGCGTCTAGAGCTTGGAAGTCACGCACCTTTTAGGATGTTTTGTTATTTAGGAAAATAATCACGCAAGACCACTGAAAGTGGTCATCTTTCCATTGGTAATTATGGGCAATGGAGGTGCAACCCTTAACAAGAAGCGACTTTTTTTGTTCTTGAGGCATTGAATAAGTTTTTTTTTTACTATATAGTCCAGGGGAAGACATGTAGTGGCGCTCCGTCAGCTCTAACCGCCAAATATGCCCCCGTTAGCGTTTGACGACACTGCGCTGATTTCTGCTCCCCTAGAGGAAGGAAACAATTTGATGTGTTGGGGTTCCGACACCGTAGGAAAGACAGGAAACATATCGGGTATTAATAATACGTACAACTTACATCTTGGGTGTTGTAATATTAATGCTAACTGCTTTAATTACACAATTGGTCGCTGTTCATAAACAATTACATTTTGGCTCTGTGCTATGAGAAAATATATAAATTTCAAACTCGTAGTTTATCTGAAGGTCAGGCGTGTTATAAAGTAAAATAAAACAAAACATCAAGTAATTTTCTCTGCAAATTAGAGGAGACCCATTCAGAACAGTATTACCTGAACATTTTCCGACTTTTTCTGTTTCGTTTTTCTTTAAATAGTTTATCAATATCAGGACGTAATGTCTAAGCAATTTGTAATCGAAGGCTGCATGTTAGATTGTGATCCGACAAGGTACTTCGGGGTTTGGACTTAGCTATTTAATAAAAGAAAAAAAATTCGCACACATTTGACAAGCCAAACATACACAATGACAATGCGCAAGTGAATACAACCTCGGATCTGGTTTGGGGGATATTGTTGTAAAAATCAGCCAAGACTTTCTTATGTGTATATTTGTCCTTCAATAAATCATCACATTGTAAATTTAACAGTTCCATTTGTTACGTAGCACCTACATTGTTGTCATCGAGTGCGTTACACCTGCCTGAATCCTCAGATTCTATAGTTGCAGCGCCATTTGGTGCTACACGGCTCTTGCCTGATGTCACACGCACTGCAGACCTCGCTTCCGGCTGAAATACCTCACAACTTTCTAAGCTGTCTTTCTGTGATATAGTCTCTATATGCCTCATTACATGTCTAGTGCTACATGCTCTTAACGAATTTTATATTACTTTATGAATAACGCAATTTATATTTACAGATACATGATGTTTGCTGATTAATTTTCAGCGCTTGGAAGTCTAAAGCGTTAACAAATTTTGTAAATGTCTTTAATAATTTTTTGGATTAGGTCAGACTTGAGCACTGGCCAGTGGCCTTCTTTACGAACATAGACTTTATCTTTCACTATTCATTGCGCTACGCTCGAGTAATAAGTGGTGTACTGTTAGCAGTCCTCTTTTATTTTACGTGCTCCAAAGTTAAGTCACGGCGGAGTATGAATGAAAAGATGCTCAAATAAGTCCAGGGTTCATAGAGCTTAGAGTTACCACACAGCCGTCTTTCACGATAAGGGGAAACCCCGAAAAAACCTTATCCAGATGACTCACCCTGACCGAGTTTTAAACTCGGGACCTCTTGAATTTGCGGCAAACACGCTACCATCTACGCTAGAGAGGCGGGCACGTGTTATTTGATATTGCCATGTCGAGTTACTTTTGTCATACTTAATGTGAGGTTGATTTTAGTTCCCTGGTTTCTATTGTTGGGAAGAATTCCTTTGTGGTTGTTCCTTTTGAAGTCCCTCTTCTCGGCATTCGTTCATAGATTCTCTGCTCAGTTGATTTTTTGCTGTTATAAGCAAACTTCGCGTAGCATGTTTGGTCTAATTTTTCTGTCTCCTTTGGCAGATGATATGCCTATTGTGCCTCAATCCATTTGAACTGATTAATGCAGCACGTGTAGGAAGCATACTTTGGTACAGACAGTGGTTACTGATTAACCTAGGGACTAAACCTAAGCAGCTATGAATCAAAAACCTAAGCAGGCCGTTTAATCTAAGCCTATACAAGCTGTCAAGGGTATAAGTGCCAACAGTTTTACTGGAAATTGAGAGTAATGTAATGAACAATATTATATCAATGTTCACTTCACTTGAGGATTTACAATTTAGTTATTAAAAGTAGTTTGTTCTTAGATTTAGTTAATATGTGTAGTATGAGTGTGAGTCAAATGAAAACTAATAATTTTTTAAATATTATTTATTGTGCAGACGTGGTACAAAGCTGTATCACTTTTCAAGATAATCTCCCCCACGCTCAGTGCCAGTCCTCCAGCGCTTAAAAAGTGCATAAATGCATTTAGATTTTTCTTTTTATTATCCGCGCACTCATGCACCGCGTGGCGTATCTCTTCATCGGAATGGAACTTCTTTCCTCCCATTACGTCTTTGAGTGGTCCAAACGTATAGAAATCACTTGGGGCAAGTTCTGGTGAGTGTGATGAATGAGGAAGACACTCAAAAAGCAGGTCTGTGATTGTTGCAACTGTTATACGGACAGTGTGGGGCCTTGCATTGTCATGTTGCAAAAGGACACCTGCTGACAGTAATCCATGTCGCTTTGATTTGATCGCAGGCCGCAGATGACGTTTTAGAACATCTGTGTATGATGCACAGGTAACAGTGGTCCCTCTAGGCATTAAATGCTCCAAAACGACGCCTTTTTCGTCCCAAAAGAGAGTCAGCATAACCTTCCCTGCTGATGGTTCTGTTCGAAACTTCTTTGGTTTTGGTGATGAGGGATGGCGCCATTCCTTGCTCGCTCTCTTCGTTTCCGGTTGGTGGAAGTGAACCCAGGTTTAGTCCCCAGTAACGATTCTTGCAAGGAAGACATCACTTTCCCGTTGAAAGCGCCGAAGAAGTTCTTCACAAGAATCAACACGTAGTTCTCTCATTTCAGGAGTCAGCTGCATCTTGCAGACACTTTGTGAAAATGGAGCACATAATGCACAATGTGGTGTGCTGACCCATGACTAATCTGTAAACATGCTGCAATGTCATTCATTGTCACTCAGCGGTTTTCCTTCACTATGGCTTCAACTGCTGCAATGTTCTCTGGAGTCACAACTCGTTGTGCCTGACCTGGACGTGGAGCCTTGACTTCCACTGAAGTCACACCATTTGCGAACATCCTACTCCATTCGTAGACTTGCTACTGTGACAAACACGCATCACCGTACTGAACCTTCATTCGTCGATAAATTTCAATAGGTTTCACACCTTCACTACGCAAAAACCGAATAACAGAACGTTGTTCTTCCCTGGTGCAAGTCGTAAGTGGGGTGGCCATCTTCATACTGATACTGCGACGGTATGTGTTCATCTGCAGTGTGCTGCCACCTACAGGCCATTCTGCACTCTTACCAACTTACAGGATAACTGCGCGAAATTTCGATTTGTTATTGCAAATTAAAGGTTTTCAGTTGATACACCCTAGTATAATATCTCATACATGCTTATTTTGCTCCGAGAGGCGTTACGCAGAGTGAGTAGGCTTGGCAATACCGAATGTTGTATTGGAACTGATTTTGAATGCTTTCTTCAAGACTAATAGCCTCACAATAGGCCAGTAGGACTCGAGTACTGAAGTGTCAACACATGGAAGCAATATGGATAGTCTATTATAACAGGCGTTGTTCGTTTCAGGCACGGCTATGACAATTCAAAACACAGCTAGTGAAATACACGATTGCTTTGTGGGAAAACATGACAGAAACTAATACACCTAAGCGTATAAAATTGAGGTATCAACTACCAAAATATCGATATTGTCACCGTGTGGCATTGTTGATCTGCTACCACAAGCCGGAGCCGGGCGCATTGCCAGGAAAGAGAAGAGAGAGGCTCCAGTACGTTCGGCACATTGTTGTTGCCAATAAATTTCTCGAAAGGTCTGCGACTTTCTAGAAACAATGACTGGGTAGGAATAAATACCCCGCAAGTTGTTAGAGCGGCAGTTTTTTGTTGGTTATTGCGACAGTTGACGATTGAAATGTACTGCAGTGATTTCTTTCAGCTCTTCTAAGATCTTCGCCAATGCGGTTGCCATCGTCATCATCCCGCTCCTGACACCAAATGTAACTGCGTGGGTTACGTAAATTCGGAAATCCGGCTTGCAGGAATCTAAACCAACTTTTTCTGGAGTAAAAAGACGTGAAACCGACAATAAGCTGTCTTCGAAGCTGACTCGGTGTTTCTCTGCACGAAAACAAATGAAAGAAATCACTACGGTACTCTTCAATTGTCGACTGTCGCAATAACCAATAAACAACTGTTGCTCTAACATCTTGTGGGGTATTTATACCTCCACAGCCATTGTTTCTAGAAAGCCGCCGATCTTCCGAGAACTTTCGCGGCAAACACAATGGACCAAACGCTCTAGAGCCGCTCTGTCTCTTTCTCTCCTGGCCACGCGCCAGGCTCCGGCTTGGGGCAAGAACTCAACAATACCACACGGCGACTATCTATACTGTTGCGTATAAGGTCTGAACAAGATTTGGGAGATATTTTAATTATTGGAGATTCACATTTCATTTCGTGGTAAGCTCCAGGCTTTAGCGGGAGTTAACAAGTTGATACAGATTGAATGACTCAGTGATCAGAGTAAACAATGGTATTGACCCTCTGTGAAGAACCGCTGAGTCGTATGATAGCAGACATTTTGAAAGCCAGTTCTATTTAAACCATTAGAGCCAGTAAGGAAGGGTTAGTTAATCAGATTATTGTTAGTTGGTTAGAGGGTTGGATGCTGCTCTAGTCTTATCATAGAACTTGTTAATACTTCTACAAAACTTGACACATCAAAGTGAACCAGCCACCTCTTGTCCAGAACTCTACGTCACTCTACATAAAAGGTAATATTTATTTATTATGTATTAATTGATTTAATGTCTGTCTTGATTACACCTTTTGTCTCCTCAAGATAAAGGAAAGCTTTATTTTATTTGACTTCGTTAATTTTTACAATATATTTATCAATGTTGTGGAGAGCCAATCAGTTTAATTTAAGCCTAATTATGTCACCACCCTTTGACCTGTTAGCTCTACCATCTGCTACTTCATCCTTTCAGTAGTTACACCCCCAGTTGTTGATTAGGTTTGTAAGTCCTTCACCCCCTTGCAATCCTGATGGCAAAAATACCCTAATACTATGTATAAAGGCTAATAAAACTATCAAAACCTTGTGAGAGCCAGAAATCTAAGCTGGCCAATTAACCTAAACTTTTATACGAACTTAGTTCGACCTAAACTCCAATGAATCAACAAAATAACCATTTGAAATTGTAACTGTTTCTGTTTTTCTGTGCAGTATCGATTTAACGACGTTGGTCTAATAGAGACTACGACGCGAATGGAGCCAAACACAATGCCAGTTGTTCTGCAAGGTTCAAGAATGGAGTTTGAGTATTGCCGGATCGTGGGGTACAACTTGGACGGTCTGGGAGTGCCGTCAGTCCTGGACGAAGCACGTGTCAGCTTGCCCGTCAAGTGCTGGAAGGTGGTACACCCAGAAGCAGAGCCCGTGTGCCGCCGCTACCACATCTGCTCTGTCCCTCTGGTTGACATCAACGACAATACGGGAGGAATACTGCAATGTCGCAGCGACAATAAGGATATCCAGGTCGGCGTTCTTAGCGAAGCGACTCCGAATCCTAAACGTCCAAAACGGCGCATCCTAATTTTTACTGCACTGCATTACTTTGTGGACTGGATTATATTTGAAGCACCTGATGCTATGCTTTCTGTTGCAAGCACCACGATACAGAGATGCAGCATTGGCTTTTTATTGTTATTTGGTCATTTTCTTATCAACATGATCCGTTTATGAAGGTACATCGCACCGAAAAAAAATCTCTTAGTTAAATATACAGGACTTACCCTACTTTAAGAATGCAATTCCTACCAGACGTTGAATAAATGAAATGTGTGAAAGGATGCTCAAATAATCTCGGATTCTGTAAGATATAAGTCACTTGACATTTTTCTTTTCAGAATGAGATGAACGAGAAACTTGTACTCCTTGGTGGAATGTAGCATTAATGTCATTTGTTTAGTTTGTCAAAACCATTTATTGTTTAGAATCTCTGCATGCTAATGGTTATAAAGGTCCCCAAAGAGCCCAGAATAATGATCAGAACTTAAGGTGTGCATTTACTTATGGTCTTTCAAGGGTTCAGAGGTATGATTCATTGTCTGCAAATGTGGCGAATATTTTGAAAGCCAAAGCATGTCAAAAAGCAAGAGATCTACAGAGAAATAAATGTATCAAATTGTTACTTAAAATTCCTTCATTACACATTTTCTTTTGTTTTAACTTGAAGCTCTCTTTTAGTATTAATTGTCATTTTATTTTGTTATTTTGTGTTTGTATAAATGTTCCAGAATGAAAACTCTGCTAAATTTCAGAAACAAAGTACTGTTTCATTCTTATAATAAAAGATTGTGTATGTATGTGTTATCATTTGATTGCATAGAATTAAATGCCGTAATTGAGTTGTATTCAATTATTTTATATACAGTCGAACAAGGGGAAGAGGAATATTAAATCCTGACTAACATAATCTTTGGCTCATTCCTTCTCTACTGTCCTATCTTTGATATTTTAATGGTAGCACAACTGCATCGCCTATGCAATATCGCAGGTGCAGTAGAGATGACGCGTGCTTAGGAGTTGATTGTCCCTGCTTTATTACCATCACCGTAGCTTCGAGAAGCATTCTACTGGCCTTCACAGATAGGTTGTGTATAGCAAGGAGTAGTGTGGTATCTGTTTACATTTTCGCGCTGCAGTGACGGCGTGTTTTACATATACAGTCCTAGTTTATTAAAACATGATTATATAGCACTGAGCTCTGTTTCAAATGACAATATTTACCTACATATACCGTGTCAGCTACAGCTGCGAGGAATTTTCTCACACTTTTAACTTTGCTTGAAATTGGTATACTTAATATGAAAAAATGAGAAAACGACTTCGCCATAACCTTTAATTGGTAACATACGTCTCTGAGGCGGGTATAAAATTTCTCAACATATAGTTGGCAATCGTGCATTGCTAATTTGATCTGATATTTCAGATATGCTTCATTTGTGAGTTGACATTTGTATTGTGTGGATACCATTGTTTTAGTTCTACTAAAGTATTGTTTTACTCGCACAGGCACATCACGTGCATCGTCTCTCATGTGGATATTACTGTAAAGTAATTTTCCTTTCTCCATCTGATAGACGGCTATTGCTTTAAACAAATAATTTTTCTTGTGTAATATATTTTTCAAATATTTAATAATTTATGGATGAATACTACTGGAGGGACACCTCTCAAAGAAACAGAAAAATGGTGGAGTTGTTGTATTTCTGTACAGATAATGTCAGGGTCAGTGCAAGGGTTTTCAAAGTAGTCACCACAACTTTGAATGAAATCAGGATACACTTAAGATAGGCGTTCTCCTTTCACTCACTTCCAAAATGCTTGGCTAGCAACTTTCTCACATCCACAAGTTTTAGTTGGTTCATTTTGACACCTAGGTACTTTCCAATGCATTTTGCTCCATATAAAGCTTACAAATTGTCCCGAAACTGTTATATTTCGGTAAAATATGCGAACAAACTTAAAACACCACAGTCACGTCCAAATGTAACCATAAACTGGAGGCCATGACTGTTTTCAATGATTTCCAGCGATTTGATTGGCTCAAACGGCCATGTCCATTTTTGATACCAACTGAACATGGAGGCGTCCGGTTTTGAAACTAACTACATATTTCAACTGTGAAAAATACGTATAAAAGTCCATTTCAGGAACAAAAGGACTGCAGGTTCAAAAAGAGCCGACAAAATATGAAATAGATTGATTCTTAACTCAGTTTCGATAAAAATGGCGAATGTCCGTCTTTGATACAAGGCGCTTCAAATGTTGCTCAAATACTTCCGGGGTCCATATTGTAACCCAATTATCGGAAGGCACGACCAACTGGAGCTGGGTAGGGGACAGGGGACAGCGCTAACATAGGGGATGGTTAGGAAAGTGTCACTAGACACTATTCGTCTCTTTTCCCTCCCCCTGACGTCTGGAACTTTCAGTATATTTCATACAACCTGGAACCTTTAGATTGGTCAGTTGGTCTTATATAAGCGACGCACCGGGCTGGAGAAGAGTTCCGTTTTTGGCGAGCAGCCGTGAAGAGCGCCATGCTAGCGAACGGACTGGAAAATTGCGTACGTTTATCAGAAGAGTTGTACGTAATTGCGAGTGTGAAGTGGACCTGTGACAGATGAACTGGTGGATTGTAATTGTGGGCGCTACGTAATTCTATGTGATCGGCAAGTGTTCCAACTGTAATTCGGTGGAAATAAAGAACATTTTGAGTTGTGCAATTGGACTTTTAATTCTACGAACCCACAAAGTCACAATATACTCGGAATGCCCGGTTATAAGAATTGAACTCAGGTTTTCCTGAACGTAAGAACTTAAATACAAACACATATATATATATATATATATGTATTCCAAAACGGCTTTTTAGATTTAAAAGCTCTTAAAACGCATATTTCTATTAAAATATCATCATAGCTTCAGTTTTAATGTTTAATTACATATGTAGGTATATAACTTAAAACACGAGGCACAACTCTCTTTCAGCTGTTCTTTTTTTCCCTCAAATGGGAAAAGCTAATGATACGAAATCATTTAGAGAGCAATTATCGTTCAAGATGGCAGCTTTTAGAGAATGCACACTCAGCGTAAAACTTCTCTGTTAAACGCTTGGCCAGTAATTTTAGGTTATCGATTTTCTCAGTTTTACACATGGACTCCAATGGCTAATTTGTGGATACTCTCTCCTCCTGAACACCCTTTCGCTTTCATTGGTTTTAAATTTCACATTTCTAGAGCAGAAGTAACGTTTTCATAACATTATACGTGTTTATTAAATACAATAATCGCCGTGTTTTCTACTGGCAGTTAGATATAAATTTATAGTTCGTAGTAGATATTTTATTATAGTCGGTATTGTGCGTGACGCATTCAACGAAATTTCAAACACATTATATATGCAAAGTACTTTAGCTACTTGCGCCTGCGTCAATGTTTGTCGTAAGTGAACGCTTGATTATCTATGTAGGTATTCAGTATTTGAAACCTCTGAAAAACAGTCGGGAGTCGTCATTTTGAACATTTACTGCATTGACGAAATCTACACTTTGACAATTTATTTTTCTGTTTAACCGAGAAGTTAACACGTTCACAACTCCTTTGTCAGTAGAAAAAGTGAAACATAAGATTTAAGCATGAAATATTTAATGTTCCCAGAAAATGAAAGCTAACTATGTAATATGGTTTACAACACCAGATACGGTATAGATTATAAATGGTCTCAAAGCTTAGCATGATCCTTAACTATCGGATTGTCATTCTTGTTTCTTTGGATCACAAGAGATCCAATAGAAACAATAAACAGTTTTATTGTTTATTCTGTTTCTTGTTTGTTTGTATTTTAGTAACTGAAATACAAACAATAAAGACTAGGAGAAATTAAAAAGCAAAACAATGTGACGTCGCTTCGAAACTAGCCCTTGTAGAACCATATGCCCACAGCTAACCATCTCGACCAGCAGCCAGATATTTTATGTCGCTCGTTGGGAAAGCATTCGTTTATTACCTTGCTACAGGTAGACTGCAAATAAAATGCGGTCGGTGTGCGCATGCGCGAAGAGAGCCTTCTCCCCTTCTCGCCATCCAAGCATCACGTGACTCCCACCCCTCCCTTCCTGCATGCGACAGAGTCCAAACCACACGAAACGAGTGTATTTTATTACTGTTTTTATTTTCCAAGTTAAGAGAAAATAATCACATCAGCCATGATCTCACGATCGATCAACCAATAAATAGAATCATAGTTTCTTTAAATCCTGAGGGACAATGCAGTGATTTGGCATAAAATGCAAAGAGTGAATGTAACAGGGAATGAAACATAACCAGTGCAGCCCGGGCGATGGAGGAGAGGCAATCTAAGAATGACGGTAGAGGGGGAAAGCTAGGGGACTCCAGTGTTGGTAAGCCACGCCTCCAACAGCATTTTGTTCGTGGCCTAGTTATAGTATTATATGCACGAAAAATCGTCCTTTTTTGTTTTTGGAAGCTTCTTGGTGCTCATTCAGGGCTGTAAGTATTAATGCTGGGTCGTATATTACCGAATAGAACGCAGACCAGCAATTACTGCTTTTGTGCTAAAAGGGTCAATATTTTCACTGCGGGTTGCATAGACACTAATAAACAGGGGCAGCTGACTCGTCTGGTATATAAATAGAGAGTTACCTAACATTAGTCACTCAGGATAAGGGAAAATTCCGAAAAACTCTTTTCCAGGTTACTCACCCTGACCGAGTTCCGAATTCGAGACCTCTTGAAAGGTTTGGATTAAGTAACATTTTAGCTTCAATGCTTACGCTTGAAAGATATTCACATGTCTGTCACGTCACACGATGATTCTGTCATTTCCAGAATGATATGAGTTGATATTACGACATGAAAGGTTATTAAGGGCAGAGTCTAATAATAAAATCCCGCCATTTCCAGATCTTTAGATCCACGACTGCTCCCAGTTGGCATCCTCATCATTTCCAAGTTTATTTACGTAACAGCGATTCCCCGATGTCACGTTTCGAGCACCATGTTTTTCACAGTCTGATTGCTACGCGGTGTTCGTCACGTGACTTCATTACCTGCAGCACGAGAAGAACGGAAACTGGGTTAGGATCCTGATTATCGCCCGCTTCCCAAATCTACTGCACTCGTTTATTTACTGGGAGAACCACGCCATCAACGCAATAGTCACAAACACCAGCTCAGACGTTGAAAAGTGAAAGACATATACACTTAATATACACTTATATCACTACAATTGGAACAAAATAAACTATAATTAACTTATGTAAAAAAACAAACTGTTTGGAAAATATTTATAACAGAAAAACTTAATAAAGTTTAAAATGATTCTTATGCTACCTTAACACACTATATAATCATAATATTAAAAATCAAGCATAAATAGGTAAATTATGGTACGCATGTTATAAAGGTTTCCAAGAAAACACGTCATTACTGATATTTATCATAGTTTAAAGCAAAGCTAAAAATGTTCAGATAAATTTCCTATGTAAATACCAACTTACTGCCTTCTAAGTAATAATGCGAATGAAATTGAACAGCAACAAATATATTTTAAGTTGTTTGAAACCAATGTAAAACATTTAAGCAAAACTGAAAATTTACAAGCCAATCACATAAAATATATGAAGGGATAATACTTGGTTAATACCGGAAAATATTATAAAGCTTTAAGTTGTCACTGTCTTTCCACGGGAATGAGCAGGCTGGGACGCGATATGGACTCTAACTAGACTGTAAGTATCTGCTGCAAGAGCGCAATAAAGATAACTCACAACCAATATTGCATGCAGCGAAGAGAAAGTCAGCCGCAGGTACTCGAGCGATGTTGTGCTAAGAATGAATGTATGTACAGTCCATTTCCTCTCTCCTTAAGGAGAAGCAATTCAAAATGCTTCCATTAAAGTGAGAAATATAAACGCCTATTTAGGAATTAGTAATTCAACTTAAGAAACAAATATGAATTTCAGCCCCAATTAGCCAAAGATCGATTTCATTCATGTAACAAAATGATTCTGGTTCAAGTCCATTAAAATAGTTTGGCAACGTTTCTTACAGCTGAGGCCTATATGTCAAGGACGAAGCAAAGCAAAAGGTGTGGTAACCTTGGTTTACATTCTATTTTTCTTCCACCAGTGGAACAAAACAAAAACGTCCACTGTTTTGTTTGTAGCGTGTAAGAAGGCGGGTTTTGAGCACCATTTGCTGTGGAAATTTCCAAAAGAAACGGGAGATAGATGTGATACTCAAATAGAAACTTGCCAGACCTGGGTTTCTAGCTTGTGAGGCCTACATTTGACTTTTACCTTAGGATGTGGCGTGAGCTCGCCTCTAATTTTATTGAAATAGATACAACTTCGAGGGTAATTTAAATGCGTACCTCCTAACCTAAATATTTAAGGTGCCCAAGTTTGTTTGAATGAACAAATTATATAATTTTATAGAAATTAAAGTCAGTTACATGGAAGTGCTCCTAATTAAGCAGACTGCTGCACGTATGACATTGAAATTGTATGAGAAAAATGCATATGTACTTTTCAAATTAAGTTGAAGTAAATATAAAAACAAGAATTAGTTTACACAGAATGGCTTGATAATTTTCGATTTTTCTCTTCTTGTATTTCATTAAAAACTCTATATTTTCACTTTGTGGGTTCGTATAATTAAAATTCCAGTTTGTAGAAATTCCAACATGCTCTATTTTCGTAGAAAAACACTTTGGTCAACCCTTACAGTAGCAGAATTACGTAACATACACAAATATAATCTTCAAGGGCGTCGACTACAAACAAGAGAGTTCACTTTCAAAACATAGCTGCACGCGCACGATTATCAAGTTTCGATTACGGCTGTCTGTAATTGCTTCCTTTATAGCTCCACTCATTGTCCTACAAATTTGTGGAATGCTCTCTAACAATGAAGACCACACAAGAAAGACGAACCTTCTAGACATCTATATTCATCTATTTCGGCAAGCTTTTATCTCCGCGCTGCACTATCTGTCCCTTTGTGCGTGCCGGCCACGCTAGTCGCAGCAATGCGATTGGCGACAATATTGAGGTTCCGCTATATATAGCTTTGAGACTTCTTGAATGATAATAATAACAATAACAATTGTAATAATAATAATAATAATAATAATAATAATAATAATAATAATAATAATAATAATAATAATAATAATAATAATAATAATAATAATAATAATAATAATAATAATAATAATAATAATGATAATGATAATGATAATGATAATGATAATGATAATGATAATGATAATGATAATGATAATGATAATGATAATGATAATGATAATGATAATGATAATGATAATGATAATGATAATGATAATGATAATGATAATGATAATGATAATGATAATGATAATGATAATGATAATGATAATGATAATGATAATGATAATGATAATGATAATGATAATGATAATGATAATGATAATGATAATGATAATAATAATAATAATAATAATAATAATAATAATAATAATAATAATAATAATAATAATAATAATAATAATAATAATAATAATAATAATAATAATAATAATAATAATAATAATAATAATAATTTAGAAAAGGGTCTTGTGTGCACCCTTCTAAATATAAACAGTAAAATACAAGAATAAAGAAAATGTCTATTAAATTTGAATTGGTATTTCAGATTTTCAAAATAAATGTACTACTCTAAAATACATTTACATCGGAAAAGTTTTAGAAAGCTTTTATTTTGTCAAGAACAACTTAATATTTGGATTAAAATAGCATTTAATAGCGTATACAGTGCGATCCATATAAACCTGAACCACTTCAAAAAACCATAACTTTTGAACCAATAATAGAACACACGTGTAATTTTGGGAGAATATAATACACAATTGGCAGATTACATTACACTCTTACATCTCAGAGAAAATGTTGGAAGTGTCCTCCACCAGCATCTATACATTTTTGTACTCGTCTCACCATATTCTCTGAAGTTTCAAAGAGAGTATCCTTGCCAATGTTATATATTTCAGTTCGAATGCATTCCTTGAGAACTTCAATTGTTCGTGGCCTATTTTTGTACACTCTATTTTTTAGACACCCCCACAAGAAGAAATCCGGTGAGGTTAGGTCAGGGGATTCTGGGGGGCCACAGACCTTTAGAGATCATTTGATTATCGATGAAGCTGATTACAAGTTGCATGGTGTCATTAGATGTATAGCATGTTGCTCCATCTTGCTGGAAATAGGCTCCTCTCAATCCGATATCATCCAGCTACTCCACAAATATCTTAAAGATACCCATATAAACTCTAGTGACTGCAGTCGTGCCAAAGAAACTAGCACCAACGATCCTGGAAGCTGACACCGCGCACCATACTCCAACATTTTCATCATTCTCCCACAGCCACTGAGATCATTAAAACAAAGTTCTACATTCTACGAGCTTTCAAAGGGAAATAATGGTCTATTGAAATGGTTCAGATTTATATGGATCACACTAAATTTAGGACATTTTCATGACAAATGAAATATATATTTTGATTTTTCTGTTAACATATGAAAAAATCCTGTTTATTATAAATGTATTTTGCATAACTGATGAATCATAAGAGACAAAATCTTACTAATGAAAAATTGTATGGTAGCTGGCAAAATTGGTATAAAAATGAATTCGCGCGGTTACTGAATGTGAAAGTTTCTTCCATGTTGTTTGAAGCAATCTAATTTTATGTTATTTCAGAAAAAGAAACACGTATGTTAGTTTGTGTGCGCATTCTTAAAAGCGCTCCTTTCCAATTCATCTGTATAATTAAATTGTCTTATTGCCTTACACCTTGCAGCTGCAGTTGTTTCACAGAATGAACCACTCTCGTTGAATCCATGGAAGTTTCCAATTTCTTCCGCATTACCGGAGAAACATATTGGGGAACTGTGTTCTTTTCATGACACGTAGAGGTCACTAATCCACTTTCGTTGGGTAAAAGCTGGCCAATACAAACTTGCGGGGTAATATAGGAAGTGGGTCAATTGTCGTATGAGAGCTGATGGGGAAGTCATGTTAAGGCATTTGGTGGTAACGATGTCATTCTTTTTTCTCGCGTCCCCGGTGTGTTGACTGAAGAAAGTGCTCGGTTTATGGTCAATGACTTCTGTAACAAGCTCTGCAGCTCCCTGATTTTGTGTTCACAGATCCTTTCGGATAATCCAGCAGATTGCTCTATTTAATCTATAAGAATACTGTAACTTTGTGGGTTCGAAGAATTAAAAGGCCGAGTTGCAGAAATTAAAAATCTCCTTTATTAATGTCGAAATACACTTCCATTCTCACGTAAGAACATTAAATCACATATACATAGATTTACAAGGTCGATGACAATAACAGTAACAGCATATTACATTATTAGCTCTCGTTACAATAACACTTCCTGCTGTCTCGTTTCACAACAACGATTCACAACTGTTTCACAACTTCTACTGTCCTGCTAGCGTGTCACAATCCCTTTTATATCTCCATTCATGATTACCAGACTGTTCTGTCAATCACTAGAAGTTTCTGGAAACAAGGCATCTAGTTACATAATTCGAACATTCTATCACCTTCCAGAAACGTAACTTAATCTACCCGGCGAGGCCTTTGACTCAGTTATCTTGCCTGCCGGCGTTATCTGTTTATGCAAGCTCGTTATCTACGTGAAACCTATCCGTCTATTATGTGCCAAGCCGCCTTATCGCGATCGGGTTCGCGACAATACTAATATATTAAAAAGACATTTGTATGAGAGTGCGATATAAGGTAATAATACGCTCAACCAATTTTATTCATTGTTTTACCAATCAAAAGCTATATTTTTGAAGATGTGCAGGGACAATATATTTTTCAAATATTTTTAAATCTGAGAGTTTGGTTCTTTTTCATATTCAAATAACCAAACTTTAGTCCCGTTTATAGAATTACAATATCAGAAGTTACTTTTGGAATTTTACTCGCAAATATGGAAGATCTTTTCCAAAATCTTAAAATATTTCAAAATTCAATTATTTTATGAGGAAGTGTAAATGGCTGCTATTAGGCATATTTTTCACTATTGTTCTAAAGGTCTGTGGTTTGATTCTCGGCACTGACTAGCTCATGTTAGGTATCAAGGGATTTCAGTACCGAGGGGATTTGGTACGTATGCCACCATGCTGGACCCATTGTTCCTATGCCCCCAAGTGGGGACACCCAGGAGAACGGATGAGGTGAGAGGAGATAGACGGAGGCCAACCAAGGAGCCACGACAGTACAGAGGGCAGGGTCCATACAGTTTACTTGGTTACAGACTTCCCCGACAGGCCAGGACAACGAACTCGCTTCCCTACAGCGGGACGGCAACGAGCCCAGCAGCCGAGCCCTAATGCTCCAAAGCCAGGTGATCCGAGCCCCAAAGGTCTCTGGCTGGTGGTCCCGAAATTGTCCTAGCAGAGGAGCGGAGACTGGAAACCGACCTACCGGAGGAAGTACAGTATGCGCAAGATAAGAAGAGCGTCGGATTTACGGGGTAGTGCGGGTAGAGGGGAAGTTGCGAGAGCAACAGTTTCCTCACAATGTAACTTCATTACAAACCAGAAAATTAGTAGAACATGTTTTAGGAATGAAAAATGAATTAGTGTTACAATATATACAAAGCTTTTATCCAAGTCTAAACAAGAAAATATTTCGAGCACATACTCTTATGTTTTCATTTTCTTATATTTCCTTTCTCTCTTCCCCTTAAACACTGTCTGCATTACGAGAAGTTATGCTTGAGGTCTTTCTGTCTTAACAATATTTATTACTTCTAGATTGGGACCAGTCACTTTATAGCTTCCACTGTCTCTCCTTTTGCGAGTAACTGATCCTGTATCTTGGAAATGCTTGATGCACGTATTGGTTTAT
The DNA here is from genome assembly GCA_030765055.1 of Mantis religiosa. NCBI lineage: Eukaryota > Metazoa > Arthropoda > Insecta > Mantodea > Mantidae > Mantis > Mantis religiosa. Next base: position 205,797,853 of record CM060951.1, on the reverse strand, counting down.
TAAGACATAAAGATACCAACATTAATAGACATTTTAATGAAACGTGAGAATGACAAAAAGTTTATATCGTATACTGATAAAACGTAAGATGTTTATGCTGAAAACAAAGTATGTCAATTTGACGGTACCTGGACACTTTTGACAACATTACGCTCCGAGGGACTTGTCTGAATGCTGGATAGCGTTGCATAAACTCCTCTATGGAGCGGTTTAAATTATATTTATATGTCAGCACCAATTTTAATGTCGGTACGAAAGTAGCATTCAACCATGAAGACACGGTGGTCTGTGTTCATACCCAGGGGAGGCTGATTGTATTAGTTACCAGCGAAAACACACTCAGAGTGCTGCAATTTACTTAAGTTTCGCAAAAATTACCGCTTCCTCTCCGTAGAGGGCACTATGATTTCAAGATAGACTCACCAGTCAACTATGAGGTCAATCTTACTCAATTGAAGGGCGGGAAATAACGAAGAAACTGAACACCGTGTATAAGTGTAACCCAAATGAGATCAGAGAGAGAACGCTGCCTACATTCAGATGTCATCTATTGTTGAAAGAAGTACTGAAACAATGGACAAAATGTAAATAAAGGAAGGGAAGCACTTCGTACTTTTAAAAATGTAACACTAGAAAATTCGGTCCCTATCAACTTCTCGTAGTTGTTTACATTCGAGATGCCCATCCATTTCATGTTACAATCGATATCAATAAACAAGTCAAGTAATTTATTCTTATGGGAGGCACTTTATCTTCGGGTCACAACCAGTTTTCTAATGGTTGCGATTGCACAGGGAAGTATACGCTAGGTAACAGCGATATTCCAAAGACACTTGCTTTAAGTTCGATGCAGATAACCTACAATTCCCAACTACAGATATTACTGAAGGGATTAGTAGCGCTTTCGAGATATAATCCAGACCACAGTTGCCTTTGCCAATGAGCCAGAGAAGCTCTAACGAGGATTACAATTTATGGAGCTAAATGGAAATTGTAAGTTCATTTCAAAGTTCTAAACTGAGTAAGTAATTATTACCCCGCATACATGTGCCTTCTCATCATCCACTAAACTAAGGTGTACAGTGAGGCGAAAAAAAATGATGCTGATTCCTCTCTAGAAGTCAGAAGTAACTTGTCTCATGTTAAGCGCTCGTGTTTCAATCACATTTTACCTTTAACTAATTACTCAGAACGTAGGATGTAACATAAGAATATTTAGGGATTAATTAAAATGCTTCTTGGTAGATTTTTCTTTCACTGGGGCTATTACAATGATTATTATAATGACCTTTTAAGCATTTAAAATTTTACAATTTACAACTTTAGTGTACATTTATTTGTCTTTACCTTGTTGCTACCTTGGCTTACATGACACCCTGGTCTTCTGCTCTGCCAGGGAGCTCTTAGCCACCATGCCACCTTGTTACTTAATTAGTCCCTCTGCGCCGCCCCCCCCCCAAGATCTCCAGTGCAGACATTATGAATAAGTGCCTCATACATTCTTTCTAACAACTTGGTTGTCATTTCTAGCTTGTATTTGCATATTCTTATTCCATTCATTGCCGCCCTTGCATGCGTTGTGGCAGTTTTTGTATACCCTTGCCATAGCACTCTCCCGCCAAGTTGCACAGGTAGCGCTCAACTTCGTTTTTCAAATCATCGTCGATCTGGAAAGGTATTCCACCCGGGTGAGATTTCAACAAAGAAAACAGATGATAATCACTAGGTGCTAAGTCTGGACTGTAGGGGAGATGGGTGAGGATGTCCCGTCCAAACTGGGCCATGAGATCAGCCTTGCGATAATGCAAATGTTCGGTCAAAATCTTGTCAATCGTAATCTTACTGACTTCAGGGATAAGTTCTCACAGCTCGCGAACTGTCACACGCCGATCTTTAAGCATTTCTTGCACCATTTTAGCAATTGTTTCGACTGAAACCGAAGGCCGACCAGAACGCTGTTCGTCATGGACGTCTGTACGTCCGTCTTTGAACTCTCTGACCCACTTTCGCACACTTTTGACATCCATACACTGTGGCCCATAGACGTGGCATAACTGACGATGAATTCAGTGAGGGTAGTGCCCTTGACACACAAAAAACGGATCACTGCACGCAACTCGCACTTGGCGGCTGAAGTGATAGGAAGCTTCATCGCAAACAGCTGCTCAGCCAAGACTAATGGTTGAAACGGGTTCATTGTGGCGGGGAGTTGAAGGGGTGAAACCAAGCTACACGCCAGGGTTGCCGGATCTCGCGTAATAGCTTTCCTCAGGGCTCCAGCTTTGATTGCAGAGGCATGGTGCAAAATAATTCTTGCCAAGGGTAGAACGGCTAGTAAGCAATATTCCCTTTAAGTTATGCACAATTTGCGCGAAGCACTCCGCCAGAAACGCCCGGAACAATTTCTGCTTTTGCACCATGATATCGCTGCTTGTGTGCCAATTTTTGGTCAAAACAACACACTTATGATGCCACAGCCACCCTACTCCCCAGACCTGGCAAATGTGCGACATTTCTTGTTTGTTCTCAATACTGAAGAGGCTCATGAAGGGATGACTCTACGCCACGATTTAGGAGATAAACAAAAGTGTTGCTTTTGCACTATGATAACGCCCCTGCTCACACATCGTTGCTCGTGCGCGAATTTTTGAACATAAACAACACACTTATGATGCCGCAGCCACCCTACTACCCAGATCGGGCAACCCTGTGATATTTTTTGGAAGAGGCCTTGAAGGGATGATGCTACGTGACGATTTAGGAGATAAAGACGTCATCGAAGGAGGAGGTGAACAAGATCACAAAAAACTATTTTTTAAAGTGGCTGGAGGATTGAAAAAAAACCGTTGGCACAGGTGTATTATATCTGCTGGGGATTACTTTGAAGGGAACAAAATAGATATTCATGAAGAAATATATACTTTATGAAAAAACAAAAGTTCGCAATACTTTTTGAACGGACCTCGTATACCAGTACACACCTCCACTCGATTGATCAACTATTTATTTCCTACCTCTGCGATGACGTAAGCGAGTTAATGAAAACGCATAGCTTTCATAATATAGCTGGTGTTGATATTTCATTCCCTCTTCTACAAACATCCCGAACCACTTTTCATGATGAAATATATGTTCATTCGCCTGTGAAATTTGCAACATATTTAGTTTACCTTATAAATATAAAATGTGTTTAGCAACAGAATTTACAGCCAATAAATCAATAAATGCCTTGTATAATGCTCTGAAAGATAACGCTACATTTACACATTTACTTTAGCATGGACAAAAGACGCGAAAAACCGACAAAAAGGTTTAAATATTTATGATGTATCAGTGAGTGCATGACATGCAAGATCTGTTCACATGCAATAGCCACACTTCGGTTTTGCGGCTTCGATTATTGATTTTGTGGATGAGCCGCAAGCGTGGTGTTTCATTCTTCTGGTTAAATGAAACGCGAACATCGAGTATATAAAATAATTTTATTGCTGTTTCAAACACGATTGTGTAATAAATCATCCAGTGTGTTCGTTTTAGGGGTGAAGTTGTGCATAAGGTGGGAAAAAATGTAATTACAGAGATGCGAGAACAAAAAATAGGCTAAGACAAGGATGCAAAATGAGTCCAATTTTATTTAACTTAGTTATAGATGAGATAATAGACAAGGTTAAAGAAGGAAATCAGCACTGTCCGGTAATAGCAAACAAAGATATTTCTGGACTGCTATATGCGGATCACTTAATGGTAGGATCTATAACAGTAGTAGGATTGCAGAAGGCAGTAAACGAAATCCAAAAATTTTGTGAAGAGTGGGGAATAGAAATAAGCATAAGTCGAAAGTTATGGTCTTCAAGAAGGGAGTTAAACTAAAAAAAGTATGAAAAGTGGATAATCAATGACATAAGGGTAGAAGTGGTGAATGAATTTGAATACAGATGTACTTTTTTATCTTGAAAAGTGCAGAGCGATGCGCAGTGGTATATGGATGAGTCCACCTCAGAACGGTTGCAACTGGAGGGGAGGACAGATCAGTTACGTACCAGTTGCGAGCAAGTAAACACGTGCAGAGCTACTCGGTAATACTACAGCTTGTTTCAAAATGTGCTTGTCTCCTGGTTCCAAGAGAGCATTTATAAATGACGCCTCCTAGCAGCACATTAGGAAATAAAGTGCTACATTTAAAAACACGAGAAGTAATAACCAATATCCATAGATTTATAGAAAAGGAACAGTGGTCTGGGTCAGCTATAAAAATCTGGGGAAGGGTATCTGAGGCAACCGTTGTGTCTGAAAGCAGTTTAGGAGAGTTATTAAGGAAAGAAAAGCCATTGGTGCTAGTGCAACTACGTCCTTCTCTATGCCCAGTAAACAAAGATTAAGAACATGTACAAAATCTAATTTGGATGTTTTAATTCAGAAGTAGTTAAGCGAACTATGAATAATTTTAAAGCACAGCAAAACAAAGACTAACTTTGAAGAAAGTGCTTATGAAGCTAAAAATTCTACTGACATCCAAGGCAGTGTCTGAACATTAAGAAGAGTTCTTTTGAAGCTAGGATTATTTGAAGAAAAAAAAAAAAACACTAGGCGTGACAGGCAAATTTTAATCGAACATTGCACCATACGTGCAAAAAGTATTTACGAAATATTCGGAGACATCGAAGTGAAGTTTATATAGTTTATATGGGTAAAACTTATATAAATACAGCACATACTGGATCATATGCCTGGAGTGAAATACGCTACAGGGACTCTGCGGCGATATTGAAAGGCCGACAGTTGTTTATCATGCCTGCTGGAGGAGAACAGGGTTTTGTTCCAAATGCCTATGTACTATTTAATATCCAACAAAAGCGTGGAGATTACTACCATAGTAAGAATTACAACTTAGTTTATAACAGCTCAAAACTTGCTTTGAGAATGAAATTTGTTTTTAGACACCTTATTCACCGCCCTCCCCTCTCGTAATCTTACGCGTGTGACGCATTGTGGCAATAGGTGCACTATCCCCACCACAGTTGTTGCTCATCCCTACCGCGCAGGATTCCTGTCAAGATAAAATAATACACCTGTACTTAGGAGTAAGCAGGAGAAAAATTGCAGCAAAGGGAAGGGCGGCAATGAATGAAATAAGAATATGCAGATATAAGCTAGAAATGACAACCAAGTGGTTAGAGAGAATGTATGAAGCACTAGTAGAATCCAAAATGCTGTATGCAGTGGAGATTTGGGGGCGGCCACAGAGGTAAACAAAACGGTGAACCAAAACTATAGTAGGTTTCGTAAAGAGCTACTAGGCTCACCAAGATCAGCACCTAGGGAAGTAGCTTTAGTAGAATTACGAAAGACAAGAAGAAATGGAATAATAATGGAAAGAATAATAGAATTTTGGTATAGGTGTTTGGCCAAAGAAGAAGGGGAAATTATGAAATTATGCATGAGACAGCAAAAAAGATTGGCGAACTCAAATATTTGGAGGGCAGAGATATGAGGAATTATAGAAAAAATGGGAATGGGAGATATATGGAGATTAGAGGAAAGGAATACAAGCGATGTGGGTAAATTGGTAAAATCCACAATAGAAGATATAGTAAGACACGAAATATGTATGGGGCAGTATAGAAAATATGAAATCATTACAATTTTACAAGCAAATAAAAGGAAATTGGGGACGAGAAGTATATGTAGATTAGTGCAATAGACAAGAGAGGGAAGGGTTAGCATGGATGAGAACAGAAACAATATTTCTAAGAGGGATAAGAGGTAGGGAAAAGGGAATTTGTGAATTGTGTGTGTGTGTGGGGGGGGGGGAGAAAGTAGAGAACACTATGTAACAGAATGCGAGGAGGTTGCAATATGGAGAAAAAAGGTTTGGGAGGAAAAATGGGAGAAAGTATAGAAGAGGATAGTAGCTATAAAAATGTTAACAGGAAAGGAGGAAAAGACGGTAGGAAGTATTGGTGAGTTCTTGCAGAAAGTAAAAGAAAAATGGGCCAGAAATGTAAACAATATAAGAAAGGAAGATGGGAGGTAAGAAAGGGGCTAATTAAGTAATAAGGAGGCATGGACGTTAAGAGCTACCTGGCAGAACAGAAGACCAGGGTGTCATGTAAGCCAAGGAAGCAACAAGGTAACGACAAATAAATGAAGCCTTCTGCAAAATAATTATTCACTAAGCTGATTGCCTCTTCATTTGACGAAAATCTATTCTCCGAGCGTAATTTTCAGATGAGGGAACAAAAAAATGTCGCTTGGGGCTAGATCTGGTGAGTAAGGCGGACGGGCCAGCAGTTCAAACCGTATCTCGTGGATTTTCACCATTACATCCGCTGAGGTGTGAGACTGTGCGTTGTCTTGGTTAAACAGGATTTCATTTTTCTGAAAATGTGGCCGTTTCTCCACAAGTTCTGCTTTCAGCTTGTCAAGTAATAATGCGTAGTATGCTCCTGTAATGCCTTTTCAAGATAATCGTTTAAAATAACTCCATGACTATCCCAAAAATGTCACCATCACTTTCCTCCCCCCCCAAAAAAAAAACCGTTTTTGCTTTTTTTGGCATCGGTTCCCCCGTTGCAGTCCATTGTTTGGACTGTATTTTTGTTTCGAGCGTGTAATGGTGTATCCAAGTTTCTTTACAGTAATTAATCGGTGGCAAATCTCGGATTTATTGCGTCTAAACTGCGCCAACAGAGCGTTGGAAATGTTCATTCGAACACATTTTTGGTCTAACGTGGGCAAACACGGCACCCAAAGCGCGGGCAGCTTTCTCGTGTCTAAATGTTGATTGAATATGTGACAAACACGTTCTTTTGACATGTTCATATCCTTTGCTGTTTCTCTCACTTTAATTCGGCATTTGGTGAACTTTGGCAATGTTTTCTTCTGTAGTTGCAGTTTTTGGACGTCCCGAACGTTCATCATCTCCCAAGCTGTTACGGCCACGTTTAAATTCAGCTGCCCAAAATTTCACTGCGGTAAATGATGGTACAGAGTGCCCATACACAGAATCCAACTCATCTCTGATTTGCGTAGTCGTATTGCCTTTCAAAAACAAATATTTAATGACAGCTCGATACTCGATTTTGTCCATTTTCATAAAAACACTCACATCAACTCACTCAAACGACTGTTGCATAACAAATGACCGTCCAAAATGGCTGAAACTTTGATGAGTAACTGTCAACAGATTAACAGCAAAATTCACTAGCTTTTATTTACGAGTGCTGTCACCTTAATGTTGAGGTTGGAAACTTTATAGACCACCCTTGTATAGCCTTCGTAGAAATTATCCCTCAATATTCTAATTCTTGTTTTGTAATTTGATTCGTTACGATACTGCTATAATGAATTACTATTACGTAATTGTAGAACAATTTCATAAACAACAGGGAAAGGTAAAGTTTAATCATCCGCCGGATTTTAAAAGGTTACCCGTGTTTAGTTGGAATAAAAATGGTTCATAAGGATTTAATATGGAAAATGAGCAATTCTATAAAATTTCCCCCGTTTCTTCCATATTTCTGTGTTATTCCGAAAGAAAGTCTTTAGATAAATTGCAATAAAAAGTTAGATGTGGATCAGAATAAGATTTAAAAAAGTCATATTTATTAATTCTAAAAAATCTTTATCCTTTCCCTTTCAAATGAAATGGATGTTTACTGCTCTGCTCAAACAGGTTCAAGCACTAATAACATTTAAGTGCCCATTCGGTTTACGTGTCACCCTGCACACTACGTTCGATAGATGAATATGATAATGCCCAGTATGAACGTTCTGGGACAGGCGATTATTCTTCTTGATGGCATAGTGTCGGTTGGGCTTTCCGGGTTCAAGGGACACATTAAAGGGCATCCACCTCGTGTCTATATATCTTGAATCGAAAGACGTCCTCCAGTGTGAACTCAGACCTGTGATTTATCACGCCGAGGACAGATATGTCTCTCTCTCCCTTGCCAAAAGAGGATTCATAAATTTCAAGTGTTTCTACTTTAAAAATAATAAGTTTTCACTACTTAAGGGCAGAAGGCATCTTTTGTCTCCACAATGTTAAATTTGACATTTGCAATGCACCTTTTCTGAAAAACTATGAATCATAGAGCAAGGATTTTTTATCACATATACTTACACTTCAAGGAAATAAACCATTTTTGTGAGTATTAAAACTGTAACTGCAACAACTTTTTAAATAATAATACGTTTTGGTACACTTGAAAGAAATAAAATTATCAGCTTCCTTGACAATAGGATCTAATGGTTGAAAAAAATGTCAGTTTATAAACATGTGCCACGGAAACAGTCTGTGAAAATTTTATTTGCTCTAGGATAATTAGTTTCAAAGAAAAGGTACATAAGGCTTACAAAAACAAAAGTTACGGGGAAATGATTTTAAACTTTTATAATACTGTAGCAGGATTCCTCCGTTGTTGTGGGTTTCGATACCCCAAAGTTGCGGTAACATATATAGCAAGATTCGTGCTGGTATCTCGCTTCCCGTCGTTGGTCTTACTTCGTCGATCTTACCTTCGTCGATCTTACCTTCGACTTGATGAAGAAGATGTTCCCCTAAGTTATCAGTAAAATCGTTAATTATGCCTCGGCTAGCCCTTAATATTCTTCTGTTATATTGTTACTTACGAGCAATGAAAACTCTAAGTTACAAGGATTGTAACGAGTGAAGAAATCATTAAGATTTTTAATTTGAATTTCTGTAATAAATCAATCTTTTGTTTATTTCTTTTAACACCAAATCCATAACAATTCTTATCACAAAAGTTTATACTGTGATCGGAATCAATCTAATACTTCAAATTGAACTAAAACTTAAATATTTTCGAGCAATTTAAAAAGCGTCCGATCTCTTCGGCGTTCCATAAAGAAAGACGAATTTTCTTTCGGTTTCTACACCAAAATTGTTTAATCCTTCGTTACTACACTACTCATATATTACTTTTATATGATTTACCGATTTACTACTACGTCACTACATTACCTAATACAATTATTACTACTGCCAATCACAAAATTGCATGTATTTTTACACAATTTTGTTTGTTTTCCTTTCATAAATTTAGAAGTTTTTCAAACCCTTTCTAAATATATATCGAAACAACTGTTACAGTACTCAAAGTCTGTTAAAACATTCCTGCCCCATACTTAATGTCTTCTTGATCTTCTCTACTCATCTTGTTGTTCCTTCTCTTGTATCTACCACTTTTATAGATGTGTTCTGCCTCCAGGTCAGCCTTGGTGAAACGATATTGATCCATTTCTTTACAAATTTTAAAGCTAGAAGTATTTTTGTTTGGAACAACAAAATCATGAGGAGTGAGGCCCCAAACCTAACATTTTGATCATCACTAGGTGTTGTTTAGTTTTTAAGTCCTGAGTTATTTTCACAGTTTTCATTATTTATGTTTGCCTTTTTTCTTCCTTTTTCTGAACACTTTAGCGGAATATCTATCCATTTTCCTCATTCAGTAACAAAACACCCGTTTAGAACCATAGGATGCCATAAAAAGGAAAACAAGTGAAAGAGCAAGAACAAGCAGGTTTTCCTACAGCTGAACGTGTAAAAAACAAGTGAAAGAGCAAGAACAAGCAAGTTTTCCAACTGCTGAACGTGTAAAATGCAGAAGAAAATATCCCTAAACACAAAATATCAGAGAAAGCTCTAAGAGGAGCCAGAGAGTGAAAAGGGGGCGTGACCTACTCTGCAGCATGTTATTTAAACCCACCTTTAGGCCATTTAAATAATTTCCTGGTGAAAAACAAACTTATATTTATATAAAACAAACCTTAAACTATGAAAATAAGCAAAAAAATGATATTTTCACGATTTTTAAGGTATCTTGTCCCATTAAACCAGGAAGGAAACTTGTATTGCAATCGGCTATATATGCTTTCATTGCAAGAGAGAGCTAAGCTGAAAAATTGCGCTGTTTATTTACAATTAACAATATTATAAGGTTTAGGTGTTTTAGCCCTTTCTATTATGACTTACAGTAAGAAATTAAGTTTTGTATTACATCCAAAAATTAAATATTTTGAATAAAATTCTCTTACCCTTTGTTGGATATGTTTTACATATTTTATGGAACATTAAATCCTTATTTTAAAAGAAAAGAAAGGTATTTATCGTTTAAGTTTTAAAAAACATTAATAATGGTTTAAAATATTATACCAATGTATTTAAAACTGTGCTTCATTTGCGTAAAATGTTCTTTATTTACCCTTTAAAATCATATGCTCAACCTGTGAAAGAAATTGAATTAAAAGTACCATATAAAAGCCATTTACCCCTGCAGTAGGCGCGTGACTGACCGTAATACGACTTGGCGTGTGGTCTACAGTTGTATACCATTTGATTTTATGTTTTAATTATGATTATATTGCAATTAGAGGAAGTAATTTAAATCAAAGGCACCAGGAAAGCATTAACAACGAGAATTTTAATAATACAAGAAGAGATCATTCCATTCCACTATAGTTTTTGTATAATATTTATTATGATAAGACTTCGGTGAATTTATAATAAACAGAGAGAATTTGTACGTGTATACCACATAATGTTTTTCTCTAATATTATTTTATTTTCGACTAAAATTACTTGTAAGGTTATTCAAACAGTTTTCACGTTTACGATCGATTTAGAGTCAGAGAAGGAAAAACAAAAGTAATAAATCACACAACAGAAGATGTGTTGGGAATATATAGGCCAGGCTTCTAAGCGAGACGGAACAAATCCCTAGCCGAACATCCAAAACAACTTTTTACCAGTGCGCGGCCGAAACTTTTTTATTTTATCCAACTCTATATAGTAACTTATAACTTTATTTTCTGGAAGCGTATAACTAGGTTACATCCTAGCTTCGCATTGTACACGATAAACATACACAAAGTGAATCAAATCACGTAGATAGTAAATAAAATCAACAGGCAAGGAAAAATACGAGACAGACATTTGCAGTAATTGTTGTACTGCATAACTACTTGGAAGCACAATAGAAATACGAGAACATGAGAGCCAAATCTTTTAACAGTTGTTTGCTATGTAGAGGAAGGGAGCCGATTGTCGGATGGTTTCCCATTATCGGATAGAATGATTTCTTAATCTTGAAACTGCTGCGCTCTATCGTAGAATGCAAGAAATGCATTGTCTTTCCCTCCTCTCTGGCCATTGTGAGTCCGCTTGCAGGAAGAGATGATGATGATGATGATGATGATGATGATGATGATGATGATGACGATGATAGTTGGCGCTACAGGCCATGTAGGCCCTTGGCCTCCCTAACCACACTCTTCCATTCTACTCGGTCCTCTGATTTTCTTCTCCATCCTTTAACCTCCAACTTTCTCAAGTCATCTTCTACATCATCTACTCATCTTTTCCTGGGTCTTCCTCTTCTCCTTCTGCCATCCAGCTTTCCTATGAATATCTTCTTAACTACACTGGTTTCCGGCATTCTCTGTACATGGCCAATCCACCGCATTCTTCTTTGTTTAATTTTCACTACTATATTTGCTTGTCCAAATAGGCACTGTAACTCCAAGTTGGTCCGCATTCTCCTTCCGTCTAAGTCGCTTATCACTCCAAATATATTTCACAAAATCTTCCTTTCCCTCCGTAATAACCACTATGCTTCTCTGGTTGTCAGCACCCAGCTTTCTGAACCACGAGAAGCACGTGCTAGTTTAATGACACTGCAGTTACTGAAACTAGCATTAGATCTGGCAGCATGGGTGACTCATTTGCACTCTCATACACTCATTTATAGTAAAGAAATCCACATCGTCCAGCCTCGGTAGCCTCGTGTCTGCCTCACGTTCAAGAGGTCCCGAGTTCTAATCTCTGTTAGGGTGGGTTACCTGGATAAGGTTTTTCCGAGGTTTTCCCTTATCCCAAAAGACGAACGTCGGGTAACTCTAAGCTCCATGGACTCCGGACTCATTTGAACATAATTTCATCCGATATGACTAAATGTTGGAACACGTAAATTAAAAAAAAAATCCACATCAGTGCAGATAAACAGTTCAAACACCTCTCCCTCTTCATGCCCCGCTTGCCTGCTTGTGGTGAGTAGACAGTAAAGTCTGTTTAGGTAACGGGTTTGCACGTCGGTCGACTCCTTTGATGAACCCTTATAATCATTTTAAAACCCCGGCCCTCCTTCTCCCAGTTCGTTCTGCAAGGTTGCCACCTTTCTCGATACGTCATGGGTATCGTACGAGGTTTTGTCTAAATAAATTATCTTATGTCCATTACTGCGAAACTTCCTTAGTCAGGCTACAATTCTACTGGATTCCATAATAACCCATATCTTATTCAAAGTGCGGTATTTGAAGCCCAGCTCCTTTAGGAAACCGTGCAGAGCGCAGTGTCTATAAGGAAAATCAAAAATTTCTTGCAAATGTGCAACCAATTCGTCTAAGGTGGGTGCTCTCCCTTTTGCATAGAATCTATAAATATCTCGGCGAATTAAATCGCATGTGAAATTATCTACTTTAGAGAAACGTTTCCTTTTGCTTTCACACTTGATCAGCGTCTTTGGTACTCCTTTCGTCACAATATTTCTTACTATATTTCTGTTAATACCCAGAATTTATAATCAGGTTCATTGCACGACTCCTTACCAAGGTTATTTGTCATCACATATTTATATGTGTTCAAAACAAGCGCTTGGATTTGCTTAGAAACAGTTCCCGTTATAACTTTGTTTTTTGAGGCTTCTCCAGTAATATAACTCGGCCCAGCAACACTTTCCAATTCATTCACGCTATTGTCTTCACTTTGATTATTTTCACTTGACTGAAAGTTATATGCTATTTCATTTGCATATACCACTGCATTTCCCTCCCACGGTCTCCACATCGTGACACACGAGTTTCTGCACGTAATGAAACAGATCAACTGGAAGTTAGAACTTTGGCAACTGAGACTCCACGTGGAGTAAACATGTGACTGTCATTTGAAGAAAATCAGGGTTACTATTGGTCCTCAACGACAGCGTTCCTTTTCTGAAGTGTTGAGATAGATTTATGACGGTCATTAGTGGGCGGTAGGGTCATTTTCATTTGAGTCCAACCTGCACACGCGTTTACTAGACAGACTGTACATCGATGTTCAGGTGTCACTGCCTGCTGATAACCCTTATGTATGATAGAACCGCTGGTTACTCACCTATAGCCAAGACGGCGACGAGCTTCACAACTGCGTCCGGTGGCTCACACTCTGTGACGAAGGCCTCCACAGCGTACTTGGCGAAGCTGAGGCAGATGATGGCCAATTGGGATGGTTTGAGAACGAGCGTGGACACCCAGGAGAACAAATAGGCCGGCATCGACCCAAAGGCGTCCATGAAATAGGCGTACTCCGCCCCGGAGCTGGTATTCATGGTTCCTAACTCCGCATAAGCCAGGGCGCCTAGAACAAACATTGGATGTGTTACGTTTACATAGATATCCTTATCACTTTTCATATAGCTTCGAGAAGGAAAGGTTATGTTATACTTATTGCATATTAATCGAAGTAAACGTTTCCAAAAATAGTTTCATTACAGATTTTGTTATAAGTATTGATATTGATATCGATATTTACTTGTACAGTTTCTATTACAATTTCACTACAACTTTAACATCAAACATGCACTAATATACAGTCTGTACAAATACATGAAATTGCTGACCTAAGATTTACTTGCTGACTTAGGTTCTCTGGCCATAAGCCTTTGGTTTTCATGAGCAGCTTGGTGTCATTTCCTCTTGACCTTCGCTTCTTTTATCCTAATCCACTTTTCTCGTATCCTATATAATAATTCTCCTATACATCTACTTTTCTTTTTACTTATGCCTGTTAACATGCATAACGCCACTACCTCTTTGCTCACGCTGTCCCATTTCTTATCCCATATTTTTCTTCAGTAATTTGTTAACTCCTTACATTCTATCAGGTAATGAACAGTGTTCTCTTCAACTCTACAAAATTCACATATCCCTACCTCATTTCTTCTCAACCCTTTTAGATATATTATCCCTATTCTCATCCATGCTATGCCTTCTCTCCCAGTTTTGTCACATTGATCTATTTTTCCCTACCCCATTCTGTCTTTAATTGCTTATGAAATTTCAAAGTTTCTTTTCTTCTATACTTTCCCATGTCTCCTGGCTATCTATGTCTTGTACTCTGGTTCCCACTTCCTTCCAAAAACCGCTATGATTTGACTGCTTTGCTCTCCATAAGTCTCCCTTGCCTATCTTCCATACCGTTCTTTCCAATTCCGACCACCAACTGTTTGTATTGTGACTTTGTGGGTTCGTGAAATTAAAGGTTCAATTGCACAAACTCAAAATGTTCTTTATTTCCACCGAATTACAGTTGGAACACTTGCCGATTACATAGAATTACGTAGCGTACACAATTACAATTCGCCAGTTCGTCTGTCACAGCTCCACTCTACACTCACAATTACGTACAACTACTCTGATACACGTGCATAGTCTTCCAGTCCGTTCACTAGCACGGCGCTCCTCACAGCTGCTCGCCAACTGCAGGCCTTATATAGGGAAGATCGCCGTTTCTGGAAGTCTCGCGGTTCAGTGAATCTTTACGATTGTTCCAGACGTCCGGGAGGGGGAAAGAAATGGCTAGTGATGTTTTTCCAACCATCACCCTCGTTAGCGCTACAAGATAAATGGGTGGCCGTGGCCTGAATGCCTCCTGTCGCCCTCCCAGCCGTTAGCTGATCGGGCCTTCCGATAATTAGGTGACAGTATCCTTAATGCTTTTCTGTTGCTTCATGCACAGATTCAATAATTCCCCTTTCTGCCCTTTAATACACTTATATCAGAATTTCAATGTTCTCTCTATTATTATTCCCCTCCTTTTTGTACTACCCAACTCGAGTACTGTCACTTCTCTTGGTGCCGATGTTGGCAGCCCTAGTAGTTCTTTGCAAAACAATCCATTACATCTGGTCTAATTGTGTTTCTATCATGTGCCCCATACCTCCGCTGCGTACATTGTTCTGGCTTCAACGACCGCTTCATACATTCTTTCTAACCATCTAACTGACATCTACAGTTTATGTTTACATATTCTTACCACTGTCATTGCTGTCCTGCCATTAGCTATCACTTTTCTGGCTTGTGCGGCCCATCCTCCACTGCTACACGGCTCAGTGGTTAGACCGCTTGGCTCTCACCAAGGCGGCCCGGGTTCGATCCCAGGCGACCGCAAAGTGAGATTTGTGGTGGACAACACGGCGCTGGGGCGGGTTTTCTCCGGGATCTCCGGTTTCCCCCGCCATCTCATTCCACCGGTGCTCCATCTTCATCTCATGTATCATCACAGTGTCATCGCCTGCGGTGCCGTATATAGTAAAAGCGGGCGTTAAACACCACACATTACACATCCTTACACCTAAATAGTCATACTCCTTTACCACTTCTACTTTTTGATCTTCTATAAACCATTCCTCTCCTTTCCCCAGTATTCATTCTCTTTTAAGTAGCATTATTTTTTATTTTTTGCTGTTTATTCTTAATCCTAAGTCAGCGCTTTGTTATAGGTACAAGGTCTATAACTGGAATGATATTCAAGTGCGTAGAACAGGTAACTGGCCGTAAATTTGAATGGCGTTTACCAAACATTGACAAAGTATTGAACAGTTCAAGCTAATAACAGCAGATATGTAAGAAATAACCGATTTTACAAACCAATCGTATTTATCTATCCTTCGAGTGGTGCTATAGCCCCTTCTGTGTCTTGGCCTCCTTCAGCAGGTACCCCCATCCCTCATTTTCCCCAGCTCTCTTTCTCCATCCTAGTATTATCAGTATTTGTTGAGCATATCTCTGTATGGCATCCTCCTATCTCATTCTCGGTCTTCTCTTTCATTCTTGCAAGTTTTGTCTAACCCAGGGGAAGACAGATAGTGGCGGTGTGACGCCAGCTCCAACCGCCAAATATGCCCCCGAACGAAAGGCAAGTTAGCGTGTGACGTCACCGCACTGATTTCTGCTGCCCAAGAGGAAGGAAACACTTTGATGTGTTGGGGTTCCGACAGCATAGGAAAGACAGGAAACGTATCGGGTATTAATAATATGTACAACTTATATCTTGGGTGTTGTAATATTAATGCTGACTGCTTTAATTACACAATTGGTCACAGTTTATAAACAATTATATTTTGGCTCTGTGCTATGAGAAAATATATAAAACTTCAACTCGTAGTTTATCTGAAGTTCAGGCATATTATAAAGTAAATAAAATAAAACAAATTAATTTTATCTGCAAATTAGAGTAGACCCATTCAGAACGAAATTACAGGATATTTTCCAACACTTTGTTTCGTTTTTCTTTTATCTAGTTCATCAATGTCAGGACGGAACATCTGGGAAATTTTTAATCGAAGGCTGCATGTTAGATTGTGATCCGAGAAGGTACTTCGGGTTTTGGACTTAGCTAATTTCATAACAGAAAAAGAAGTTGTTCGCACACATATGTCGAGCCAAATATACACAATGTCCGTGCGGCAAGTGAATACAACCTCGGAAATCTGGTTTTGGAGGACATTCTTGTAAAAATCAGCCAAGTCTTTGTTGTGTGTATATTTGTCCTTCAAAAAATCGTCACATTGTAAATTTAACAGTTTCATTAGGTACGTAGCAGCTACATTGTTGTCATCGAGGGCGCTACACCTGGCTGAACCCTCAAATTCTCTACTCATAGCGCCATTTGTATAGACAACTTGATACTACACGGCTCTTGTATGACGTCACATGCCTCGCTCCCGACTGAAATACGTCACAACTCTCTAAGCTGTCTTTCCCTGGTCTAACCGTGTACTTTACCTATTAATTTCTTTCCAATACAAAGGACCTAACAAATCACCTTTTGCAGAATGTTCAGGATACACCCACATTTTATGTCAAGTAACTATTTTAAAAATAGAATATTTTAATCAAAATTGTTGTAATAATTGAGAGAAAAAAATTAAGAAAAAACTGCTTATGTAGGGAACAGTTTGGTATTCGCGGGCACTTTCAAAACCACATACAAATTTCCCTAACAATTACAATTTTCACATATTCCTTTTCATATTATAGGAAGTGATTTTGTAATATTTGATGTTAGTGTAAATGTTCAAATTTCAAGTCTAGTGAAGATGAAATCGGGCATATAAAGCTTTGAATAGTTTCTTTCGAAGGAAAAGTAAATCTGATGGTACCAGGCTATAAACTTATAAGTCACCTAAAAGAATTTAACGGCCACGCCGTGGCTCAGTGGTTAGACCGCTTGGCTCTCACCAAGGCGGCCCGGGTTCGATCCCAGGCGACCGCAAAGTGAGATTTGTGGTGGACAACACGGCGTTGGGGCGGGTTTTCTCCGGGACCTCCGGTTTCCTCCGCCATCTCATTCCACCGGTGGTCCATCTTCATCCCATGTATCATCACTGTCACCGCCTGCGGTGCCGTATGTAGTAAAAGCGGGCGTTAAACACTACACATTTTTTATTTAAAAGAATTTAAAACCTCTTAAATGCACCTGTTAACAAACTTAAAGATTTTTTTTTAATTTCTTAATAATGTTTCGAAAATTAAAATCGACTTATAATGCAAAAATTTAAAATCCATAAAATTGCTAATTTTAATATTTTTCCTTAAATATAGTAATTTTTAAAACATAATAAAGTCAGTCTAACCTAACATTCTTCTATAAAGATAGGTAACATCTTTTATTAAGTACAAATCCGTTTTCAGAAAACGTTTGCTTGTATTGTGAAAGAAGCTGAACAAGTGTTTCATTATAGAAAATGTTTTAAAATGACAAGGAGATAAGATAAAACAGTTGTGAAACAAGATTTCAAAATTTCAAACTACAATACGATCTATATAAACCTGAAACAATAATAGGACATACGTGCAACTTTGGGAGAACATAATACACAATTGGCAGATTACATTACACTATTTACATCTCAGAAAAAAATGTTGGAAGTGTCCTCCACCAACATCTATACATGTTTGTACTCGTCTCACCATATTCTCTGAAGTTTTACGGAGATGATATCGAATTGAGAGAAGATTATTTCCAGCAAGATGGAGCAACTGCCATACATGTAATGACACCATGGAACTTGTAATGAGTTTCTTTGATAATCCAATAATCTCAAAAGGTCTGTGGCACCCAGACCACCTGACCTAACCACACCGGGTTTTTTCTTGTGGGGGTTGTAAGAGTTATTTTGATTTATATTTAAAAAGGGTTCAAAAATTTATAAATTTATGAAAGAAAAGGAAACAAAATTGTGTAAAACTATATGCCATTTTGAGATTGGCTGTAGTAATAATTGCATTGCGTAATGTAGTGATGCAGAAGTAAATCGGCAAATCATATAAAAGTATTATATGGGTAGCTATAGTAACAAAGGATTAAATAATCTTGGGGTAGAAACCGAAAGAAAATTCATCTTTCTTTCTGGATTTCCGAAGAGATCGGACGCTTTTTAAATTGCTAAAAATATTTAAGTGTTAGTTCAATTTGATGTATTAGATTGATTCCGATCACAGTAGAAAGGTTTGTGTGAAGGATTGTAATGGATTTGGTGTTAAAAGAAATAAAAACAGAGTGATTTCTTATAGAAATTCAAATTCAAAATCTTAATGATTTCTTCACTCGTTACCAACCTTGTAACTTAGAGTTTCATTGCTCGTAAGTAAGAATATAACAGAAGAATATTAAAATCTAGCCGAGGTATAATTAAGGATTTTCCTGATAATTTCGGGGAACATCTTCTTCATCAAGTCATAATATTTTGGACGAAGGTAAGATCGACGAAGTAAGACCAACGACGGGAAACGAGATACCAGCACGAATCTTCCTATATATGTTGCCGCAACTTTGGGGCATCGAAACCCACAACAACGGAGCAATCCTGCTACAGTGTCACCACAACTTGGGGATCATAGCATCTTCAACATCGCACCATCCCCCCAGCACCAAAAACTTCTGTTTCAAGATGATTTTCACAACGCAGGGTTTATAGTTCATCTTCTTCAATCACGGCATTTGTAGCAGAATAGAAATCCTGCTGAAAGGTTCTAACAATAGTGTACAAGAATAGGCCACGGGCAATTGATGTTCTCAAAGAATCCATTCGAACCGAAATAAGTAACATTGGCGAGGATACTCTCCGTAAAACTCCAGAGAATATGTTGAGAGGAGTACAAACATGTATAGATGCTGGTAGATCCCACAGGGTTCTAACTTGGCCCCAACTCTATTTAATATATAAATTTCTGATATTACTGACTTAGCTCCAACTTCTTTAGCTCTTTACGCTGATGACACAGTACTATACTATTCTCATGTTAATCTCCAGCACGCACAACAAGTAGTACAGCTCTCTTTAGATCGCCTAACTCATTGGTTCAGCACTTGGCGGATCTCACTGAACCCTCAGAAAACCGAAGCTAAAATCTTCACTCTTCGCCGATATACTCCGTGCTACTCCGTTGTGTCTCCACAGGAACAATGTCCCTTGGCTCCCCACTACAACTCCCGTTTAATACCTTGGAGTGCTTTTGGACTCTCGACTGACCTGGCGTGCTCATATCGATCGTCTTATATCACGGGCCTCCGGGCGACTTTCAAAACTCTCACCTCTGTTGCATCGCCGTTCCAGCCTCGACCTAAAGTCTTCATTGTTACTCTACAAATCACTCGTTCGTCCGCTTATTACATATGCCTGCCAAGTGTGGGGGGCCGGACACACATGTCATCTGCGTCGTCTTCAGGTCATACAGAATCGCTTCATGCGCATCGCTACCAACGCTCCATGGTTCATCCGTAATCACCATCACGAACTAGGACTGTTACCTCTTCACGACTTCATTCGCAGGATCGCTCGTCGTTTCTTTTCCACGCTGCAAGAAGTTCCTAGAGCTGTGCATTATAACATCGGCGTCCGCACGCGCCAGCCGTCACGCTTGAAGAGGAGACTACCACAGGACCTGCTTCTAAGTGATACATCTGATTCAAGTGCTTCTAGTGCTTGATGTCTGTCTTACATCTTCAAAATTGACATAATTTCTCATAGAGTATTATTGGAGTGCTAACTTAATGTAGTTAGGTGGCGGCCTGTTAGCCTACCCCTGAGTGTTATTGTTCTTATTGTACTGTTACCTTCTTTTCACTCTGATCTCTAAAGCATTATACTGCTGATCGATCAATAAAAAAGTTATAAAAAAGATGCTGGTAGAGTACACTTCCAACATTTTCTCTGAGATCTAAATAGTGTAATGTAATCTCCCAATTTTGTATTATATTCTCTCAAATTTGCACGTGTGTCGTATTGTTGGTTGGAAAGTCATGGCCTATTGAAATGGTTCAGATTTATATGGATCGCACTTTATTTACACACATCTGCTCACGTTGATTTAAATGTCAAATTTAGGTATTTACCAAAACGGCAATTTAATTCTGTTTCAATAATGTTTGAGAGTGTTCTTCTACCTTGAATGTTCGACACGTTTCAGAACCCTTAAAATTGACTATCGCCTATCCTAAAAGCAAAGATTACAGGGAGGTTTCCCCTCTAGCGATAAGTTGTATTGATGTAGTGTAAGCACTGTTCTTTACGGGTTCTCTTATATGTACACAGTGGGTCCATGCACTAGTTAGCACCATCCTTTCTGCTAACTTATTGCCCTTAAAACGGAAGCTACTGAAATAAAGAGGAGCTTTTCTCGAGACCAAACTAGTTTTCTAGAGTAAACACCACCTCTAAGGCAAAAAACACACAGCTCGTGATAGATTACGTCACAAGAAGCTTGAAATAAGCTGTTCCCTTGAAGCAGCTTTTGAGACAGGTCAAGCTCTGAACAAATACAAAAGATTACTGTTTCATATCGAGCACTCTTCGTCTATCTCTGTAACTTTAAAAGCTGTGTCACGAATTCTTTAAGTACAGCAAAGACAAGCAGCTTTTGCGTGTAATATTATAACTCATTTTGGATAAGTTAATTAATTTCGTTCGTGTTTGTTAACAGTTTAGTACTTTTTCTCCGACAGGATTAAAAACGCCATATTAAATGTTAATTTTAAGTATAAGATATTTACAATATATATTATCAATACCAATATGGCTTCATGGTAAACGTGAGGGCTTTTATTCAGGAGGTTCTGGGTTCGTTTCCATCGACCGCACACTCTAATCAAAATTTCTTTTTATGCCTTTTTTATTTATTCTTATGGACATAACAGGCCTAACCCAATTAAAATGTTTATCATAAATATGTGTATACATACAGCATCCAGTAGCTACCTAAACACTGGACACAAACAATGAAAATATAAAATAACACAAAATAATACATAAAGAGAAAAGTAAGATATAGAAAAAAAATATATAAATAAAAACAGGTAAATTGAAAGTAGCATTAGTAAATAACTATCTTTTTTCTACATTTATACCCCCCGTCAACTACAAGAGTCATATCGGCGGCCGTTCTCCTTTGGAACATATCGAAGGTGTTAACTCGTATTCGTTGGGTTTTAATCATTAGACCACGTACACATTTACACCCCGCCTTTAACTACAATGGTCATACCGGCGGCCGTTCTCCTTTGGAACATATCGAAGGTGTTAACTTGTAATCGTTGGGTTTTAATCATTAGACCACGTACACATTTACACCCCGCCTTTAACTGCAACGGTCATATCGGCGGCCGTTCTCCTTTGGAACATATCGAAGGTGTTAACTTGTAATCGTTGGGTTTTAATCATTAGATTACGTACACATTTATACCTCGCCTTTAACTGCAATGGTCATACCGGCGGCCGTTCTCCTTTGGAACATATCGAAGGTGTTAACTCGTATACGTTGGGTTTTAATCATTAGACCACGTACACATTTACACCCCGCCTTTAACTACAATGGTCATACCGGCGGCCGTTCTCCTTTGGAACATATCGAAGGTGTTAACTTGTAATCGTTGGGTTTTAATCATTAGACCACGTACACATTTACACCCCGCCTTTAACTGCAACGGTCATATCGGCGGCCGTTCTCCTTTGGAACATATCGAAGGTGTTAACTTGTAATCGTTGGGTTTTAATCATTAGATTACGTACACATTTATACCTCGCCTTTAACTGCAATGGTCATACCGGCGGCCGTTCTCCTTTGGAACATCTCGAAGGTGTTAACTTGTATTCGTTGGGTTTTAATCATTAGACCACGTACACATTTACACCCCGCCTTTAACTGCAACGGTCATATCGGCGGCCGTTCTCCTTTGGAACATATCGAAGGTGTTAACTTGTAATCGTTGGGTTTTAATCATCAGACCACGTACACATTTACACCCCGCCTTTAACTGCAATAGTCATATCGGCGGCTGTTCTCCTTTGGAACATATCGAAGGTGTTAACTCGTATACGTTGGGTTTTAATCATTAGACCACGTACACATTTACACCCCGCCTTTAACTGCAATGGTCATATCGGCGGCTGTTCTCCTTTGGAACATATCGAAGGTGTTAACTCGTATACGTTGGGTTTTAATCATTAGACCACGTACACATTTACACCCCGCCTTTAACTGCAATGGTCATATCGGCGGCCGTTCTCCTTTGGAACATCTCGAAGGTGTTAACTCGTATTCGTTGGGTTTTAATCATTAGATCACGTACACATTTATACCTCGCCTTTAACTGCAATGGTCATATCGGCGGCCGTTCTCCTTTGGAACATATTGAAGGTGTTAACTCGTATTCGTTGGGTTTTAATCATTAGATCACGTACACATTTATACCTCGCCTTTAACTGCAATGGTCATATCGGCGGCCGTTCTCCTTTGGAACATATCGAAGGTGTTAACTCGTATTCATTGGGCTTTAATCATTAGATCACGCACACATTTATACCCCGCCTTTAACTGCAATGGTCATATCGGCGGCCCTTCTCCTTTGGAATGTATCGAAGGTGTTAACTCGTATTCATTGGGTTTTAATCATTAGATCACGAACTCATTCGCACTCTCATTCATACTTGCAGACTCTGGGGAACATGAGGAATTACCTTGGTCGTAGATACCTCCGGGAATCAAACCCGGGAGCTCTAGCACGGCAGGCAGGTGCTCTACAGACTGAACTACGGGGCCATCCAACAGTATTGTTGTTTCTAATTATAATATCAATTCTACTTAGTAATTATAATTGTTCTACGAAAAAAGTAATTAATAATAATTATTGCACTTTTTAGTTTAGTTTGGGTAATGTTGAACACATCTGTATCAGAGTAGTGAAGTTCATTGTATAAATACTTAATTCTGTGTAATTGTAAAGTGTTATGGATTTAAATTACAAAAAATAGATACACAATAAAAATAAATAAAAATTAAAAATAAAGCAAGCACAGCGTCGGTATAGGTAACCGAACCTATTTAAAATTCTAATTCTGTTAATTTCGAAAAATTAAAGCGGGCGGAGTGTGGGAAGAGCGTAAGAGAGTATATCTCTTTAGAGGAACGAAAGCAAAAAGTAAGAAAGTAAAAGCACGGCATAGATGGAAAGATGAGTCTGATAACGGGGACCGAATAACAAGGTCCCAGCTTGATTATGATGGTGGTGGTAGATATGTCTGTAGTCCTGGGTCGTAATAGTGTACAAAACTGTAAAACAAGATGAACATATTTTGTAAAATTGGAAAAAACTGCTGCTCTTAGAGAGATTCAATGCATTTCGTACCACCGTGTTATATCTCCATGCACTGGAACCTTGCTCATGAGGGTTTAACTATGAGAGCAATGCTTTACAGAACTAATGGCTGTCAGCTGCTACTCTCGACCTAGATTATGCAACATTAATTGGGATGCAGATTCCATCAGCTTGTTGGCTTAATAAACAAGACTTGCATAAGGAGGGTGGCATTTACACATACAGGTTCAACAACTGAAATGATGGCGTGAAGGCCAAGGCCTCCTGCTATAATTACCCCATGTGTAATATATACACGGTGTTCATTTTTATCTGTAATTCTAACACGCAAAATTTGACGTCAGGAATAGCATCACTGATGGAGCGAATTTATATACGATTCCCCTAGCGGCTTGCGATCGTAGTTGATGTGCTGACAGCAGCTTTGAAGCCTCTCTCTACCGGCAGGTAAATGTACTATTTGAGAGGTGGGTCTGCCCGCGAAATATAAAGGTGCGTAATTTCGCCTGGAGCGTAGATGCAATAACTGTTTTTAAAAAACTATATACTATAAATAATATACGAAATGATAAGTCAATAAACACTTATTTCACAATGTTATAGCAGACATATATGCATATTGTAAGCCTTTCACATAAACTAGAAATATTTCAATTTGATCTCAATTCTTTTCTATCCTCCACAGTTTCTTCAAAATGTAACTTCACTACAAACCTGAAAATTAGCTGAACATGTTCTAGGTATGAAAAATAAATTAGTGTTACAATATAAACAAACCTTTTATCCAAGCCTAAACAGGAAAATATTTCTAGTACATAGTCTTATGTGTCCATTTTCTTATATTTCTTTTCTCTCTTTCCCTTAAATACTGTCTGTATTAGGCCACGCCGTGGATCAGTGGTTAGACCGCTTGGCTCTCACCAAGGCGGCCCGGGTTCGATCCCAGGCGACCGCAAAGTGAGATTTGTGGTGGACAACACGGCGTTGGGGCGGGTTTTCTCCGGGACCTCCGGTTTCCCCCGCCATCTCATTCCACCGGTGCTCCATTTTCATCTCATGCATCATCAGTGTCACCGCCTGCGGTGCCGTATGTAGTAAAAGCGGGCGTTAAACACTACACATTTCACTTCATTTACTGTCTGTATTACGAGAAGGTATGCTTGAGGCCTTTCTGTCATAACATTATTTATTGCTTCTCGATTGGAACCAGCCACCTCATAGCTTCCAGGGTCTCTCTTTTTGCGAGTAACTGACCATATGTGTATGTATGTATTTATTCACTGCATTTGGGTACTACCCGGTGGCAGAGTTAAGAACACAGATCAAATTACAATACTAGATTTACAACAATAACACAATAAACAATATAAACATGATATTATTTTAACTTTAGTCACTTCAAAAATATCTAATTACTTCTATATTTACATATTATATACCACTATAAAAGTTTAAAAGTTAAAAAAGTTAAAAGTTAAACTATAACCATCTAGATTTTTTCTAAATTTCTTCATCGACAGGGGACAGCCCTGAAAGACTGCTACAGGCAATACATTCCATTCTTCAATGGTTCTATTAACAAAAGAAAATTTTCCTACGTCGGTTCTGTATCTTCTACCCTTAATTTTATACCTATGATCGTTTCGTCCATAATAATCCGGATTATCTAACCTTACACTAACGTCCACCCATGCCTTTACACCAGCATTAGCTTTGAATAATGCTACCAACCTATGTTTTTTACGCCTAATTCTTAATTCCTCCCATTTAGTCTCATCTCCTTTTATAGGCCCAAAATACTTGCCTCTTTTTATGAATTGTTGAATTTATGAGTTTGTGCATCAAAATGTTTGATGAACCTATTGGTTTTAAAAGACATAAGTATAGCAACATTAATAGACATTTCAATTACGTGAGAGAACAACAAAAAGTTATATCGTATACTCATCAAACGTAAGACGTTTATGTTGCAAACAAAGGTATGTCAATTTGACGGTACCTGGACACTTTTGACAACATTACACTCCGAGGCATTTGTCTGAAGGCTGGATGGCATTGCATAAGCTCCTCTATGCAGCGGCTTAAATTATATTTATATATGTCGCACCAATTTTAATGTCGGTACGAAATTAGCATTCTACCATGAAGACGCGGTGCTCTCTGTTCATATCCAAGGGAAGCTGGTTGTATTAGTTATCAGCGCAACCACACTCAGAGTGCTGTAATTTGTTTACTGTTCCTCAAAAGTACCGCTTCTTCTCCATAGAGGGTACTATGATTTAAAGGTAGACTCACCAGTCAACTATGACGTCATTCTTGCTCAATTGGAGGGCGAGAAATAACGAATAAAAACGAACATTGTGTATAAATATGTAATACACTTGAAAATTAAAACCAGTAACAGTGAGTATTTCGGAAATACTTAATGTCAAAAAATGTATTCATGATAAATTCTGCATACTCCTTCCTCCTGACCGAACTTTATATTTACGTTAATATTATAGAAAAGGAAAATATATGCGAGCAATTGCATAAGCAGGGTAAGCTGTTCAACTGACCATTATAAGTCTTTCAGAACTGGAAAGCTCTATTTGTTATCACTCACATGAGTACAACGCGCCTTATAATTTTATTTAATAAATTACTAAAAGTTTAAGAATTGTATTAACAATAAGGCTTAAAGATTTGTACAAGAGCGAGTAGAAAAAGAAACGTGTAAGTTGAACACATATGTCCCCTTGCCTATTGATTTCGTATACTGTGTCTGTTATTTGATTCCCCTTATGTATGTTTAGCGTGTACATTGGAATGCTTCGAGTAACCTAGTTACACGCTTCCAGGAAATAAAGTTGTAGGTTACCTTACAGTGTTGGAGAAAATGAGACTTTCTGGTCACGTTTTGGTAAAAGTTGTTTGGATGCTCAGCTAGGGATTTGTTCCGGTTCACCCAAAAGCCTGACCTATATATGAGCGGATTGCGTAACACAACGCCCAAAACATCTCCTTCTATCGTGTGATTTATTTATTTATTATTCTTTTTCTTATTCTAAATCAGTTTTCAAAGTTGTAACTCCTGTCATGGCCTCATAAAGTAATTTTAAAGGAAAAAAATTTATAGAAAGGAAAAAAAAAAACGACTGTTGTAATATGCTCGTATAATGTTCTACAACCATTATAAATTCATCTATACCCATACATCTATATTAACAGATATTAAAAGCGAGTGAAATTGTGTCTGTATTTGTGTATATAAGTCATTTAAACCAATTATACTTCTTTCACCATTGAAAACCAGTACTCTCTCGTAAAGGAGTTTAAGAAACATTTTAATTTAAGTTTAAAAATTATTAAAATAGGTATTGAAAGGGATTTAAAAGCCCTTGTACTTGAATACCGATACATTACAGTTGCAAAATTACATACTTTTGATGAAGACTTTGAGTTTTAGTTGAGAATGCCACAGAGTAGAGAATAGTGTTTAGGCCACAGAATAGATAAAGTTTCTGCATCAAATCCCGTATTGCGTACTAAGAACTGAAGTGACAGCTCTCAGATCGAGAATGCATATTGTGAATATTATGTCCGCATTCGAGATCTGATAATTAACTTACAGTTCGTGGTTAGCCAATTACTATTTACAATACTTGAAAAACCGTCAAAGCAATAACAAATAAAAATTTATTTTCCATATTTTAATTGGACATTACGAAAAGGTAATAGAAATGTGAACAAATGAAAATCTACACCTAAATTATATGGGTAAAGCCTTCTTATCCCCTCTTTTGTTAATTTATTGCTTTAAGTAGCACATGTCCTGGTTGTTGGGTTATTTGTTTAGGTAGCCGAATTGAATCTTTCGATTTTTTATGTGTATTACGAGGGTGACCTGAAAAGTTTCCGACCTAATGAAGATACAAGACACTTTTTAAGATTTTTTATTCTTTTTTATTTTCAACATAGTCTCCTTGTAACCCTACACACTTCTCACAGCGATGCTTCCATCTCTATAACCCGTCCAAATAGTACTCGGCGTCTTTCTCTGCAAAATAATTGTTGACGAAGGCGATTGCCTCTTCATTTGACGAGCGCAATTTTCAGATGAGGGAACGAAAGAAGTCGCTTGGGGCTAGATCTGGTCAAGCAGTAGAAACCGTAGTTCGTGGATTTTTGCCACTGCAACCACTGAGGTGTGAGACGATGCGTTGTCTTGGTGAAACAGGATTTTCTTTTTCTGCATATGTGGCCGTTTTTCCGCAAGTTATGCCTTCAGCTTGTGAAGTAATGATGCGTAGTATGCTCCTGTAATTGTTTCTCCTTTTTGAACTCCATGACTATCCCCCCAAAAAAGCAGTCGCCATCAAAAAACAGTTTTTGCTTTTTTGAAGCTGTTCCCCCTTTGCAGTCCACTGTTTGGATTTCTGCTATTGCAGTTAATACCGAAGAACAATCTGCTATACACCTTTGAAGAAATGACCAAGGTTTCAAGAATTACTGTGACAATTCCCATGCCTACTGCAGAACCAACACGCTGTTCTCGTCTTTGAATAGGTTAAAGAACTTTCTGAGGAACACCGTCACTTAGGATCTGCCTACCTCTATAGCTATGCTATCTATACAGAAGAAGATTTTCACAGTTATGCAGGACTTTAATGGCAGAGTGATCGATAAATTCTACATGAATAAACATCGACTTATGGACTTCAATTTTCGAAACTAGCTTAGCTGCATGCCCTTTTTCTCCTTGCACGCCATTATTTTTTGGCACGAGCCGCCACTGCCTACGGTCTCGTCTGAGAGTAATCCATTCTCGTATTTTAATTGATACGTTATGATACTGATATCGTAAACAACTATTACGTACTCACTAATAACAGAGTGTACAGAAATTCATGTGTCTTGTTTACTGTCAACACGAATTCCCATTTAATAATCAAAACTTTGAATACTTGGAATAAGGATTTATGATTCATAGTGAAACATGAAATAACTTAATATTCGTTTTGTTTCCTCGAGGGACTGCATTGTTGTACTATACAACATCAGCCTCTACACAGCAAGTTAGCGGAGTTCATAGAACCATTCCTTAGGGAGATCAGGGTACCCGGATCGAAGATTCTCAGCTCGCGTTAGCTAAACTGACTCCAGGCTGAAGTACCTTAGCGTACTGTTTACTGTAGGATGAAATGTAAACAGAATGTAATCTAGTGCACTTCTTGTGTTTACCTGGACTTCAAGTATAAACATGTACTTTCTGTACGTTGTGTGCATTATCCAAAGACCAAGATTCACAGGTCATCACAAAACCAAAGGAAAGTTTCTTTATTACTGCATGGTCAGTGGTAGCTTTGATACACATATTAATGTCAAGAGTTTTGTTTTGAATTGGTATGAGTTATAGGTGGCCATGACCGAATAAAGTCAGAAACAGTTGAAGATGAATGTTTATATACAGTCTAGAAAAATGGTAAATATGATAAACTAAATAGAAATATTAAAATTATAAAAGAAAATTGTTTTTAGGATTTTTGTTGTTGTAATTTACGACTGTCAACTTTTATATCACATCGGATGATGAATGAAATGGGCGAAATGATGCTCAATTGAGCCCGGGGTCAATAGAGCTTAGAGTTACCTGACGTTTCGTCTTTCAGGATGAGGGAAAACCCTTAGGAAAACCTTATCCAGGTAACACACCCTGACCGAGATTCGAACTCGGGACCTCTTGAACGTGAGGCAGACGCGCTGCCATCTACGCTACCGAGGCGGGCTTTTAGGATTTTCTATTTTGTAAATCAGAAACTTATATAATTCAAAATTAAGGTATTGGCCACGTGAAAAAGTGATGTAGACTATAATAATTAGTTACCATAGTAATAAGAAAAATTAAATAAGTGAAGAATACAAGATAGCGTCTTTTGTGTCGTGATTGAAGAACGAGCAGGCGCGTGTGCTAACCATTGCATGAACTGTATTAATTATTCATTATAGATATAATGAAGTTTTGATATAATGCAATCTTATTTTTAGGAAGCCAATGTTTGAAAAGCGAAAAAATGACGTGTGTGTAGAGACAACAGAAATCTAAGAAAATGATTGTTTTAGGATTGTAATAGTCAGAATTGAATGAGAATATGTTTGATCATCATAGACGTTGTGAATTGCAGTGAGTTTAAATTAAATAAAAAATTGCATCATTTTTTTATTTCCTTAAGATTGAGTTCCACAATCCAAGCATCCGAGACCATGGAAAGTTTTATATCTGGCTTTTGCCATGACTAGTTTTTTTAAAGGGCGCTGATGACCGCCGTAGTTGAGCGCCCTTATATATATCATCATCACCATCATTGATCCAGAGAAGATCTCATGCAAACCGGAGCTACATAAGGACGCCACAATGACATCTTCACTAAGAGTACGTTTTCATCCCCCATCATCAACAAATTTGTGGTAATACTGCTACAAATAGAACTTCGAGAACGCCATCCCACCATCTTCCCATCGTCGGCCATAATTACGGTTGCTGCTTTGATCTCTTGCAATCATAGGATTTCAATTACAGTTAGAGAAGCACTTTGATCATACTGGGTAGATATAAAGGTCTACGAATATTTCTGCCTTGCATTTTCTCTGATTTCCAAATGAGGTTCATTTTCCTCATATTTTAGAGTCGACGATGGTGCGCAGCGTATGCGGTGGATACGCTTTGAGAAATAACTATTTATCTGGTAAATTAATTTAAAATTAGTAATAGAGAAATATTTCAACAACATTTTAATGGAAATAATATTTTCCACACTAGCCGTGTGTAGGCTAAGGTTTAAATGAGCAGAGCCAGACTGAATAATTGAATGCCATAGCCGGGATTTGAACACGAATCTCTCGCTCTCTGTACGGTTGCTCTAAACAACTGAGCTACTATGGCCAACATAACATTAAATTCTCCAACTGACTCGTATGTTTCCCGTTAGACTACTAGGGGTTCTCATATGCTATGAGATACGCACCTTTTGTGGCAACTTACTACGCTGTAAATACTTAAGTCCAAGGCGTCATACTTAAAGCACTATGTTTGTATTTTAGGTAAATTGAAGGTAAATTCTTATTTATTATTATTGCTAATCAATTTATCTAAAATAAAAACATAGTGGTTTAACTATGAAGCCTGGGACTTAAGTACTTACAGCATAGTAAGTCGCCACAAAAGGTTCGTGTCTCATAGCATATGAGAACTCTTAGTGGTCTACCGGGAAATATATGAGTCAGTTGGAGAACTTAATGTTATGATGGCATGTTGGCCATAGTAGCTCAGAGGTTTAACTATGAAGCCTGGGACTTAAGTACTTACAGCATAGTAAATCGACACAAAAGTTGCGTGTCTCATAGCATATGAGAACCCCTAGTGGTCTACCGGGAAACATACGAGTCAGTTGGAGAATTTAATGTTATGACGGCATGTTGGCCATAGTAGCTGAGTGGTTTAACTATGAAGTCTAGGACTTAAGTACTTACAGCATAGTAAGTCGCCACAAAAGGTCCGTGTCTCATAGCATATGAGAACTCCTAGTGGTCTACCGGGAAACATACGAGTCAGTTGGAGAATTTAATGTCATGTCGGCATGTTGGCCATAGTAGCTGAGTGGTTTAACTATGAAGTCTAGGACTTAAGTACTTACAGCATAGTAAGTCGCCACAAAAGGTCCGTGTCTCATAGCATATGAGAACTCCTAGTGGTCTACCGGGAAACATACGAGTCAGTTGGAGAATTTAATGTCATGTCGGCATGTTGGCCATAGTAGCTCAGAGGTTTAACTATGAAGCCTAGGACTTAAGTACTTACAGCATAGTAAATCGACACAAAAGTGCGTGTCTCATAGCATATGAGAACCCCTAGTGGTCTACCGGGAAACATACGAGTCAGTTGGAGAATTTAATGTTATGACGGCATGTTGGCCATAGTAGCTGAGTGGTTTAACTATGAAGTCTAGGACTTAAGTACTTACAGCATAGTAAGTCGCCACAAAAGGTCCGTGTCTCATAGCATATGAGAACTCCTAGTGGTCTACCGGGAAACATACGAGTCAGTTGGAGAATTTAATGTCATGTCGGCATGTTGGCCATAGTAGCTCAGTGGTTTAACTATGAAGCCTGGGACTTAAGTACTTACAGCATAGTAAGTCGTCACAAAAGGTGCGTGTCTCATAGCATATGAGAACCCCTAGTGGTCTACCGGGAAACATACGAGTCAGTTGGAGAATTTAATGTTAGGATGGCATGTTGGCCATAGTAGCTCAGAGGTTTAGAGCAACCGCACCGAGAGTGGGAGGTCCCTGTTCAAATCCCGGCTATGGCATTGATTGTTTCGGTCTGGCTCTACTCGTTCATTTTTTTTAATTTTGGACCTCTTCAACAGGAAATTATTGTGAGTTGCAAACTGTGTGATGGTAGAAACCGACGTATTAGAAGCCCCACGTTGGGCGCCATTTTGCAACAGAAAATTATTGCAAAATGGGATGATTGATGATGACGTTCTAGAAGTCCCGCGTTGTGGTGATCATTCTTGCAACAGGACAATTTTGCAAAAGGCGTGATGATGGATGATTAATTTCTCTCACATCGTTGATGACGATCTGGTAGAATTATTGTAGATGCTTCGGTGTTCTGGAGTAATGAGTCTTATCTCTGGTCGCAGTATTCGGAGTGAAGGTACTTTTTGCTGCAGATGTTTGAAAGTAAAAATTCTCCTTTAAATACTATGGGATTTATTCCGCAAAATCATAAGTAAACTCTACTACAAATTTAAATGACGTAGATTCCGTCCTTTCAGCAATTATTGTTGTTGCATTGATTAACTTTAAGTTTCTGGTACACGCCACTAGTACAACACAAATGCCTTCACAAGTAAAACGTTTTTCTGCAAACTTTACACGAAAAACACGTCTTACTCTCAGGACCGCTGTTTGCAGAGTGACGCTAAGCTATCTGATTATTCTGGGTTCTCTGCACAAGATGTTTCTAGAACAACTAAATTATTCGATTCTATTGGTCTGCGTCACCACATTACATAAATACATTTAAATTGCGTTGTACCATTCCGTGGCCTACTCAGTTTCACATTTTCTATTTTGTACAAATTACTTTTTCCAGAACAGTTCAGAACAAACTTTTAAATATTTGGAAAAACACGAAATAAACATCATACCTCTCGAAATAATGTGCTAGACAAAACTTACATTATGCTTATAAACTGTAACAAAATTTTTGAGTTATGTTCGGAGGAATTATGAAGGGATTATGAATTTATAAAAATATATGTAGTTGTGTGATTGGCCGAAGTAGTAATGGTATGACGTAATATGACGTAATGTGGTGACGTGCCATTGGATCGGCTAATCACAAAATTAAGAGAAGTAACTATATTTACGATAAATCAATAATCTGGCTTCATGGTGGAAAAATGACGCGGGTAAGATAAAAGTTTTGAATAGTATGAAATAAATAAAAAAATCAAATCGTTTTAAAAGAGAGAGAGATTTTTGGTTGTAATGGTGGAGTATGATGAATACTGGTACTAGATCAGGAACATTTAAGTTATAATTTGAATCTGTATACATATAACGAATTACAGAATTTGACTTCTCCGAAACTTTTTTCCGAACTACGCCTGAACAACAGATGTCTCATGACTCTTATTTAGAATAAGATGATACAATTGGTGACCAGAGAAAATAGCCGCAAAAACTCACACGAGAAGAGAAACAATTGTGCGTCCAACATAGAAATCCTGTCCCAAATTGCATCCGAACGGCTGATGAAGACGACGATAAATTAACTACGGACACAAATTCCTGTTACAAAACTTTTGTTGTGTAACATTTTCCATAAAACTGAACGATAAAGCTTCGATATTTAACGTTGCGTCTTATGAACACGATATATTAACTTATTTAATACGCAGCCACAGTGCAAGGTATATACCTATATATACAGATTGTTTCAAAAAGACACCGAACGATTATAGCCGTTGCGTAGTTTATAACCTAACGAGTCCGAATTTCGGTGTCGCAGTTTCGAAGTTCTCTTAGGTATAATTTTATGCAGCATTAAATATTACATGATTTTGTGATTAGGCAGCGCAGGAATCACTGGTGTGCGAACCTCAAAAGTTGTTATTGGGACGTACCAGCCACGAAAACAAAAAACATTACTCCTTGCTCTTAATCAGTGACCCTAGCCTACCTTTCAGGTAATGGGACAAAGGGCAGTTACTTGTGAAAAAGTTGACTAATAACTCGGACAGTTGAAGGTTGCTCTTCAGTGTAAAACTACACATTCCGTCCTAACAGAGAGGATTTTACGCGTACTTAGATAGCAAATCCAAGCAATATGGAGCGCTATACGAACGCCAAAATGACGGATATGGTTTTGATGGATGGAAGAGCTGAAGGGAGTTTAACGAACGCACGATTAATTTAGCTTCATTAAGAATATGAATTGTGAAAATACTTATATAAATGATAATATTTATTTGTTTAACTTCAGAGCACTTTGTTGTGATCTTAATTGCACAATACTTTCAACCACTTACTGTATATATCAACAGCTTCATTTTCAGTTACAAATGCTTTATTTAGTATTATCAAACATGTGAAATAAAATGCTCGTCTCATTGTATAAGCCATTTAGTTTTAGTTAATTTATCTACAATTCTTTGATGTTGTTTTCTGTTCTGTTTATCATTTAATGCTTCCATCCTCAACCTCACTAACATTAACTTCCCTCTAAAAGGTATAAGTTGCATATGTCCGCCAACCTATTTACCATCATGGACTGCTGAAATGTAATTTTGGAACACGTTAAACACTCATAAACAATAATTAAGCAATAGCTTCTTTACTGAGGTTTCATAAGCCAAAGAAATTCTTAATAGTAGCAGGCTACTGCGGAGTATGCCGGTATGTCTAAAAACAGTTACAGCACGCGGCACGGCGTGTGACTTACACCTGCGAACTCCGACAGCGTGAGGCACGCGTTGTTGTTCCTGTGACTGCCTAATCCAAACTCATTCTGGAGCATTTTATGCGGCTCTATTGGCAGTAAAAGCTATATATATATATATATATATATATATATATATATATATATATATATATATGTGTGTGTGTGTCACACAGAAGTTGAGCAACTACTATATGTTTGTTAACTGTCGTTTTCAAACACCCTGTATAGGTACACAGTTTCTAATGATCTTGGCAGTTAAAAAGTTATGTCCTCCAATGTAAATCATATCGGACAACGAATGAAATGATTCTCAAATGAGCCCAAGATCTATAGAGGTTAGAGTTACCTAACATTCGTCTTAAAGGATAAGGGAAAAACTTAGCCAGGTAACTCACCCTAAATGAGGTTCGAATCGGGACCTCTTGAACGTGAGGCAAACACGTTACAACCTACACCAAAGAGGCGGGCTATAAGTATTCTTGCCCCTGAATACTACATCAGCTTAAGCCACCTCCACTCCTCTCTTCGTTTGTTGTTTTCAACAAAGTTCTTTGTAATCCTTCTGGGTGGGTGCTACTAATAACGTTTTCATATAGGTATAAGTGTACAAAGCTTCCCCTACTTGCATAACTTAAACCTATTGGTAAATGATAGAATCAATATGAAAAATTCAATGCCATGCCCTGGATTTGAACCACGGATATCCCTGGTTTCCGTCCCGTTAATCTTATCCATTGAGCTGCCATGGCCAACTTGATGTCCTGAGCAATTGACTCATATATATATATATATATATATATATATTTCCCGGTAAACCACTAAGGGGAGTTAGGTACACCGTTGGTGGCAACTTACTATCGTAAGTACTTGAATCCCAGGCGTCATTCTGAAACACTTATAATTTAAGTTAATTGATGAAAATGAATCATTTCTTCACACTAGCCATGTATAGGCTAAAGTCCAGGGGGATCCGTGGTTCAAATACCGGCCGCGGCATTGAATTTTTCATGTTGACTCTATCAAAAACCTTAGCTTATATATGGCTAGTGTGAAGAAATGATTAATTTACATCAATTAACTATTGGTAAATGTTGCTGTCTGATACCAGATTTAATATATCCACATGTAGACAAGTGGAACACATTATAGATACACAAATGAGCTTAGCAAATTCATTCAAATGCTATGACCCGTTGCTATTTCTGTGGATTCGCTTATTAAAGCCTCCCATTCCCTTCTCTTGGGCAATGGTATTACACAACGAGCCATTCACAAATGTCCAATAGTAAACAGAGCGGAGAATGTCATTTGTTTCCTGGCAGAGGCAAGAACAGAATCTACATGGGACAATATCTTACGTCAGTATAGTAAATGGGAGTTCACGAGGCATCACAATACAAATGGCCACTATGCGCCTCTCACGCTGTGGACTGAGCATCTAATCTTGATTGGGTGAAATAGCCTACACGAGGTCTATATTGGTTCCATCTAATATCAATGGACATAACTTCTTTACTAAGGAAACTCAATATTGAGCTGCCACAATTTTCTCTGAACCGGAAAATGAAACTTTAGAAAAAGAGGATATTTGTATGCATGTGTGTATGAGAGAGATAGAGAGAAAACGAGACAAGGCAATATAACTAAAGAGGAAAGACGGAAAAAATGAAAAGATTAGTGCTTTACAAAAATGCAACCCGTACGTTTCTAAGGCATTTATTTAATCTAAAATTACCCCGTGGGTTTAAAATTTTTATTTGGCTCTGAAGTCTTAAAAAACTGCCGTAAATTTTAGTAATAAGATATATCGATTAGATATGCAGAAAATTATAGAGTAGAAGTGCATTAAAATCATTTATGTTCTCCATGACAAACGTCCACTGACCGATAATGGGGTACATGATGGCACTCCAGTTGTTGAAGTTCTTGACCTCAAAGATGACCTCGACCATGTCCTTGTAAGAAGTATTGCTGAATTCACTTTAATCCGGGGTGTGTATTTCTAAAGAGGATGTGTACCAGAAGTTCGTCATACAATGTCTTCCTCACTTTATCGTCTCCAGTCTCTTTTGAGGAGAGGAGTGAGGTTGCATGCCTTACACAAAGCATGTGATAGTGCGAAAAACACATCAGATAGGCTTCGGAAGATTAATGCCCGATTTCACCAACAGATGTTAAGACTTAACACGAGTTTAGCAATAGTTAAAACAAAAATTGCATTTCACTAACAAGTGCTAGCGTAACACTCGTGTTAAATCTCTTGTTAAACTAACAAGCCAAATTTTTGATGTTAAGTCCTTAACAATTGTAAATAGTCAAGATGGCGAGCATGAACTCAGCTGTTGATGTCGATCTGCTATATTTAAGACCGTCTAAATGGCATTCGTAATAGAGTACGGCCTATGAGGAGAAATGATTTTGAGGAGCTATCAGAAGAACATTTTCTACAGAGGTATAGACTGTCGAAACATGTTGCTATGAAAGTTACTGCGGAAGTACAAGAGAGGTTAGAATATGCATCGAAAGGAATATGCCGATCTCGCCTTTGCATCAAGTATTAATAACTTTGCGATTTTATAATTCACTGTGGATAACACACTGTCCACCTTCCGTCTTGAAACGTGCAAGTCACTCGTCACTTGTACTTCTTCGCACCTCGTTTTAAATTTACGTAATACGTTTCGTTTGTAGTAATGACACATGGATTCGAATTAAGTTTGTTTCAAATTTTTCCCCGTGTGACATCTTTCTCTTTTACATTCACCGCATACGTCATATTTTCCACGATATCGTTATAGTTCGTCAGCAATTCAATTAACAATCCTTTCTCCATTTACGAGAAATTTGTTTCATGGCTTTTTTATGATTTTGTTTATCCACCACTTTTTAGCTGTGTACAGACTGCAGTGCAGACGAAAATGAAAACAAAAATGAATCGTAGTACGTTCAGAAAATAATAAGACTCATCCACAGCCTTCTATAACTGTAATATTTACAAGTTTCTTGGCGTTAGCACTTGTTTGTTAACATTTTTAGAAAACAGGTTGGTGAAATGCAAGAAATTGTTAGCGCTATTACAATTGTTACGTTACATTTGTTAACGTCGATTTTAACATCTGTTGGTGAAATCGGGCCTAAGAAGGCAAAATATTACTATCTTCGTTCACTACTGGAATATGTCACTCTGCCAGAAGGTGCCACATTTTATGACACAATGACATATGGAAGTGAGGTAGAAGATGATGTAGTAGAGATGGAGCGATGTTTTGATGACAATGTATGTCAATCCATGAAGTGCATACTGGATTAGTCCATAGTAGAGATATATTGCTGAAAATAAGGTAATAGTTTATCCATGGCTACATATTACAATATTGCATCATGGAAAAACTCTAACATTAAGAATCAGAAGTTGTTAAGTCCTCTCTCACGCATGCTACATATGTCAAACCGTGAGAAACAGTTCGACAGAGTACTGTGTACCTACAAACGGACCCATCACATAAAATATTTTATTTGTATTACTATTTTGGTATTTAAAATAATTTTTCAAAACTTCGAGTCGCTCACCTGCACAATTTTGAAACGGTGACTCGGCAACTTCTGCTTCTGGTCGCTTTGATTTTAAAGTGCAAAAGTCAAATGGTAATTTCCTCTTAAACTTATAACTAAATTAATTACAAACTAAATCGTATGAAATATTTTAATGCACAAAAGTGCAAGAAAAATAAAAGTCGAATAAAAGACATTGGAATTATATAGAGGCCATTAAGCAGTGTACTCTTAGATAAACCGTGCTGGGACCCGTATAGAGCTAACCAAATCGATCCATTAGAAAAAATACAGAAGAGGGCAATAAAATTCATAAAAAGAAGCAAGTATTTTGCGCCTATAAAAGGAGATGAGACTAAATGGGAGGAATTAAGAATTAGGCGTAAAAAACATAGGTTGGTAGCATTATTCAAAGCTAATGCTGCTGTAAAGGCATGGGTGGACGTTAGTGTAAATCCGGATTATTATGGACGAAACGATCATAGGTATAAAATTAAGGGTAGAAGATACAGAACCGACGTAGGAAAATTTTCTTTTGTTAATAGAACCATTGAAGAATGGAATGAATTGCCTGTAGCAGTCTTTCAGGGCTGTCCCCTGTTGCTGAAGAAATTTAGAAAAAATCTAGATGGTTTATAGTTTAACTTTTGAATTATAGTGGTACATAATATGTAAATAGAAAAGTAATTAGATATGTTTTAAGTGACTAAAGTAAAATAATATCATGTTTGTATTGTTTATTGTGTTATTGTTGTAAATCTAGTATTTGTAATTTTATCTGTATTCTTAACTCTGCCACCGGGTAGTACCCAATTGCAGTGAGTAAATACATACATACATACATACATACATACATACATACATACATACATACATACATACATACATACATACATACATACATACATACATACATACATACATACATACATACATACATACATACATACATACATACATACATACATACATACATACATACATACATACATACATACATACATACATACATACATACATACATACATACATACATACATACATACATACATACATACATACATACATACATACATACATACATACATACATACATACATACATACATACATACATACATACATACATACATACATACATACATACATACATACATACATACATACATACATACATACATACATACATACATACATACATACATACATACATACATACATACATACATACATACATACATACATACATACATACATACATACATACATACATACATACATACATACATACATACATACATACATACATACATACATACATACATACATACATACATACATACATACATACATACATACATACATACATACATACATACATACATACATACATACATACATACATACATACATACATACATACATACATACATACATACATACATACATACATACATACATACATACATACATACATACATACAAACAGTCACAATTTGCAGCATGAATAGCTCGAGGTATATAATTGAAACTGAAGGTTCTTATTATTTTGTAATTCGATTAATATAAAATAGAAAAACACTTAATAAGAATGTGAGTAGGGAAAGCGTGCAAATATAACACACCATCCTTCATTTCTGTAAGTTAAAGTACCGCAAAGCTTCATCTACAACCACTAACAGGATACAGAATCGCTTCAAACCGCACGTATCTTGGCAAGGCAGTGGATGCTTGAATTATCAGAAGCATATCGGTTCATCGAGCCATGTAGCAGATGTTGGCATCCGGCTTACAGCTCTGAAACCCGCCCCAATAATTTGTATCTTCAAGCAAACAACTATCAGAACCTGCTACTTCCTGATTTTGAGCGCAATTTCAAACGTCATTTGACAAGAGAGGCTCACATAAGGAGTAATTTGTCAGCACGTGCTTGCAGTGTCAAAGGTCTCGAGAACCTGGCACAAAATTAAACACATACTTTGCAAAATGTCTTTAGCATAGATCTGCACACTTTAAGATGAACGTATAGTGACCCACATCCTACTTATATGTAGCCACTCTACCGAAAAGGTATCCAGTAGCATTACTAGAGCTGGCGGGTTGCCGATCTAGCTGAAGAACGGGGACATCAACCTTTTAACCACAAACTCTGCTCGTTCTCGTGTTTGCCTCACAGTGGTAAAATGTTATTTCAGAGCTCAATATTTAAACTGGGGTTAGATAGTGCCGGTGTGACGTCAGCTCAACGTAAAGTAATGTTCTTTTAGAATTAACTGGCCCGCCTCGGTACCGGAGTTGATAGCGTGTCTGCTGCACGTTGAAAAGGTCCTGAGTTCGAATCTCGGTTGTTGTAATTTTACGTCCTCCAACGTTAAGTCATATCGGAAGATGAAAAGAATGGGTGAAATGATGCTCAAATGAGCCCAGGGTCCATAGAGCTTAGAGTTACCCGACATTTGTCTTTCAGAATAAGGGAAAACCCCGGAAAAACCTTATCCAGGTAACTCACTCTGACCGAGATTCGAACTCGGACCTCTTGAAGGTGAGGCAGACACTCTACCACCACGCTACCGAGGCGAGCTCGAATCTCGGTCAGGGTGACTTATCTGGATATGGTTTTATCCGGGGTTAAGAAGACTTTGGCCATTCCCTTCGAGAGGAGCACGACTTCTGTTCAGCTCCTCTTGGAAACCGGCCTTACGACGGAAATCCGTCAACTTAAGGAGCACAGATTTATACGGCTTGATAATAAAGTTAAGTAAGATAAGAAGGGCGCTAGATTTGCGGTGTGGTGCGGGCAGAGGGGAAGAAGGGAGAGCTAACGCTCTTTTGTTTCAGCAGTGTGGTCAACCTTGAAAAACACAGTTCTGCAAAATAGCGTGTAAGATAAGCGAAGATATCACAAGTAACGTTGCATCCTCTGAAAACATTCCTTAGTTTTGCCCACGCCAGCTCAATTGAATTCAGATCACAGTTATACGGAGGTAGACGAATAATAATGTGTCCCCTTTCGAGAGTCATAACATCCACAAATGTTCATACAAATATAAATCATTTTCAAGTAAATGCTGATGTACATTACCACCACACCCGTAACAAGGATAAACTGGCAATTCGAGCGTACCAAACGAGCCTTTATGAAGGAAGCTTTAACTACAAAGGGATAATGTTATACAGGGTGTCCATAAATGAATATCGGGGTTTTAACGCTTTATAACATTAATTTTAGTTTAATAAAATTAATAAATAAATAATTAATAATAATTAATAAATAATTAATAAATAAATTAATTAATAAATTAATTAATTAATTAATTAATTAATAAATAATTAATTAATAATGTTATAAAGCGTTAAAACCCCGATATTCATTTATGGACACCCGGTATAATAAACTTCCAAATTCATTTAAACAAGCTGCATCATTAAAACACTTAAAGAATGAGGTTAAGAAAATTTTGCATGTACACTGTTTTTATACGGTTAATGAATTTTTAGAACTATAGCCATGTAAATGAGCACTGGAAGCATAGTACATTCACAAACCTGTAATATTTATATTATGACATTTCTTGTAGTAAATTAGTCTATGCAAATACCACATGAAACTATAGAAAAGCTGCTTACTGTGTATATTGTATGTAATCAATTGGTTAGCTAATTAACCTCGAAATCGATCAAAACGAAATATGGCGGACATGATAAAGCTTAGCGTATTAGTCACTAGATGTCAGTGTATAGCGCATTTAAAATGTCAAAGTTTTCATCTATGTTTACGGAGTTAAACGAAACTTACCGAATGAGGACCTGGAGCCCAATCGCTCTTCTTATCGCGCGCATACAGTAGTTACGTTTCCGTCACCTAATTAATTTTCTATACCCACGCCATCTCCTGGCCTGGCATTTAATCTACTGAAAACAGTCTTTTGTTCAGTAATACGAATATTTTCAGCGTTTTGTCTTTGTTTATATTTGTGTTATATCCACTGAATCAATTGTAGTTATAGTATTTAATAAATATTCTGATGATGGGAGAGATGTACGCTCCCGAAACGTAATCTTTTCACCTGGCTTGCTTCCCGAAAACTTGAACATATTCGTGGCCAGGAAAGATTCGTCTTAAATTACTAAGCTGTTACGACTGACTTAAATCCGTCTTCCGCTAAAGAATCAGCTGCCTTAGCCGATATGGGGTTTGTGTCGTGCCAAAAGTACAAGTATCTGACACAAAACCGCTGAAAAATTGCATGTAGTGAAGAGAAAATCATTCTAGTTACGTTCCATCTTTCTCAGTGATAGCTTCAGAAAAAATTAAACTGGACAGATTAAAGCTACACATTTTTGTAAGGATTTGAGTTCCAATGCAGGCTATGGTTTTAAATATCACTGGGCAACAATGAAAATGTTTCGGACCTAAAAGTGGTGAATTTACATGTATTTCCACCTGTTGAATTAAAAAATCAGCATAAAAATGATAGATTGGCTCTTGTTTTGACGATAAAGTGACATTTCATTTTTTTAGAGTGAAGACTTTAAATTTGGGGGATTTTTTGGTAGTTGGCACACCTGTCAAATAACAAAACACAATCAGAGAGAAATTTTGGAAATTAAGTGATGCAAAAGTTAACGAAGGCACTTTTGTCGGACCACAAATAAGAGAACTTGTAAAGGATCCTACATTTGACCAAATTTTGGAGGGGAAAGGAAAAGAAGCTTGGGAAGCCTTCAAGGGTGTTGTTCATGGATTTTTAGGCAACAAAAGAGATGACAACTACAAGCATTTGATGACAGTGCTCCTGCAAAAATACCGTAACCTTGGATGCAACATCTCCCTTAAGATCCATTTTATCCACTCCCACCTAGACTTTTTCCCTCCTAGTTGTGGAGCTGTTAGTGATGAACATGGGGAGAGATTCAGGACATTTCTGTCATGGAACAAATATATCAGAGCCGTTGGAATGAAGTAATGCTTGTGGATTGCTGTTGGTCTTTGTATAGGGATTCTGCGGAACTCCATCACAAGAGGCAAGATAAAAGACGACGAAGTCAATAGGCCACCACATGATTCGCTTCAGACACAACTATCTGTTGAAGTATTTTTCCAGCAATTTAGAA
Source organism: Mantis religiosa (assembly GCA_030765055.1). Taxonomy (NCBI): domain Eukaryota; kingdom Metazoa; phylum Arthropoda; class Insecta; order Mantodea; family Mantidae; genus Mantis; species Mantis religiosa. The sequence goes on along the minus strand of CM060951.1, from coordinate 205,754,470 downwards.
CTCTTAGCATGTAATTACCAGTTAAAAAATCAAATGCACTTTCATTGTTGTTAGCATTTATGTAATTAAAATGTATCATTTTCTCTCAATCCGTTAATATGTAATACTTCCACCTTGTGTATATCATAGAAACTAGAGCTAATAAAAATTGTTCGTTGTCATATTTGTTTTTCTCAACCCAAAATTAGTAGGAATTGCCTCATGAAGTGCTCGAAACACTCATTTTTTTGCCCAGTGATATTAGCGATTCATATTTTTTCTTGTCAACCTTGGAACAATGGGAGAGAAATTTGAGACACGTGGATGTTTATTTTCTATCTACATTCCCTAAATTTACCAGGCTGATTTGAAACATTTATGTAATAAAGGCATTTTTCAAATGGTGTTAATAAATTTTATGAATTGTGAAGACGGATACTACGTAACACTAAAGGATTATTAGGCAAAAAAATGTGTGAAGTTGTAAAACATCCAAGTTACAAGTGTGTGTGTAGATCAAAGTGATTGACAGGCAAGTTCGTATGTTCTAGAAGGGCGAGGAGCCAAAATCAATATCCACCGTAATTTCTTTTTTTGTTCTAAGAATATCACTGATATTAGTAGGTGCTTTATGTAACAAAGAAAATAGGTACTAGTGAATAAATGCGAATGAATCCCACTTTAGTTTGCAAATAGAGCTAAAATATAAATGTATTCTTCAATTGTTTAGCAAGTTACTAGACACGACCATAATGCGTTTTAGACATGCCTTTTTCGCCCATTATCGTTTATTATTCTTACCTAATGCATGTTAATTGAAATAACTTTGGCGAACTAATTTCAATAAACATTTCTTTGTAGGCATAGGGCAGACAGAAGTAACCCAATCGTAGTGAGAAGTTATTGAAATTCCACATTCTCTCCATTTCGCCAGAAACAAATGATGGCGACAGTAGTCACAAATGTGACAGAATATTGACAAATTCAAACTAATAAAAACGTAACTCACAGAAATGGCATATCACAACAAGCTGTTGAAGTGTTTGTTTTACAGAGGAATATATATTTAGTATGGTACGTTTTTTTCCTCTACCTTGAATTTTAGCAGATATACAAAGTACACGCAATTCCTATCGAATGTAAAAGTGTTCACCCGTTGTACTAGAAAATTAAAGTTATAAGTGCATTTAATTTTTCATGTAACTATCTTGAATAATTGCCTTTTATAAAATGAAACATTTCAAAATACTTTTCACATGAAGTGCAATTTGATAATGTTGCAGCCAGGGTTGTAAGGGGGATGATGGACTTACAATCCTAAGCCACAACTAGGGACGTAGCTACTGGAATGATTGGGAAACAGATGGTAGAACTATCTAGTAGGAGGTAAGCGCATGAGGACGGTTAAGGAGAACACCCAGCGTCAAACCACATCAACAAATGCATTCCACAATTGGTAGAACAGAAAAAAGCGCTCCCTCATCTCGAAGAGATCAGGTGTGCAGGAACAAATGGTAGTCACTGGGCGCTAGATCAGGGCTGTAGGTAGGATGATCTAGATTATATCATTGAAAAGATTTGATGAGATCTTTGGTCCGATTAACCACATGTGGACGGGCATTGTCATGCAGCAAAACCATACCCTTACTCAACTTGCCACGTCTTTTGTTCTGGATTGCACGGCACAGATTGTACAATGTCTCACAATTAGATGCTGCACTGATTTTCTCATTAAGAGTCAGAAACTCCACTAGCAATACTACTTTTCTGTCCCCCCCCCGTAGGGGAAGGGATCCGTCCCTTTTAGCTGCCAAAGTGCGGGCGCTACGGACCCCTAGCACTCGTGGTACCTCTGACGTTACTAGAGGAACCTCGGGCCGAACATAACGAGCCCCTCCCGCATGGGAGTTGTTCGGATTGGGTTGGTCTCGAGGGGGCAGTTGGTTCCCGTCACCCACGGGCAATTGGGTACCTCCGGCCAGGACGCCAGGGCCGCCCGGAGGGGGCAGAGGGTTGTCTTATAAGTCCCGGGGACTAGCCTGCAGAGCTAGTAGCTGGTGAGCTAGACACTGGCGGCCCTACCAAGGTTATTTGGTAGCTGGTTCATTAAGGACTGGCGCGTATGTGGCGTATCCACATCCGTCCTGTTTGCCGTAAGGCAGACGGGGGGGCAGCTTATAAAATAGGTGCTGTCCTAATGGAAATAACAGACGAGGCCCGGGTTCCCGGTCCTACGGGGCTGGGGCTTATGGGAAGTAGACCTCGGCGAGTATGTCCCCCCCCCCCAAAAAAAAAGTGTGCACATGATTTTCCGGGCAGAAATTGTTTACTTAAACTTCAGTTTTGTGGGTGATGATGAATGTCGCCATTCCATGGATTGTTGTTTCGATTCTGGTGTGACGTAGGCCAGCCATGTTTCGTCACCAGTAACGATTTGGTCTAAAAAATCTTTACCTTCATTGTGATACCGCTCAAGGAAAGTCAATGTAGTGCCTAAACGTTGGGTTTTGTGCAAATCCGTCAACATTTTCGGAACCCAACGTGAACACAATTTCCAGTACTTCAAGTTCTCGGTCACAATGCGATACAAAACACTACGAGAATATTGAGGAAAATAGTGGCACAATGATGAAATTGTAAAGCGTCTGTTTTCTCTCGCCTTTTCGTCCATTTTCTGCACCAAATCTTCAGTAACGACCGAAGGACGTCCACTCCGTTCTTCATCATGCACATTTGTGCGACCATCTTTAAATGCTCTCACCCATTTCCTTACCATTCCATCACTCACAATGTTTTTTTCCGTAAACTTCACAGATCTCACGATGAATATCAATCGGTTTTACGCCTTTAGCACTAAGAAATCGTATAACAGCCCGTACTTCACACTCGGCGGGACTCACGATTGTTGGAGGCATCTTAAACACTCAATAACCAACGTATACAATGAAGAATCACACTGTAATGGCGTCAGTGCATAGACAAGAGATGTATGTAACCAGCGCGCATGCGCGGAACGCCGATCGTAGCGCTGCGGCGGCGGAATCGCAAAACGGTACTGACTTAAAAAACATGCCTCGTACTAAATCAACCTATAATGGCCAAAAGCTATTATGTAGATAGTTTTACACACCTTGTAAAACAACTGGATGAGTCGTTAATATGACTCAGATACTAACACCTTTTTGAGCGATGATGTTGTAAACCGAGTTTAGTGAACCTATATCCTATAGTTTTGTTGAACACCTTTTCTGTACTGAAGCCCGTAAATCTCATTTTAAACCCAATTGCGTGAAATGAAGATGCTAGACTATCTCATATTATTGACGGAGACGTATTCAAAATGCACCCATCAACGCGAGAATTCTGTAGACATGCTGCCAAACACGAAATGACGTTAGAGGCTTCCCTGTCTAGATGCATGTACTTGTCACTTACGACAAGATAAAAAACAGTTTGGCGAAAGGAGTGAATTCCATTGCCTTGTTGAACACTGCAATAGTCGGTGCAACAGAAAGTCGATATGCTCTGTCTGACTGAAATAAATGAGAAACAACACCGCGACTGTTCGATGCTTGGAAAAACAAAAGTTTGAGTAATACAAAGTAAATATTTAGGAAGGGATTTTGCAGTTCTTTTAATGACAGCTGTTGCCACAGCGAGCTCGTTTAATGATCTCCTTTCTTGTTCAGAAGCTTGACTTACCGCAATGAAGACAGAATCACATGTAGATGGTATCAGCCAACTGCGTTTTCTGTGATGTCACGGGCAAACCTTTTCTTGGGAAATGAAACAAGCGGAAAGGCTGAGATAAATGAAAGAATAGAGGAATAAGGGAAATGCATGTTGTCTTTTTTTTCTAAAATATAAATACATAATATGCCCTTACCTTCCCTCTAAAGGTAATTGCATAAATTTTAAAAATATTTCATGCATCAATAATCATGTGCTTCATTGTTTTCATTCCCTCTCTCTCATTTTGGATAACCTAGAATTAATGTTTAGCTCTGGTTGTTAAAAATACATTTACCCCCGTAATTCAATTGTTTTTTATTTTGTTAAATAATGAATCCTACACGACATTTAGCTAAGTGAAAGGCGTCAGATGTTTTGACCTGAGAAATCATTCACGTTGTAGTCAGCAGCAGCAAAGAGTGACTACAATAATTTGAATAAAATCAAATGTAGCATATAAAAAGCTTTGGTATTCTTTAGATCTAGGATGTGCTTGGCAAAGACCTGAACTACCAGTCGTAGAAGATTGTAATGATTTGTAAGGCAGGTTAATAGCTAGGAGGTGTGCATAGTTGTGTTTCGCGATCAAAACTCGTTGTTTGCTTGCCAGGGTAACCCGGGGCATTTGCCACCTGTTCCAACACCTGCTTCATCATATGTCAGTATGCCACCACATCTCGACCGAATCTTTAGCACATAGTGTCACTATCAGGATTAGCAATAATTTACTATCGAAAAATTCAAATAAATATTATGTCTGAATAGTTAGAGCCAGACTGAAAAATCCAATGCCATAGCCGGGTTTTGTACCACGGATCTACTGATCTCCGTTCCATTTACACTTAACCATTGAGCTACCATGGCAACATTCCAGCACGGCATTAAATTCTCCTAATGACTCGTATTTATTCTGGCAAATAATTAGGAGCTCTCATATACAATGAGATACGCATTGTTTGTGGCGACTTACTATGCTGTAAGTACTTAAGTCCCAGGCTTTATAGTTATCACTATTAGGTTAATTGATGGAAATTAATTGTTCTATCACATTAGCCGTGTGTAGGCGAATAGAGATCTGGGTTCTGTGGTTCAATTCCCGCTATGATATTTTGCATGGTAAATTAAAAAGAATTTAAATTTGTCCAAAATGGTTCAAAGAATTTGCTGGGAATAGCCTCAAGATCCTTTTCATTCTGAATGACTTGCATAACTTGAAAACCGTCATATATATGAGTAAAAAGTATGGAATAATACTTATAACTTTTGTCATAGCTTTGTGAAGTGATATTTTTCGAAAAGATGTAAGATATCAACATGTTTTAATATTACTATATTGTTAATAGGGCAAGACTTTATTTTTAATAAGATGTTTTTCTTTTCTTTTGTTTCTTTTTTTTTTTTTTTTTTGGTCCTCAGTTCCTTAGGCAGATGCTTTTTTCAACTGTAATTTAAATTTATTACGAGTATTACATCACATGGCATTTAAACCAAGATATCACATTCGTAACAGAATTAATGGTTCTGTGTTGTAATACACGATGAATTCACTTCTAAAGGTACTAAAAATGGCCTCCATTTACTTCCAAACAATGCCAAAGCCTGTCTTTGAAATTAATTAATGTTTTCAGCAAACCTGTACACCTGATCAGCTGCATTTCTTACCCAGTTCTTACTTTAACTCTTCAAGATCTCTTGGTCAGTTCTTGTAAACCCTTCACTTCAAATATCCCCACAAGAAAAAGTCTAAGGAGTTCAGGTCAGGAAATTAAGGCGGCCATTCAATACTTCCTCTTCTGCCAATCCATCTTCCTGGAAATTTATGATTTAGATAATTCACCACCTGTCTTCAATAATGTGCTGGTGAGTAGATAAATATGGATATTCTTCCACTGATAGTAATACGAGATGAAGAGCTTTATCACCATCTGTAACTCTTTTTGGCTTTCCAGACTTTGTCTTATTTTAACACCTCCAATTTCACTGGAATTTTACGAAATTTTGCTTACCGTAGAGTGAGTAATCTTTGACTCTGGATGCGTTTCATTAAACAAGACACAAACCTCTACTCGGGTCCTCCTCCTATCACCATATCCAATCATAATTAGTATTTCTATTCGTTGTCTTTCTGTAAGTTGTGCCATGATTAATTAATTTCGTGAAGATTTTGCAATGAAGTAAGCATTGTTGTCCTTATTAGCTTAGCTTTTGTCTATATTTATTCAATCCAAAGCCACGTATTGAAGTGGCCTACTGTATTGTTTAATTCAAAGCCTACTCAATTTGAAGTAATGATGTGTTTTCCTTTGTTCAGTACACATGCAGTAAGCTTCTAATAAATTTAAATCACTGTTTGATAGGGGATTTGTTCATACTTTCTGGGACTTGAGGACTAAAGGAGTTCAGAAGAAATAAATGTTGCCATTTAAATAAAAAAATTCGCACTCATTATTTGTAATCATAGTAATATAACATAATATATCAGGGGTGGCCGGTGAGGCATTATATTGACGGTGCCATGAATGAATGAATAAACAAATAAATAAGGGTTGTTAAAATATAAATATGTGTACCAATTGCGAACGATTTAGGTAATCTTATCAATAATCCATCCTATTTTATAATATACTGTACCAAACAGAACGTACAGGCAAACGGAAATAGATATTTATTACATCCGTACTCTCTCCGTACGTACAGGTGTAACGAGTGCAGTAAAAGTTTGATAATACAGTTCATGGAGAATGTCATATGAAGCGTTTGTGTACGATTTCGCGACAGAGAGACAGTTATCTAGTTAACTAACAGGATTTACATCATTTAAAATTGTATCAAAATTTGAAATTGTCTTGTGGAATAAAATACAAAATATTTAAAAAAAGAAATGTTATTTACTCTCTAACAATAGCAGTATGAAATTCCTTTGCTCCGAGACTTCGAGAGGTAAGACTCATTGCTCCAGAGTTATGAGGCATCTACAAGGTTTCTACAAGATCGTCACCAAATGTGAGAAGCTAATCACCACAATCATCTCATTTGCGACAAACAGTCTGTTGCCATATTCTCGATCCTAAATTTCGTTGTGTGCAATGGGGCCTTTTTTTACTACAAACAAAGAAATCAACACTAAACAGAAGTGTAACATCCAATATGCCAGTGCTTAACTTTCTTGCTTCCAGAAAGGTATGTATTATGAAACCATTAAAATATTTAAGGCTCTTCCTAATGATCCTAAGGAAAAAATTGACATTTCAGTGCTTTTAAAGTTTTATAATAACTATCCCTGCCTTGTTTTTCATATTGCTTGTATATAATGTATCTCTTATGTTCAAGTATATATGCTGTTATAACTGCATACATTTTTGACATGTTTAATATTCACTGCACTCAAACCAATATATTGTATACAGAAGAGGATGGTGTACTTCCCTTTTTGGACATCAAGATCAAAAAAATGAACAACAAACTCACTTTTGGTATTTACAGGAAACCGACACACACAGATAATTACATTAAGAACAACAGTTTCAACCCAAAGCAACACCAACATGCCATTTTCAACAGTTTAATCTTTCGGATGATCAACTTTCCACTAAACAGAGAAGATTATCAAGAAGAATACCTACACATAAAAAAGTAGCTATATCCAACGGTTTCAAGCCAAATTTAGTAGACAAAACTGTTAACAGACTCAACAAAGCTAAGAAAATAAAAGAAACCACCACCCTAGAACCTACAGGAGAAAAAGAGAAAAAACTTTTTAAAAAATTCACCTTCCACCCATCAGCCTATAACAAATTCCAAAAAATCTTCTCAAAACACAACATAACTCTTGCACCTCAAAGTAAGTTTAATATCAGAAATTTGTTAAAAGGCCGTCCCAAAAATTCAATCACTACCAAAGAAAAACCAGGAATCTATGAGATCAAATGTGAAACTTGCCCTAAAATTTATATAGGAAAAACAAAAAGAAATATTAACATCAGAACTAAAGAACATATAAGAAACATTAAAAATGGTGAAACAGAAAAATCAGCAGTGGCTCTTCATTTCTTGAATACTAGACATGACATCAACTTGGAAACATCTCCAATAAAATATGTTAATCACCCCATAGACCTTTCGGTATGGGAAAAAATCTTCATTAACAAAAATCGTCATAGAGTCATGAATTTTGAAACACCACCACCGGACATCTTTGACAAGTACATCATGTCATCTATTGACAATACGGAGAAAGAAGAAAGCACTACAACTTACACTAATCGAGTATCAGCTGATGATAGGAGCAAGAGCTCTTGAAACATGTCCTGTGAATAAACAGTGTGAGTGAAGCAATGTGTCAATATCTTCTCGATTCACTTTTGTACCAATATATTGTAATTGACCTTTTGCGAGTAGTTTGGACTAAGCAATAGGCCAAAATTTATCTTAAACGATGACACTTTTATGTGATCAGCATATGTAAGGGATATGTGTGAACTTTTAAAGAGATTGAGAAAGTCGTATGAAGTGCACAACAGGTTTCCCTCATATAGCTTTTCCCTTACCTCATGTAATATTCAATAAAACCTACAGAACTATCTGTCTAGGAGTGTGGGAAGTCCTCCAAGTTTTGTAATGGCTACATAACCCAAGCCTTGTGGTATATAACGCCTTTTTTGTGTTCTCCATATCTAGCCGTTTCACTTTGTTGTAGGTGACAGGCTTTTTATGTCACAAAACCTTTTTTTATTGATAAAGACGTAGACACTCGCGTGGAGAGCGGAGGTGTTAAATCGTTTTTGTACAGCATGAAAAATGAGAGGTGTTGTAGCGCAGAAGCTATATAGCTATTCATTTGTCACTTTCTGACAGGCTCTACTGAACATTATAGCACTTCTATTGACTGCAATAGGTTGTAGAAGGTAATACTTCAATTTATTTCATTACAACTGAGGTATACAATATAGGTTTCATTAAAAATATGAATTGTAAAAATAATTACATTAGTGATAATATTTACTTGTTTAACTTCAGAGCATTTTGTAATGATCTTAACTGTGCAATACTTTCGACCACTTACTGTGAATATCAACAGCATCCTTTACGGCTACAAATACTTTATTTAGTGTTATCGAACACGTGGAATAAAATACTCGTCTCATATAAGGGGTTTAGTTTTGGTAAATTTATCTACAATTCTTTGAAGTTGTTTTCTGTTCTGTTTATCATTTAATGCTTCCATCTTCAACCTCACTAACATTAACTTCCCTCTAAAAGATATAAGTTGCATATGTCCACCAGCTTATTTGCCACCATGGACTGCTATAACCGAATTTTGGAACACGTTAAACACTCATAAGCAATAATTAAGCAATAGCTGATTTATTGCAGCTTCATAACCCAAAGAAATTCTTAATAGTAGCGAGCAAGCTACTGCGGAGTATGCCAGTATTTTTACACGCGGCAAGGCGTGTGACCTATACCTGCGAACTCCGACAGCGTGAGGCACGCGTCGTTTTTCCTGTCACTGCCTAATCCACAATCTTTCTGGAGCATTTTCTTTGTGGAATTATTGACGGTTCAAACTATTTATATGTGGAACATAAAAGTTGAGCAACTACTTCTATATGTTCATTCGATGTAGTTTTGAAACACCCTGTATATATTTTTTTTTGTAATTTACGTCCTCCAGCGTTGTCATATCGGACGATGAATGGGATGGGTGAAATGATGCTCAAATGAGCCCAGGGTCCATAGAGCTTAGAGTTACCCAACATTCGTCTTTCAGGATAAGGGAAAGCCCTGGAAAACACCTTATCCAGATAACTCACCCTGACCGAGATTCGAACTCGGGACGTCTTGAACGTGAGGAAGACTCGCTGCCATCTACGCTACCGAGGCGGGCTTGAAACACCCTGTATATATAGCAAACTCAAATATGAGTTTGCAGCGGTTACTGTATTTAAATTAAGGGTATGGACAGATTAATTTACTATAAAACATTAAAGAGCTCCGCAGTGGATGTAAGCTCAATTTTCTATTCAACATTGATATATGCATCTGCCCCCATTGCAATGAATTGCGGAAGGGCTGATGTATCCCTGGAGAAGTGGATATTATTTCTTCGCCTTCCTAACTAAGGTCCATATTGATGCATTTTTTCTCAGGTGAGCAGAATGCACCCTGACAGTTTTCCGTATCTTTTTAATACATCCTATGCAGTGTGAGATGAGACCATTTTGTCTGCATAAACAGTTTTAATAACCTTGGGCTACAACAAAATAATTTTTGAATGTTTCGAGCACTTCATGAGGCAATTATTACAAATTTTGGGATGAGAAAAACAAATATGACAATGAAACTTTTTATTAGCCCTAGTTTCTATGATATACACAAGGTGGAAGTATTACATATTAACGGATTGAGAGAAAAAGATACATTTTAATTACACACATGCTAACAACAATGAAAGTGCATTTGAATTTTTTAACTGGTAATTACATGCTAAGTGTTCTAAATTTCTGGAAAAATACTTTGCAGATAGTCGTGTCTGAAGAGAATCATATGGTGGCCTATTGACTTCGTCGTCTTTTAGCTTGCCTCTTGTGATGGAGTTCCGCAGAATCCCTATACAAATACCAACAGTAATTCGTAAGCATTACTTCATTCCAACGGCCCTGACATCTTTGTTCCATATCAGAAATGTTCTGATGGAATCTCTCCCCATGTTCATCACTAACAGCTCCACAACTAGGAAGGAAAAAGTCTAGGTGGGAGTGGAGAAAATGGATCTTAAGGGACATGTTGCATCAAAGGATACGGTATTTTTGCAGGAGCACTGTCACCAAATGCTTGTAGTTGTCATCTCTTTTGTTGCTTAAAAATCCATGAACAATACCCTTGAAGGCTTCCCAAGGTTCCTTTCCCTTCCCCTCCAAAATTTGATCAAATGCAAAGGCCTCTCCCGCCGAAGACACTGAAGAGCACACTTCACCTCCGGGAAACGCCGCCGCATCATGAGGAAGAAGTCGAAGAAGAGCACCGCAGCAGCGAAGAGCCAGACAATAGAGCCTCTTTAGCCGCGGCCCTCTCCGGCCAGCTCTCGAGCACCGACTCCTGCCTCGCTGCCAGTATCGGCAGATGAGATGGAGCCGCCCGCTAGGCTTACCGGCCGACTATGGACCAGTCCCTCCCCAAGGAGGCCTCCCACATCAACGGACGCAGTCGCTCATTACCAGCCGACACCGCCACGCCGATTTAACACCCCGCGCGCCACACAAACGTCCCTTGCCGAGGATCCCTCAGCATCAAGTTACGCCGCAGTCACAGCCACAGCTCCGAGGACTTCAACATCATCAGCCGCCGAGCCAGTTCCGCCTTCAAGGACTGCCACCGTAATCGTCATGGATGTGCCTTGTGACCTGACATGCAGGTTTATCCTCGCCGCAGCTCAACAGCAGTGGCCCTCGGCCCTGAGGGCCAGCCGCATCACTATTAGAGGCCGCGCCACATCCATGGTCCGCCTGCAGCTAGCCAACGAGGCCGACTTGAACGCGGCCTTGAGGATGGGCCTGCCCTTATGAGGGCAGTGTCTGAAAATCGGGGCCAGCCGCTCATAGCGTCCTGCACCCTGTCGCCGATGCTGCAGGTACGGTCATGAAGCTGCTACTTGTACTGCAACACCACGGTGCCACTACTGTGGCGCCCCGACACTCACCGGGGAATGCCAGCAGCATGATCTCCGCCGCCGCCGGTACTACGCCACCTGCTCAGGCCTCGGCTACTTTACAGGACAGCCGCAGTGCCCTGCTCGCACACGCCAGGACTCCAGTTACGCCACACCTCCAACAGCTCACTCCAGTGGTGTAGCCGACTGGAGGCAAGCGTTGGACTGCCTCAAGCATGAAGTCCAGAATGTCAACCACAGGCTTCTCTCTATCGAGAAGCACCTGGCAAGCGGACCCGCCACAGCCATTCAAGGGTCTACTAGAGTCGACGTTCAGGACCTCCACTCTGAGGTCCTGAACATTAGTCTTCGCCTTAGAAAACCTTGCGGACTCACTCGCCACCGCCAACGCTAGACATGACACTACCTGCGCCGTACTGACTGACGTCAAGACCATCTCGCGACCTCCCAGCATCTCACGACTGACAGCCTGACATCTCACCAGGAGCGCTTTATCTCTTCCCTCAAGACACTACAACAGACCTCAGAGACCACCTCAGTACAAGTCCTCCAACTGCAGGAAGCCCTTGGGCCCACCAGTACACAGAACATAATCAACCAGAACTTCAAAGATCTCCAGGACCATATCATCCGATCACTAACACAGAATATAGACCGAATTAACCACAAGCTGGTGGAAACCCAGATCGCCGTCGCTCCGCAACACCCTGACGCATCACTTACATATTTTGCTGAAGTACTCACGTGCATTGCTGAAGTACTCTCACGCATTGAACACCTGCGCACCACAGTAAGTCACCTTACTGACAACTCAGACTCTACAACACGCCAAAGACGTCGCATAACGTAATAAATAAATAACCCTACTCTTTCCAATCCCTCCTTCTATTCCAGGCTATCCGCCCAGGGGCTCTGGTCATAGTTGGACCCCCTAACATATCCTTCTATGGCACGTGTCCTTCGGGCACCAGCATCCCAACACCGATAATACGTGGGTGCATCCGTGGAACCCCAACACTTTTCTCTCCTAAGCCTCGCCCTATATGTAAAAATGGTCAAATGCAGGGTCCTTTACAAGTTCTCTTATTTGTGATCCGACAAAAATACTTAATTTCCAAAATTTCTCTCTGACTGTGTTTTGTTATTTGACAGGTGTGCCAACTCCCAAAATAGTCCCCCAAAATTAAAATTAAAAAAAAAATGTCGCTTTATCTTCAAAACAAGAGCTAATCTATCATTTTAGGGCGCTTTTTTAATTCAGCAGGAGTAAATTCGCGTAAATTCACGTAAATTCAATACTTTTAAGCCCGAAACAGTTTCATTGTTGCCCAGTGTAATTATATGTTATCTATGATTTTAAGTGCTTATGACTTGTGAGAAACAAAAGAATAGTCACTTAGCATTTCAAACTATACCTCTTAACATGTAAATGAAAAATGAACAGCAGCAAGTATTTCGGAATGGTAAATGCCACACAAACATTTATCTGGCATAAATTTTCCTGTTACGATATAGCAGTAACATTTGCCACAAGAGTGTCTCAAATATATAACACGTAAACAAAATAGTTGGAGTCATTTCTGAGAAATTACGACAATTTCTCCAATTTGTTACACAGTTTGATTTATACCAAGTACGGCATGGACGTGCCTTTAGACCTACCTGGCATTTCACCAGAGCGACTGGCTCGCACTAAAATTAAAGCTTGGCTTTGGCGCGCATTGTACAGGGTCGTTTTTGTTGCTCAAGGTAAATAGCATAGGTGACTTTGTTCCTCTGGCGCCAGAATGGATAATTCTTGCATACTCGGGACGTAATTACAGAACAAGCATAATGCACTCTCAGTTAGGGGAATGTAACACAAAGGCTTCTAAAAGCGCTTACAACTTGTTAATTTGTTTGCGCGGATCTTGACAGATTTATGAGGACCGTGTTTACGTGCGCTGAGCGCCCACCATTAAAATATACCAGTAGTTTCTATGGTGAAATTAAATAAATACAAGTACTAAAGAAAGGTAAGGGTACAATAGGTTTTAGTCATCTAATAGAATATTTCATGCTAATGTATCTCCTTTCTTACCGAGCTCGCATTCGGGATGTCCGGGTTCGATTCCCGTGACTGACCTACCTGACCCATGGGCTTTTCGTGGGGTTTTCCCGGGTCGCTAGCCGAGTGCTGAGTAGATTAATTACGTCCCCTAATTTCCTGTCCCTCCAATGCATCTCTATTATCATTTCATATCATCTCTCATATAGAGGTTTCTTTCAGGGTAGAAGTGTCGGCGGGAGTCTCGGTGGTGCATGACAAGATGATATGCTCTGCTGAGGTAAACTACTTCCTGCTCCGGTAGGTCAGTTGCTGGCCTCAGTTCTTCTACTGGACCATTTCGGGACCACCAGCTAGGGACTTTTGGACCTCGGCTGCTGGGCTCGTTGCCGTCCCGTAGTATGGGAGCAGGTTCATTGCCCTGGCCTATAGGGAGAGGTCTGTATCCAAATAAACTGTAAAGTCTGTTTAGTTAACTGGTGTGCACGTCGGCTGCTGCCTTTGACAAACCCTCATAATCATTTTACAACAGCGACCCTCCTTCTCCCAGATCTTTCTGCAAGGTTGCCACCTTTCTCGATACGTCATGGGTATCGTACGAGGTTTCGTCTAAATAAATTATCTTATGTCCATTACCGCAAAACTTCCTTAGTTTTAACAATATATATGTGAAACCCAGCTTCTTTAGGAGACCGCGCAAAGTGCAGCGCCCATAAGGAAAATCACAAATATCTTACAAATGTGCAACCAATTCGTCTAAGGTAGACGCTCTCCCTTTTGCATAGAATCTATAAACTTCTCGACGAATTAAATCGCATGTGAAATTATCTACTTTAGAGAAACGTTTCCTTTTGTTTTCACACTTGATCGGCGTCTTTGGTATTCCTTTCGTCACAATATTTCTTAATGTATTTCTGTGAATACCCAGAATTTATCATCAGGTTCATTGCACGACCCCTTACCAAGATTATTTGTCAGCAAATATTTATATGTGTTCAAAACAAGCGCTTGAATTTGCTTAGAAACAGTTCCCATTATAACTTTGTTTTGTGAAGCTTTTCCAGTAACATAACTCGGCCCAGTTATTCACATTATTGTCATCACTTTGATTATGTTCACTTAACTGAAAGTAATCAACTACTTGATTTGCATTTATCACTGCAGTTCCCTCCCACGGTCTCCACATCGTGACACACAACGAATTTCTGCACGTAACGAAACAGATCAACTGGAAGTTGGAACTTTGGCAACTGAGACTCCACGTAGAGTAGACATGTGACTGTCACTTCGAGAAAATCAGGGTTGTTATTGGTCCTCAACGATAGTGTTCCATTTCTGAAGTGTGGAGATAGATTGATAGATTGATGACGGTCATTAGTGGGCGGGAGAGTAGTTTCCTTTGAGCGGTCAACTGCATTCCCGTTCACTAGACAGACTTTAGGGTCGAAGTGTCGGCGGGTGGCTCGGTGGTGCATGGCAGGATGATATGGTCTGAGGAAAACTACTTCCTTCTCCGGTAGGTCGGTTTTCGGCCTCAGCTCTTCTACTGGACCATTTCGGGACCAACAGCTAGGGAGCATTAGGGCTCGGCTGTTGGGCTCGTTGCCGTCCCGCTGTAGGGGAGCGGGTTCATTTTCCTGGCCTATCGGGGGAGGTCTCTATCCAAGTAAACTGTAGGAAATCTGCTTTCTGTACTGCCGTGGCCACTTGGGTCGACCGCACTCTGTCTACCTCGCTTCATCCTTCCAGCCGGGGGTGCCCCCTGTTAGGGGCATAGGAACAATGGGCCCAGCATGGTAGCCCACGTACCGAATACCCTCCGTAATGAAATCCCAATCCCCTTTATTTATTGATTTGTTCAGGTATTACAATGTGTATTCTTGAATATTCACAGGCACAGTATGTATTCAGAGTAACTGTGAGTGCAAGAAAAGTGCATTTAGTAGAATAGTCGAAAAGAACTTAAGTTCATATAAATATTTAAGTTTTGACTGTTTCGGCAGCGTAGATGGTAGCATGTTCGCCTCACGTTCAAGAGGCCTCACGTTCAAGAAATCAGTCCGGAAGGCTTAGTCGTGAAGTACAAGTTCCCGAGTCAACTGTTTGGAAAGTTGTAAGAAAACGCTTACGGCTACGTCATTACAATTTACAGTTACTACAGGCTCTAAAACCGACAGACCATATACGTGCCAAATTTGCAAACGACATGTTTCATGACGGTGACGACTTTATGGATCGTGTTCTATTCAGTGATGAATCCACCTTTCACCTTAGTGGACATGTTAACACTCATAATGTGCGCATCTGAGGCACGAGATGGTACAAATGCAACGAGATTACCCTAAAGTGAATGTGTTTTGAGCCGTATCCCGGCGAAAAGTTTATGGGCCTTTCTTTTTTGGTGAACCTACTGTAACTGACACTTCTTGCGTTGATACACTAGAACAGTAGCTCTTCCTTCAGTTGGAAGAAAATGAGCCAGAGAACTTCGTTTTCCAGCAAGATGGTGCGCCACTCACTGGCATAACGAAGTACGCGATTGGTTGAACGCCACTATACCCGAGCGCTGGATAGGTCGGAAGGGCCAGAATGACAGGGCTTGCTATGCATGGCCTCCACGTTCTCATAACCTAACGCCATACGATTTTTCCTTTGGGGCTTAATCAAGAGTCGTGTGTACGTGCCTCCGCTACCAGCTGTCCTCCCTGAATTAAGAAACCGGATTGAAGCAGCTGTTGCTATAATTACTGAATACACACTTATCAACGTTTGGGAAGAACTCGGCTATAGTGACAAAGGGTAGTCACATTGAACATTTATAAGGTTCCTAGTAGAACATTTTTCATTTGACATGTCATTTATAACTAAGTTTAATGTAATAAATATTATAAGGAATTAAAATCCCAATATTAATTTATATACACCCTGTACAATTTGGAATTTTAACTTATATTTTGAGGCAGGCTTGGCTCTTTGTTATTTGCATAGTAATTTAAATGTTAGATAACATTTCTGCTCGTCAAATATGGAACAGATTTTCAACATACTTTGTTGCGTTCTTTGATGCATTTGCATTGAATTCCACAATACTCGAGGCTTGTTTTCTTTTACAAAAGAAGCAGACACGAGTTCGTGTTACATTTTGTTCATTTTTCGCCAATTTGCTGGGAGCCACGCGCAAGAGCGGGAGAAAGCAACACGTGTTTTCTTTTTGTGTGTACTCTCGGTCAAAAGCAGGACATTACAACTCACTGGAATATAATAGCTGTCATCCCAGGGTCAGTCGCCTTTAAGAGAGGTAACTACAAGAGCACAATGAAGTGCTTCCAGGATACTGTAAGTTAATGCTCCTTTTGTGGGTGAATAGTTTTGGCAAAACTGAGTTCATAGTTGGGTATTCAGCGTGCATCCTTCACAACACAAAGAACCAGACCCAGGTTCGATGTCCGGCGGTGGGGGTGGGGATTTTTCTCCGACAAGGATAATTGCTCATCTTGCGCAGAGTCTGGAAGTACGAATGAGAGTTAAAACAGTTACAACAGTTCGCCTCAACAAATCTTCAGTTGAGGCCTATACAATGTTACAGGAGGCCTATGGAGAGTCTGTTCTTCCCTACAGCACAGTTCGAAGGTGGTTTAAAATGTTTAAAGAGCGAAGACAATCAATTTCGAAGGAAGGTGGACCCGGTGCTGCAGTTACTGCTCTTACGGAAGAAAACATCAACACTGCTGTTGCCATTGTGATAGAGGTTCGACGAATTACCTTAAGATCGCTTTCTGAAATACTCAACATTTCGTTGAGTGCCACCCACACGCTGGTGACAAAAACATTACACATGAGACGTGTTTGTGCGCGATGGGTTCCAAGACTGTTGATTCCCGAAAAAAGGGCAATCGCATGAAAGTCTGCATGCAGTTAAAGTTGATGTCAGAGGAATATCCGGAGTTTCTTTCAAACGTAAGCACTGTTGATGAAACTTGGCTACATCACTTTTATCCTGAGAGCAAACAGCAAAGCTCAGTGTGGAAATCTCCTTCATCACCAACACCCTGCCCGCCTCGGTAGCGTGGTGGTAGTATGTCTGCCTCACGTTCAAGAGGTCCCGAGTTCGAGTCTCGGTCAGGGTGACTTACCTGGATGAGGTTTTCCGGGTTTTCCCTTATCCTGAAAGACGAATGTCGGGTAACTCTAAGCTCCATGGACCCTGGGCTCAGTTGAGCATCATTTCACCTATTCCATTCATCGTCCGATATGACTTAACGTTGGAGGATGTAAATTACAAAAAAGAAAAAAAAATGAAAGTCACCAACACCCAAAAAGCAAAAGTGGTTGCTCCTGCTGGGAAAGTTATGGTCATCTCATTCTTTGATATTCATGGAATGGTTTATCAGCATGTTGTACCTGCACACACATCAGTAACTGGACAATACTACAGGGATGTCCTGAAAACATTGCAAGTCCATATCAGGCGCAAAAGACCACATTTCCGTGAAGCAGGCTGGATGCTGTACCACGATAATGCACGGCCGCATACTGACAATGTTGCTGCTGAATATCTTACAAAAATAACGTGAAGTGCATCGCTCACCCTCCCTATAGTCCGGATTTAGCCCCATGTCACATATTTTCTATTCCGTAAGTTGAAGAAACGCCTTCGTGGGAGGCATTATCCATCATCAGAAGCAGTGGTGAAGGCTGCGGAGGCAATTTTGAAGGATCTCTCATAAAATGCTTTCCAGCATGTCTTTGAAGACTGGCAGAAACGCTGGGACATGTGCATTGCATTCAGGGGAGACTATTTTGAGAAGGACATTAAAATTATGAGGATGGGTAAAGGTACGTTGTCAAAAAAAAGTTGTGATCGTTGTTTATTGAACAGCCCACGTATTTCATTTTTCTGTGTGTTTAAACCGAAGATGAAATTAAATTTCTAATCTGGTGATTACCTTAGGCATTAAGGAAAATCACGAAAAAATCTGAGATTTGTTTGTACTCTGGATTTGAAACCAGGACTGGCTAAATTTCCGATTAGGTTAGATACGGGATTGTCAACATGTCCATGACATATTGGTAGGCACTTGAAACGTTATTTTCAGTTCATGAGTAAACTGCTAACTCACTCCGCTATTGGGAATCACATTTACTCCGTATTGATTAAAAGATGGAGGAATATTTGTGGTTATGTTGCGTAATACCAAGTGAAGGACGCAAAACAAAAGTTCAATGCTGTTTATAAATCAGTGACAAGGATTGAGATGCTGTTGTTTTGTTATCACATTCTACAATGTCGACCTAGACCGCTGCTTTCAAACTTTTCCTACTTATTTATCTTCAGGTCAGCAGTACACGTTACTGCCAGACAAAAGTGAGTTCCATTTATTTGATCAAGTGTGCCAAGGGTTACGTTAGGCATGACGCTTGCTCTTCTTTGTTTTTCTACGTCTTTCTAACAATGGAGGTGATTATCACAGCCTTCTTTACAGAATACATAGGTAAGGATTGTATTCGACTATTTAATGAAGGTTCTATATGTGTTGTGCATTACAATTTAAAAAAAACTCAATATTCAGAATTCCCATTCAAATAGCGGAGATTTTTATTACATTATAGTAACGTAAACATTAAAATTGAATTAAAATTTGAACTAATAAAGTTAAAACGCATATACAAATTATTTTACAGATATTCAAGTATTTTTCTGACTCGCAAAAAGTTAGACATATGAACGCCGGCCAATGCTCAAGCGGAGCGCTGTTGCCAAGCGTAGTACGTGCACCTGCAGAGGTTCCGTGTACATAAGAGCAGTTTTACCCGACAGCAAAGGTTTTGGCTATTCTTCCAGTAATTAAACAACACATTAAATATTCCTAAACCATAAACATCTTACCTTGACACACGTCACAGCACTGGAACAGCAAGCACGGCTTCCAATCCAGTAACTCGCCTTCCGACTTCATGGATCTTTCCCGGAGATTGAAACACAGGTACGCTCCCTTTTTCTAAGGATGAAGCTGCTCCACTACAGATTCGTGACACTGTGTGTACACTACCTACACCACAAGGTTACAGAGTTAATTGCTGGGAGTTTGAAAAATCTACAGTTACCCTATATCCTGGATTGGAGAGCTTTCGTAAAAACTTGTTCATATTGAATATAATTTTTCTTCCCTGAGAATGAATCAATTCACGTTTGTTTGTCGAAAAATCACTTGCTCCAGCTTCGAGTGTCATGTTCACGCACTCGGATCACAAACACTGGAATAGCGGACGATATATATATATATATATATATATATATATATATATGCATGTGTGTGTGCAATTTTAATAGTTTTATTTATACTTATATAGTTTTTGGAAAATGTTATATCTGGCTTTTGCCATGACTTGTTTTTGTAAGAGCGCTGATGACCGCCGTAGTTGAGCGCCCTTATACACATCATCAATGTAATATTAACGATATTTCAGCTCGAGTTCAACACACGACTTAACGATGCCACTCACTTTAACTGAACAACGCATCTACTCTGAAAATGAACAGAAAATTAACTCTGTTTAAAACTGAGTGACTTCTGTTTTAATAGTAGGTGCATTATTTATTTATGCTTGAGATAAATGTTTTAAGGAAAGAATGCTGTTGTATTTCAGGATTATCTGTGATAAATGGATGGATGTTGAGTGACCATAACCATGTGGAGATAAAACGTGCATCGCCCGTATTCTAAGTATTGTAGAGACAGGATTTTTGTGCGGTCATTATTAGAAAGTAAAATTCTTTCTTGTTATGAAATTGGCATCTGTCATTTTCATATATTTATCCGTAACATTTAACCATAGCCATGTGAAACATAAAACGTACATCGCTCGTGTTCTAAATATCGTAGAGACAGGATTTTTGTACGGTCATGATCAGAAAGTAAAATTCTTTCTTGTTATGAAATTGGCATCTGTCATTTTCATATATTTATCCGTAACATTTAACCATAGCCATGTGAAAGATAAAACGTGCATTTCTCGAGTTCTGAGTATCGTAGAGACAGGATTTTTGTATGGTCATGATCAGAAAGTAAAATTCTTTCTTGTTATAATATTGGCAACTGTAATATTCAACTATTTATCCGTAACATTTAACCATAACCATCTGAAAGATAAAACGTGCATCGCTCGTGTTCTAAGTATCGTAGAGACAGGGTTTTTGTACGGTCGTGATGAGAAAGTAAAATTCTTTCTTGTTATAAGATTGGCATCAGTACTTTTCACATATTTATCCCTAACATTTAACCATAACCATGTGAAAGATAAAACGTGTATTTCTCGTGTTCTAAGTATCGTAGAGACAGGATTTTTGTACGGTTATGATCAGAAAATAAAATTCTTTCTTATTATAAGATTGGTATTTGTACTTTTCACATATTTATCCGTAACATTTAACCACAACATGTGAAAGATAAAAAGTGCATCGCTCATGTTCTAAATATCGTAGAGACAGGATTTTTGTACGGTCGTGATCAGAAAATAAATTCTTTCTTTTTATAAGATTGGCATCTGTAATATACAAATATTAATCCGTAACATTTAACCATAACATGTGAAGGTAAAACGTGCATCGCTCGTGTTATAAGTATCGTAGAGACAGGACTTTTGTACGGTCGTGATCAGAAAGTAAAATTATTTCTTGTCATAAAATTGGCATCTGTACTTTTCACATATTTATCCGTAACATTTAACCATAACATGTGAAGATAAAACGTGTATCGCTCGTGTTCTAAGTATCGTACAGATGGGATTTTTGTACGGTCATGATCACAAAATAAAATTCTCCATTTTAAGATTGGTATTTGTCATTTTTCAAACATTTATCTGAGCGTAATTAATTAATATAATGTTCTCAATTCAAGCGCGCGAGATGCGTGTACCACATTTGGCAGCGCTACTAGGCGGCGCAAGCTTAGGATTCGCTGGAGTCTGTGGTACGGCCCGCCTACGTATGCCTTTAACTTTTGCGAAAATTTAACCATATTGTACTATTGTTTTAGAACAAAGGTGGACCTTTAGTTCGTGGCTTTAAGTATCCAAATTGCTTCTTAACTTGCTGAGTGAGAGAAACCACACAAGTAAGTCAGTTTGGACAGCCCCAAGGATTTTAATCCGGGATCACCCGAATATAGACGTTACCTTCTGAGCCATTCCATTTAGTAAGAAAAATCCTCTGTCGATTTTACAACGTTTCTGCGCAGTTTAGCATACGTCGTAGTACACCCTTTTGTCAGGAGGTTTGCCCGTAAGCAAGATGTGACCCTGGGTGGGTGCCCACCAGCCAATAGTGACACGGATTAATTAACACGTCGCCTTTATTTGTGAACCACTCATTTGTTTTATTTCACCAGCGCCAAAACATTCGCCCCACGACGTTCTGAGCCTTAAACTTCCTCTTGGACAACGTTCAATTAATGAATGGGAGTTGACCCAAGGTATTAGTAAGGGCTGCTTTCGGACAGAGGAATTTGTATCTAAGCTTCTTAAGAATGCTCAAAAGAGATGAACACAAAATATACCTTAAACTTAATAGTCCCTCTTTGCAGTAGTAGAATT
This sequence comes from Mantis religiosa, assembly GCA_030765055.1. NCBI lineage: Eukaryota > Metazoa > Arthropoda > Insecta > Mantodea > Mantidae > Mantis > Mantis religiosa. Next base: position 205,732,451 of record CM060951.1, on the reverse strand, counting down.
GGAAAGCTGCACTAATGCTAAATACATTTTAAGTGAAATTTTCATTCTTAAATGAGCTGAAAGTATTACATTGTGATGTTATGTTCTGATTATACAAACTTAGTAAGTTATAATAAACCCAGTGCTTAAGTTAAAATACAAAGATGTATTAATGAATACACTGGGAAACAAATTGTTTCGGGGTCAAAACTAGTGAATTTACATGTATTTCCCTCTGCTGAATTAAAAAATTACCATAAAAATGATAGATTAGCACTTGTTTTGAAGATAAACTGACATTTCATTTTCTAGGGTGAAGATTTTAAATTTAGGGGAATTTTGTTTAGTAGTTGGTACACCTGTCAAGCAACAAAACACAATCAGAGGGAAATTTTGGAAATTAAGTGATGCAAAAGTTAAGGAAGGCATTTTTGTCGGACCACAAATAAGAGAACTTGTAAAGCATCCTGCATTTGACCAAATTTTGGAGGGGAAAGAAAAGGAAGCTTGGGAAGCCTTCAAGAGTGTTGTTCATGGACTTTTAGGCAACAAAAGAGATGACAGCTACAAGCATTTGATGACAGTGATCCTGCAAAAATACCGTAACCTTGGATGCAGCATGTCCCTTAAGATCAATTTTCTCCACGCCCACCTAGACTTTTTCTCTCCTTGTTGTGGAGCTATTTGGACGGTTTACAAAGATGGCAGCATCGCTGGGAGAAGTGTGTAGAGTTACAAAGAGACTATTTTGGAAAATAAGAATGCAAAAAATCTAAAAAATGAATGCCTTGTATATTTATTAGGTCGGAAACTTTTCAGATCACCTATGTAAATTACAAACTATTGAAACCATTTTTAGGTTGAACTGTTGATGTAGCATCGACAAAAATTCCGGAAAAATGCAATTCGCCTTTTCACCCACTATGTCTAAATTGGTAACAGAAGACGATTTATAATAAAATCACTTGTGCTGTGAATCTGAACCAAACGAGATAACCAAGGCCATACTGGATCATTTGAAATCATTTCTAGGCTGTCATTTATCTGTTTTATGATAAATATGTGTATGATACAAAATACTTATCTTGTATTTAGCCTCTACTGATATAAATAAAATGAAATATCTCCAAGAAGATCGAAAGACTGGCTAGTCAAACGGTTTAAAAATATGTGCAAAAGTCCCTGTGGTTTGTTGTCCACATACAAGTTCCAAAGGATGCCAGAGATGCCGCGAGTGACAGTACACCGTAAACTATGATCTTGGCGCCTTTCTAGTCTCTAAACTTAGAAAGTTTGTTGTTACAGTTGCATTTCTTTTCCATCACTACTGTTTACAATTTTATTTTCTCTGCTAGGTGCACGTAACCAAACCAAGGTGACTCAAGGTTAAAAAAAAAGTAGAACAGAGAAGACAGTAAAAAAGAGAGTGGTTGCTTCTGTGTTTTCTATAGAATACGCCATTATTTTTACATCTCACAATAGAGAGTTATTTCTGTGTATGAGTGTGCTTTATTAACATTCCAAGAAACAGCCACCATGATTGAAAGATGAGCTTGAATTCAGAGCTGCCAACTTAGATAAGTTTAACTGGACATAGCGTTGAGTTGTACTGACCTTCCAATGCACAGCGCTGTGATCGTCTTTTATCAGGTCTTATTTGGTCGATTAGAAGAGTGAAATATTAGTACGTTGTTGTACAGTAAGTTACGAAACACAAATAGAGCGACCAGAAGTTGCCTGTGTATATGATATGATTTCTCGCGCCTGCCGATGTATGGCACGTTACTGTCCAGAAGACATGATTACATCTGAACAGAGTATACGTACACTGGACTCGCTGTGTATGTGCAATTAGCTGAGGTAAACATCTCTGTGTTGCCAATTTTTCCTGATACGTTTTCTCGCTTTGTCATGTAGCATGTTATAATACGTCATGGTAAATAAGTCAAATCACCGATCCTCTGTGTGCAACAATGCATTAATTCATATGCAGAAGGCAGCCTTAACTTGCATGCGAAATAAAGCAGCACTTTTGATATGTATTAAACATGTATACAGTAATTATAGGTAGAGTCAGATTGACAAGTTCAATGTCATAGCCGGGTTTTCAACCCTGGATAACCGGGTCTCCGTCCGGTTGCTATTAACTATGGAGCTAATATGGCAACGTGCCAATTCTCCAACTGATTGATAGTTTTCCCGATAAACTGCCATTATGTGTTTCAAATGGGAAGAGCTCTTGCCTGTAGCGAATTAGATGCGTTAGAGCCTTCAGCGTTGCCATCTCGTTATCCCCAATCTTTTTATATTGCTTTACTTATTTTTCTACTCCAATGAAAATACCAACGGTGCATCCGTATAGCTGTGAATGTTACGTTAAGAGATAATTCGTCACTGCCATTGTCTTCATCGCCTGAGTACTGCAAATTTATGATGATAGGTTCCAAAATCTCGTTACATGCTATTTCTTTTCAAAAGTCGTCTTCTTGTAGTTTATCTGATGCCTCACGCAGTTTTCCCAGTCTTGTTATGTTTCTTGTCAATTTCTTCCTGAATAAGCCGTTCAACGTCAGTTCGTTTAAAAATATTATTTCTGTTTGCAACATAATGTGAGTCCACATTAACTCTGTGGTATTGTTAAACAAGTAGTAAGGCGGGTGGGGAGGAGGTGGATCGCGTCTCATTGATCCAGCTAATACACCTTTTCATGGAGTAACTGAATAATTCTGCTTGGAATTCTCTAGAGTAAATAGAGATTACGAACCATTCATAAACAAAGACATAATGTGACCAGACACGTTCTGCCAGACCAGCAAGAAGTGTATCGTTTCCTCTCATCGAATTTAACAAACACCTTGGCTTATTCAAAGTACATAATTCTTTTACCACGTCATGTCAAATGTTTACGTTTCAGTTCTAAGTAATTTCAAATATATGTTCACGCATACATGCCAACCAATAATGATATTCATTACAGTGCTTACGTCGCAATGCATTGCTATAATATAATGGAATCTACCTTTATTTATTTGAATTAGGAAAACTATTTGAGCTATTACTCTCTCCTTCCTCATGGATTAATTTTTGCAAAATCTGAATTTTTGTCTTAGCGCGAATAGTACTTATTAAAGATGGGTTAGTTTGCCGCTTGTCAAACACCACTTAAGAGGAATGCAATCGACAACACCGCAGGACTCCGATTGGCTGCTCAACTAGTAGTGCTCAAGGACAGACGTCATTCCAAGATGTATAGATCTGTGCTTCCTAAGTCGACGGATTTCCATTTTAAGGCTGGTTTCCAAGAGGAGCTGAACTGAAATCCAGCATCACGATTAAGGGTGCTCCTCTCGGAGGAAATGGCCAGAGCCTCCTTAACTCTCCACTCCCAGTAGCTTGCGTTTTGCCAAGATGGTTGGCTCCCGAAAGTTGGCTCTATGGTCGTTATCAAAGTAATGCTCTGTCACTCCAGAGTAATCGTGATGCTGGTTTTCGGTACAGCTCCACTTGGAAACCAGCCTTAAAATGGAAATCCGTTGACTTAAAGAGCACGGGTCTATACAGGTTAATAATCAAGTTAAGTGGTTACGTTTCTTTGACCTAATTAATTTTCTATACTCACGCCATCTCTTGACCTGGCATTTAATTTGCTGAAAACAGTCTTTTGTTCAGTAATGCGAATATTGATAGTGCTTTGTTTTTGTTTATGTTTGTGTTATATCCAGTAATTCATTTGTTGTTACAATATTTCATAAATTTCCTGATGATGGGAGAGATGTACCCACCCGAAACGTAGATTTCTAATCGTCTTTTCGCCTGACTTGCTTCCCGAGAGGAACTTGCACATGATTCTGCAAAGTTTATCTTAATATGAAGTAGGTAGCAAAATATGATTTTAAATTCTTTGTAGAAACTATTTAAAAATAAATATAGGTCGTGTAAAAGTAACATTTTTCTAACAAATTATGCAATGTATTCAGAGTAAAATCACCAGAAAACTGAAATTACTTACTGTGGCATTTACGCAACCGGAGTAATGAACATTATGAAATAAGAAATGGGAGGATTGTTTACACAAACTCCTCCTGCCATTTGGGAGGGGCAACAAGTTTGCTCAACATTTTACGAGATGTAATTAATTCACCTAGGTCTGGCGAGAAGAATGCGTAAAAGGACCGTGAACCAGAGCCCAGCATTGGCATAAGGCCCATAGTCCAGTTGTTGGCTATAACTTCTTTAAGTGCAGGAGCACTCTAGTCCGCGACAGTACAACACAGTTCTTTGGTAACATCATTTTGTAGTCAAGACATTAGCTTTGATCTGCCACTGGTCAACCCTACAAATATCTCAACTTTATACCTCTCTGCTGTCTTAAAACATTATAGTACAAATCTACAACTATTTTAATACATAGAAGGCCACGCCGTGGCTCAGTGGTTAGACCGCTTGGCTCTCACCAAGGCGGCCCGGGTTCGATCCCAGGCGACTGCACAGTGAGATTTGTGGAGGACAACACGGCGTTGGGGCGGGTTCTATCCGGGATCTCCGGTTTCCCCCGCCATCTCATTCCACCGGTGCTCCATCTTCACCTCATGTATCATCAGTGTCACCGCCTGCGGTGCCGTATGTAGTAAAAGCGGGCGTTAAACACTACACATTTTTTTACATAGTCCCTTTTGTGCAGTGTAATCTCATAATCCACTCTCTCTTTCACAAAAATAGTTTTATAATAAATATCGTTCCATGTGAGAGGGGCTGAAGAGATATTTACATGTTTAAACAGCTGCTCTTTATATACGGACTTCAGAATTCCTTGTTTGGAGGACATCGGGAGGAACAAAAGAATGATGAAGTAGCATTTCAAAGAACGTATAACAAAACATAAAAATGCAAACAAAGAGTAGCGAAATGTTTATAAATGGCTTATTGCTACTAAAATATTATGTTTAAAAAAAGACAGTTTTACTGCAATAATTTTTAAGTTAAAAATTTAATGCTGAACAGGCACGGCTCGTGCTTATGTGCTACATTGCTACAGCACAATAGTTTGTTGAAACGGATGCCTTAACGTTTTCTTTCCTTCCGGCAGAGTTATAATCGCTAGCAAGAAGCAAGGATAGCTGTCAGACACTTTAAAGTAACACGTGACTACTATTGTGCTACACGGAAGAGCTGTATGTTTGTGGGAATGCTGTCCAATGAACGCACTTGACATAGCGGCGCTTTGCTACGAGACCACTCCTCTGATTGGTTGTTTTTGTTTGGGATTGTGCTACGGCCAAACGGAGCACTAAAGCTTCTGCTTCTTGCTGTAGTGTTTTCAGTGCCATCTGAAGTAGTTACAGTAAACTACTAGCACTAGAAGTGCTCTTGCACGTATTTCACTCCCCTTGGTACATCCCCAATCTAGTTATCCGACGTGACCTACGTATTCCCACAATAACAGACTACATCCATACCCTTTCACGTTCCTTCCATCAAAATCTCTCCCACAACTTCAACTACCTTATCCGTGGTCTAGGTGGGTACGACATCGATCCTGGAGAGCGCTACAAACGCTCGAGGCTGCTTCTAGGCACATAAAATACTGTGACTTTGTGGGTTCGTGAAATTAAAAGTTCAATTGCACCACTCAAAAATGTTCTTTATTTCCACCGAATTACCATCGGAACACCTGCCGATTACATAGAATTACGTAATGCACACAATTACAATTCACCAGTTCGTCTGTCACAGGTCCACTGCACGCAGTTAGGCACACTTCTCCGATGCACGTACACAGTCCGTTCCCTCACTGGGCGCTCCTCACGACTGCTCGACAAGAACTCAACTCACTCACCACTGCAGCCCCTTTTTATAGAAATATCGCTGTTTCTCGAAGTCTCGCGATTGGGTGAATCATCCTGCAGGTTATAGACGTCAAGGAGGGGGAAAGAGATGGCTAAAGATGTTTTTCCAACCATCCCCCTCGTTACTGCTACAAGACAAATGGGTAGGCGGAACCGAAATGCTTCCGGTCCCCGACTCAGCTGTCAGTTGGTCGTGCTTTCAGATAATTGAGTGACACTGCTCCCTCCTCAAAGCTGGTCGTCCCGAACAGCACCATCGTAGCGGGCTAGGCGATCCAGGTGTACCACCAACATCTTTCCTCGGGGCACCTTCTGGATGCGGTAGACCACGTCGTTAATCCCTTTCACCCCCCGGTACGGCCCTTGCCATGGCTGCTGAAGCTTCGGGCAGCGTCCCTTGGTGCGGGTCGGGCGGTACAACCAGACCAGATCACCTTGCTGGAAATCTTGGCTGTTGGCTTGCCTGTCATATCGGGTCTTCATTCGGTCGCTCGCCTTTTGGATGTTCTGGCGAGCCATTTCGTGCATGTCGTGGAGGTGGTCCACCAGGTTCTCCACATACTCGGTCATTGACTCAGATGTCAGTTGGTCGTGTTTTCCGATAATTGGGTGACAATACATCAGATGGCTTATATATAACGCGAACCTCATCTTCTGCCACATGATATCCTTCGTTACAAAACACTCCACTGCCAGTAGAGGGCCTGATCTGACTTGAGATAGAACATCTGACATTCAGATCTTCAATGTGCAGTCGTGTGTGTCTTGTTGTAGATATTTGCTTGCAGGCGGGAATCAGGAATGTATGTTGGTACTACTGTCTTTCGTTATTTACAGTTTGAATTATTGGCTTACTGAAAACAGTTGTGCAGTTCAAGTTATACTGTTATGGTTGATGGTATCACCACGTCTTTTGCGTGCACTAACATGAGTTCGGTGAGCAGCTTAATCAGTTACCCTTTCACTAGAAGAACCCTAGAGGAAAAAGTGCAAAGCAAACTCCAGAACTAATTATAATGCAGTGTGCAAAAAGATGGAGAAATAATTCCTACACCAGGCGTTTAAATCCTAAAGTGTATGAGCATAAGTGGGTATGTGGATGTCAAGAAAGAAATGTTCTGTTCTGCTTTCCATGCCTGCTCTTTGGAAACAATGAGGCTTGAAGCACAACGGGAGTGACAGATTTAGGTCACTTAAATGTACTTATTAGTAAGCATAAACAAAACTCAAAGCATTTAAATAATATACTAGATTTAATTGCTTTAAACAATATAAACATTGCAACATAGTTAAGCCGTGCATATCAGGAGACGACACTGAAACATAACCAACAAGTTGAAAAAAAAAGACAGGCATGTGCTATCGCGTATAACTGATAGCATTATGTTGTCAATGGAGAAGAACATTGCCTCTAAGATGGAGAATTTAACAGCAGAGTCATTGATAAGTTCTGCAATAGAAAGGAGCACCACATGAACTTCATACTTAGACATTAAGTAAGACCGTAAGTATTTTTAACAATAGGTAGCTTCGTAGCACCCTTCTAATTTTATCCACCAGCCGCCACTGGACTTAAAGACTATTCACTGAAAACTAAAGATATAAACTAAACTGAAATAGGAGTACAAATTCTTCAAAGTACGCAATTTTATGAAAATAAATATGGAACATTTTTCATGTAAAGGGCAGTTTTTATGGGAGACATTTGCCTTAGACAATTCAACAACGTAACGGAATGGAGATTCAGCAACACGTTGATAGGGTTCAGAAATGGAACAGTGTCTGACACGCTATAGATTAAATTATCTGATGCGATCATGTTCACTGCCGGCGATAATATTCATTAGAAATAGATTACTGCTGCAGTAATTAAATCTACATGGTACTGAAGTGGAGGTCCCTAGCATAAAGTCGCATAGACAAACCCATTCTAGGATTATTACGAGCCGTGTCCGTAAAGTAAGCTCTGCAAGGCACTGGGGCCGTGAGGAACGCTATTACGCAAGATCCGGCAACATTGGTGTGTAGCTTGGTTTCACCTCTGCAAATTCCCACCAGAACGAAGCCCGTTGAAGCCATTAGTCTTGGTTGGGCAGCCGTTTGCAATGGAGCTTCCTATCGCTTCCGCCGCCAAGTGCGAGTTGCGTGCAGTGATCCATTTTTTTTTTTTTGTGCTAAGGGCACTACCCCCATTGAAATTCATCATCAGTTATGCGAAGTCCATGGGCCACAGTGTATGGACGTTAAAACGTGCGAAAGTGGGTTAGAAGGTTCAAAGACGGACGTACTGACGTTCATGACGAGCAGCGTTCTGGTCGGCCTTCAGTTTCAGCTGAATCAATTGCAAAAGTGGAGCAAGAAATGCTTAAAGATCGGCGTGTGACAGTTCGCGAGCTGTGCGAACTTATCCCTGAAGTCAGTAAGACTACGATTGACAAGATTTTGACCGAACATTTGCATTATCGCAAGGTGTGTGCGAAGTGGGTTCCGAAAATGCTCACCATAAAGGCAACTTGCTGAAGCGGTCCACCGATTCCTGGAGCGCTTTTCAGAACAGGGCGAGGAATTGTTGGATTCAATTGTCACTAGCGATGAAACCTGGGTGCACTACACAACACCAGACACTAAAGAACATTCTCGTCAGTGGCGGCATTCGAATTCGACGAAGCTGCGAGAGTTCAAACATTTTCTGCCGGCAAAGTGATGGCCAGTGTGTTCTGGAACAGAAAAGGTGTATTGTTGTGCGAGTTTATGCCTACAGGTACAACAATAAACACCGTTAGCTACTGTGAGACTTTAAAAAAATTGCGACGTGCCATTCAAAATCGAAAGAGGGGAATGCTGACGAAGGGAGTGATTTTTCATCACGAAAGCGCTCGTCCCCATACTGCACATGAAACGGCTGATCTCCTGGCCGAGTTCGGATGGGAAATCCTCACTCATCGCCCCTACAGTCCAGACTTAGCACCTAGTGATTATCATCTGTTTCCTGAGTTGAAGTCACACCTGGGTGGAACATATTTCCAGACCGACGATGATTTGAAAAACGAGGTTGAGTGCTACCTGCGCAACTTGGCCGGAGAGTGCTATAACAAGGGTATACAAAAACTGCCACAGTGCACGCAAAACTGCAGCGTTCGCAATTGTAATTACGTTGAAAAATAGCTGTAAGTTCCGCCTTTCCAACAATGACAATAAACATGTTTTCTACATTAAATAAAATTGGATACATTATTTTACGGACACGTCTCGTAAATACGAGTCAGTTGTAGAATTTAAGTCGTGCTGGCATTTTGGCCATGGTAGCTCAATGATTAAAAACAATCGGACAGAGACTGGGAGATACGTGGTTCAGTTCGCGGCTATGACACTGAATGTTTATTCTGACTCTACCCATCTTTATTAAACAAACAGAGACGTTTTTAATAAAGCAACTGATCTACATGTTAGCTGGTTCCGCGTAATAAGTCACTACTGTATTCCATACACTGTACAGGATGGGGCCTGCTATAAGACAAGGGACCTACAGGATAATGCCAACTCCTTTTGAGCGCTTTTCAAATCCAGTGGGCTGGGCTGTTCTGTCATCATCGTCGATGGTGTTTATTAGGGTTTTAGAACACAGACCCAGTTGGGTGTTGGCCAGAGCACCGTGTTGTGTATGATTCAATAGCGGGAGGTCAAACTCCTCATTACCGCATGCTGAGCCCAGTTGTGGCAAGATATCTTTACACTGTCATTCTTAAGGGAATATAATATAAAAGAAGTATAAGGTAATGGCCGCAAACTTTAACTCTACTACGTACTGTGGGTTAAGTAGAAGAAGTGTTATTACATTAAAACATTCAATCCCGGTTTAGTACACGTTTTGAGGCTCCCTGAACCAAAAAGGTAAATCACAACGAGAAAATACATTACAGAACTTGGTTTTCAAACTTAGTATGTTCCAAGTATTTTACAATAATATCTTAAGAAATATTTCTCGTCTCTAACTGCCCTTTACGTGGAAAGTGTTTTCCAACTATTTTGATTAAAATAACAATAATTTAACTATACATAGAGTCAACATGAAAAATTCAATGCCATGGCCGGGATTTGAACCATGGATCTCCTGGTTTCCGTCCAGTCGCTCTTAACCTTTGAGTTACCATGGCCAACATGCCGTCCTGACATTAAAATCTCCATGTGACTCGTATATTTCCCCGGTAGACCACTAGGGGCTCTCGCATTCGAGATACACCGTTTGTGGCGACTTACTATCATAAGTACTTGAGTCCCAGACTTCATCATTTAACTCTTATTATTTTATTTAGATTAATTGATGGAAATTAATCATTTCTCCACACTAGCCGTATATAGGCTAAGCTTTTTGATAGAGTCAACATGAAAAGTTCAATTCCATGGCCGGGATTTGAACCACGGATCTCCTGGTTTCCGTCCAGTCGCTCTTAACCTTTGAGCTACCATGCCAAGGGACGATGCCCGAAGCTCCAGCAACCACGGCTGATTAATGACGTGGTCTACCGCATCCAGACGGTGCTCCGAGGGAAGATGGTGGTACACCTGGATCGTCTGAACCGTTACGATAGTGCTGTTCGGGACGACCAGGCTTGAGGAGGGAGCAGTGTCGCCAGGTCATTGTTGATTGGAGGCAGCGCGGGTAACAAGATCAAAGAGACGGCAGTGCAGTGTGGAGACAAAAGCTTGCCGAAATGGTGGGCGGGAGCAGACGGATTTTTAAGAGTTCGCCTTTGTTCTAGCCGGTCTCGACTGTTTGAGAAATTTCTGGAATGTTAGAAAAACTATAAAAAGGCAGCCTGCCTGAGAAAGAGAGTCCATCAGTCGGTAATTGAACCCGTGCTGGTAAGCGGCTGTGTTTATTGAGCTTGTATGTTGTATTGTGTATGTGTACGAAGCGCATTTCTACGGAAATAAAGTACAATTTTTTGTGTTTGTAACTTGGACTTTTGATTTCACGAACCCACAAAGTCACAATAATGAACGACTTATGCATTAATATCAAATATATTTTTTGTGGTGTTAACCATTTCGGAGATATTCCTTGACCTTTAAATTTACATTTTCACTTCCTTTTTCATCCAATTTTTCAGTTGGGAAATCGTGAGAGTTGTGTTTCCATCCTGTTCGTGCAAAACGAATAGAATTTGAAAAGAAGATGCAAAAATTAAGCATTTGTAAGAACACTTCGTGAAGTGAGTAGAAAAAGGATACGAGTAAGCAAATAAGATTTTTTGCACAGTTAGATTTTGTGTGCCTCCTCTAGTTATCGCAAGTAAATAGTACAAAATATAATATTAAACATTGGTGAGGTGTTTACTAGGAAATTTTAGAGGAAAGTGTGTTGTATGTCTCCCACGCGTGGTTATATTTAAGAAAGAAAGTTTCTTTTGACTCGTTTAGTCCACGAGCAGTGTGAGTGTTACTCGTTGTTGTAAAGAGATGGGTCAGAACTCCGCCAATTCTTTCATCGAACATTTTAATCCAGATGACGTCACAAAGTCTCTTAATTGAGGTCTTTGTCTGTTCTGTGTGTCAGCAAAAGCCTGTTGAGTATTCAACATCACGGCATTCGCTTCTGCCGCTGAATGAAACTGTTTTATTAACGGACTGCCGTAGTCGGATTAGTTTCGTACTGTGTCCAACAGAAATAAAGCGATCAATCCTTAACGAGATAAAGCAAAGCCTTCGTTACAGTTAATAGAATTAGTATAATGTTTTGAGCACCTAATATTCCTGGAGCTAGATACAGAGAGGGACGTCTCAGGTGGTTTTGTCTGTGGCCTTCATTCAAGAGGCCCGGGTTGGATTCCCGCGGCCGACCTAACTGACCCATGGGCTTTTTTAGGGGTTTTCCCGAGTCGCTAGGCGAATGCTGCGTAGGTTAATTACATACCACGAAGTTCCTGTACTTCCATTTCATCTCCATTATCATTTCATATCATTTCTCACCTGGTGGTCTCTTTCAGGGTAGAAGTGCCGGCGCGAGTCTCGGTGGTGCATGGCAGGATGATACGCTCTGAGGAAAGCCACTTCCTCCTTCGGTAGGTCGGTTGCCGGTCTCCGCTCCTCTGCTGGGACCATTCCGGGACCACCAAGGGCGTTAGGGCTCGGCTGCTGGGCTCGTTGTCGTGCCGTCGTCCCACTGTAGGGGAGCGACTTCGTTGTCCTGGCATGTCGGGGGAGGTCTCTTTCCGAGTAAACTCTAGGGGCTCTGCCCTCTGTGCTGTCGTGGCTCCTTAGGTCGGCCACCTTCTGCATCCTTTGCCTCATCCTTCCTCCCGGGAGTGCCTCCACTTGCGGGAACAGGAACAATGGGTTAAGTCTGTTTAGTGAACGCGTGTGCAGTTTGCACCCCAAAGGGAACTCACCCTCCCGCCCACTAATGACCGTCATAAATCTATCTCCACACTTCAGAAATGGAACACTGTCGTTGAGGACCAATAGTAACCCTGATTTTCTCCAAGTGACAGTCGCATGTCTACTCCACGTGGAGTCTCAGTTGCCAAAGCTCCAACTTCTAGTTGTTCTGTTTCATTACGTGCAGAAATTCGTTGTGTGTCACAATATGGAGACCGTGGGAGGGAAATGCAGTGATAAATGCAAATGAAGTAGTAGATAAATTTCAGTCACGTGAAAATAATCAAAGTGAAGACAATAGTGTCAATAACTGGGCCGAGTTATTTTACTGGAAAAGCCTAAAAAAAAAACAAAGTTATAACGGGAACTGTTTCTAAGCAAATTTAAGCGCTTGTTTTGAACACACATAAATATCTGCTGACAAATAATCTTGGTAAGGGGTCGTGGAATGAACCTGATGATAAATTCTGGGTATTAACAGAAATACAGTAAGAAATATTCTGACGAAAGGAATACCAAAGACGCCGATCAAGTGTGAAAACAAAAGGAAATGTTTCTCTAAAGTAGATAATTTCACATGCGACTTAATTCGTCGAGAAATTTATAGATTATATGCAAAAGGGAGAGCGCCCACCATAGACGAATTGGCTGCACATTTGCAAGAAATTTGTGATTGTCCTTATAGGCACTGCACTTTGCGCGGTCCCCTAAAGGAGCTGGGTTTCAAATACCGCACTTTGAATAACTTAAGGGTTATTATTGTAGCTTGGCGATATATATTGGTCAAAACTAAGAAAGTTTTGCAGTAATGGACATAAGGTATTTACACGGAAGCTCGTAGGATACCCATGACGTATTGAGAAAGGTGGCAACCTTGCAGAAAGGTGTGGGGTGGAGGAGGGTCGGGGGTTGTAAAACGATTATGAGGGTTCCTCAAAGGCAGCGGCCGAAGTGCACACGAGTTAACTAAACAGACTTTACAGCATGGTAGCCTACGCACCAAATCCCCTTCGTAATGAAATCCCTATCACAATTTCTGGAGCTAGATAAAACAACATAACAGGGTCAACTGATACCTCCCGGGCCTCATAGAATATTAAAAGTTTTTCTGTATGTCTAAACATAATCTCTAGAAAGGCTAATACATTTGTCACGTCAACGTTATAATTTAATTAAACCATCTCTGTAATGTAATTTACCGTAGTCCTCAAAATGGCTGTTTAACTAATCAATGACCTTCTATTTGCTGTGACCTCCTCGTCCTCCAAGAAACAGGTTCTGGAATAGGTGGTAGTCACTGGGTGCTAGATCTGGCGAACAGGATGAATGTTCAAGCAATTCGAAATTTAATTCTCACATTTTTCCCCTTGCAATGACTGAACGATAGCCGGGACATTGTTGTGAAGAAACAAGAATTTTTCTATGTCAAATGAGGTCTTTTTCTTTTCACCTCATCACTCAAAAGTTACAGTAAGCTCGTCACCCTGTACCAAGTAGTCCGCGCCGTGGCTCAGTGGTTAGACTGCTTGGCTATCACCAAAGCGGCCGTGGTTCGATCCCAGGCGACCGTCCCGGGTTTCTCCGGGACCTCCGGTTTCCCCCGCCATCTCATTCCACCGGTGCTCCATGTTCTTCTCATATACCATCAGTGCCACCGCCAGTGTCCCGTAGGGAAGGGGATCCGTCCCATTCAGCTGCCGTGGTGCGGACGCTGCGGACCCTTAGCACTCGTGGTACCTCTGACGTTACTAGAGGAACCTCGGGCTGAGCATCTGAGCCCCTCCTTCGGGAGTTGTTCGAATTGGGATGGTCTCGAGGGGGCAGTGGTTCCCGATACCCGTGGGAATTGGGTACGTCTAAGGACGGGGTTGATGGTAGCCATTAATTCTCCCGGGTACTAGCCTGCAAAGCTAGTAGAAGGTGTGCTAGATCGCCAGGCGGCCCCACCGAGGTCATATCGGTAGACTTCACTTTTGGTGTTGGCGCGCGTAAGTGGCGTATCCACTTCCATCCCATCTTGTGTCCTTGGACCAGATGGGGGGGGGCCCTTGTTTGTAACCCAGGTCTTGTCCTATGGAAAGCCCCACGGAGGACGACGAGCGCCCTTTGGGGCAGCTCGGATAACTCCCTGGTTGAAAGAGCCCGGGTCTTGTTCCTACGGGTTCAAGACTAGTGGGACCGGAACCTCTGGACTCAACTGTCACCGCCTGCGGTGCCGTATGTAGTAAAAGCGGGAGTTAAACACTACACATTTCACATTTACCAAGTAATCAATAAAAGTAATTTCCAGAAAACATTCGCCATAACCTTGTAAGCTGACAAAATTGACTTCGCCTTGTTTTGGAGTTGGTTCATCTGGCGTAATCCACTGTACTGACTGTAATTTACTTTCTGGAGTGTAGTGATGTATCCAAGTCTCAATCATGGTAGTAAGCCATCTCAAAAATTCACTAGAGCTCCAAATTCTTAATAGAAACAGTTTTTCTTTGCAAATTTTGTTCAGGTATGAATAAACGTGGCAACCATCTTACAGACCTTGTGATGGCCCAAAACATTACTTAAAAGATTACCTACACGTTCTTTTTATGTGTTTACAGCCTCTACTATCTCTAGCAAATTAAATCTGATGCATTCCAGTACTAAACGATGCACTTTTTTCAACGATCTCTAGAATTGTGACTTCCATAGGGCATCCAGAGCAAACCTCATCACTAATGAATTCCAATTTAAACTCTGCAACTCACCTTTTAATATTGTACACTGCGATCCATATAAACCTAAATAATTTCAATATGCCATAATTTCCCTTTGAAAGCTCATATAATCTAGAGATTTGTTTTAATGATCTCAGTGGCTCTGGGAGAATAAGCAACACTGACAATTGTTAACACTTGACAGTCTTAAATATCCAATCATAACAGCAACATGTAGTATAGATGTATTATTTTATCTTGAGAGGAATCCTGCGCGGTAGGGATGAGTAGCAACTGTGGTGGGGATAGTGTACCTATTGCCACAATGCGTCACACGCGTAAGATTACGAGAGCGGAGGGCGGTGCATAAGGTGTCTAAAAACAAATTTCATTCTCGAAGCCAGTTTTGCAGCTGTTATAAACTAAGTTGTAATTCTTACTATGGTAGTAATCTCCACGCTTTTGTTGGATATTAAATATTACATAGGCATTTGGAACAAAACCCTGTTCTCCTCCAGCAGGCATGATAAACAACTGCCGGCCTTTCAATATCGCTGCAGAGTCCCTGTAATGTATTTCACTCCAGGCATATGGTCCAGTATGTGCTGCATTTATATAAGTTTCATCCATATAAACTTCACTTCGATATCTACGAATATTTCGTAAATACTTAGGCCTTTTGCACGTATGGTGCGATGTTGAATTTAAATTGTCTGTCACGCTTAGTGTTTTTTTCTTCAAATAATCCTAGCTTCAAAAGAACTCTTCTTAATGTTCAGACACTGCCTTGGAAGTCAGTAGAATTTTTAGATTCATAAGCACTTTCTTCAAAGTTGGTCTTCGTTTTTCTGTGCTTTAAAAATTATTCACAGTTCGCCTAACTACTTCTAAATTAAAACATCCAAATTAGATTTTGTGCATGTTCTTAATCTTTGTTTACTGGGCATAGAGAAGGACGTTGTTGCACTAGCACCAATGGCTTTTCTTTCCTTAATAACTCTCCTAAACTGCTTTCAGACACAACTGTTGCCTCAGATATCCTTCTCCAGATTTTTATAGCTGACCGAGACCGTTGCTCCTTTTTTATAAATCTATGGATATTGCTTATTACTTCTCGTGTTTTTAAATATAGCAACTTATTTCCTAATGTGCTGCTAGGAGGCGTCATTTATAAATGCCCTCTTGGAACCAGGAGACAAGTACATTTTGAAACAATCTGTAGTGTTACCGAGTAGCTCTGCACGTGTTTAAGTTGCTCGCAACTGTTAGCAACTGACCTGCCCTCCCCTCCAGTTGCAACCGTTCTGAGGTGGACTCGTCCAGATACCACTGCGCATCGCTCTGCACTTTTCAAGATAAAAAATACATCTATACTCACTACGAGAGCGTGTTTACATTTTGAAAACGTATTGGAAGACAAATTCCTTAGTAACAACACAACGTGAATTTCGAAGAGAGTTCCGCGATGTTCCGACAAAGGCAACAGTTTTACCGCTCGTAAGAAAGCTGGAGAAAACTGGTATAATCATTAGTGAGAGTGGAAAACATAGACCGCCATTGAATGCAGAGACTGTTACATAAGTTCGCAGAAGGCTATTGAATTCTCCAAACAAATCATTACGTCGATTGAACCAGGAATCAGGTTATTCATATGGATCATGTCAAAGAGGTTGTCGATGGTTTCAGGGTACTCTTATTCCACGTCCAGACATACTCTCAATAACGCGGTTTACAGATGAGGCATGGTTTAATCTGTCAGGCTACATAAATGCACAAAACACAAGATATTGGGCTGCTGTAAACCCCCAAGTGATCCACGAAGCCCTGCTGAATAATGAAAAGGTTGGAGTATGGTGAGCGGTGTCAGCTTCCAGTATCGTTGGTCGCTTTTTCTTTGATACCACTTTAGATACTGAAGTTTATATGGGCATCTTCAATATATTTGTGAAGCAGATGGATGATATCGAATTGAGAGAAGGTTATTTCCAGCAAGATGGAGCAACGTGCCACACATCTAAGGACACCATGGAACTTGTAACTAGTTTCTTTGGTAATCGAATAGTCTCAAAAGCTGTGTGGGCTCCCAGATCCCCTGACCTAACCTCACCGTTTCTTGTGGGGGGTATCTAAAAATAGAGTCTACAAGAATAGGCCACGAACATTTGATGTTGCTAAGGAATCCATTCGAAACGAAGTAAGTTATATTGGCGAGGATACTCTACGTAAAACTTAAAAGAATATGGTGAGACGAGTAAAAACATGTATAGATACTGGTGGAGGATACTTCCAACACTTTCTCTGAGATTTAAATAGTGTAGTGTAATCTCCAAGTGTGTTATATTCCACCAAAGTTGCACCTGTGTCCCATTACTGGTTCAGAAGTTATGGCCTATTGAAATGGTTCAGATTTATATGGATCGCACAGTATATGAACTGACAGTCTTTCAATGTACTGTCCATTACTTTCTTGATTTCTTTAGGCGTTAAGCCTTTCAAATGGAAGTATTTCATCACTGATCGTTTTCCCAAATCCTCCATAACCTTGAAGCCTCTACACTTGTCTTGTTTAAAACGCTTTCATCAAAAATTAAACAAGCGTGTTACTTGAAACTATACATAAAAGTTAGTCTAGAGTTAAACTATATGATGCTATCCGTCAAAGTGACTGAGTGGTGCCATCTCTACGTGAGGCCCGGTATTATCAGCCGATCCTCCTAGATCCTAGAGATTCACATAAACTTCATCTAAAACAATCCTGCAAAGTAAATAATCGAATGGAGTAAGATCAGGTTACCAAGGAGGTCAATGGAGAAAACACTGATCATCGTCAGAGCCTCATCCAATCTAGCGTTGTGGGAGTTTTATGCAGTTGTTTCATTCTCAAAAGTCTAGGCATCACTATTCATAAGGTACGCTGCGGTAACTAGCTGTATCCCTGCACAGTCGATTACCTTGGACTTGCACGTAAGCTTTTCTTATGCTTTCTACAGCTTCGTCTGAGACAGACGGGCGTCTTGTGCACTTCTTTACACAGAGATCTTCTGTAGTTTGGCTACATTTATTTGTCTTTACTTTGTTGCTAGCTTGGCTTACATGACATCTTGGTCTTCTGCTCTGCCAGGTAGCTCTTAACCTCCATATCTCCTTGATTACCTAATTAGTCCCTTTCTTCCCCCTCACCATTCTTTCTTATATTCTTTACATTTCTGGCCGATTTTTCTTTTACTTTCTGCAAGAACTCACCAATACTTCTTACCTTCTTTTCCTTCCTGCCCGTTAACATTTTTATAGCTCTTCTCTACTTTCTCCCACTTTTTCCCCAAAACTTTTTCTCCATATTACAACCTCCTCCCATTCTGTTACATAGTGTTCTATGCTTTCTTTCCCCCCACAAAATTCACAAATTCCCTTTTCCTACTTCTTATCCCTTTTAGAAATATGATTCCTGTTCTCATCCATGCTAACCCTTCTGTCTCTTGCCTATTGCAGTAATCTAAATATACTTCTCGTCCCCAATTTCTTTTTATTTGCTTGTAAAATTGTAATGATTTCATATTTTCTAGACTTCCCCATATTTCCTGTCTTTCTATATCTTCTATTCTACAGTTTAATAATTTACCCACATCGCTTGTATTTATTTCCTCTAATCTCCATATATCTCCCATTGCTATTTTTGCCATAATTGCCCCTATCTCTGCCCACCAACTATTTGAGTTCTCTAATCTTTTTCCTGTCTCATGCATAATTTCATAATTTCCCCTTCTTTTTTGGCCAAACACATATGCCAATTTTTTTATTCTTTCCATTATTATTCCATTTCTTCTTGTCTTTCCTAATTCTACTAAAGCTACTTCCCTAGGAGCTAATCTTAGTAAGCCTAGTAGCTCTTTACAAAACTTTCTGTAGTTTTGGTCCACCGTTTTGTTTACCTCTGTGCCCGCCACCCCCAGATCTCCACTGCATACAACATTTTGGATTCAACTAATGCTTCATACATTCTTTCTAACCACCTGATTGTCATTTCTAGCTTATATTTGCATATTCTTATTACATTCATTGCTGCCCTTCCTTCTGCTTCAATTTTTTTCCTGTGTGCTCCCCACTTTCCATTGTTATTGAACCTCACTCCTAAGTATTCAAATTCATTGACCACTTCTACCCTTTTGCCATTTAATACCCACTCTTCAACCTTTTTTTTTTTAGTTTAACTCCCTTCTCGAAGACCATAACTTTCGACTTATTTTATTCCCCACTCTTCACAAAATTTCTGGATTTCATTTGTCTTCTGCAATCCTGCTACCGTTATATATCCTACCATTAAATCATCCGCATATAGAAGTCCAGGAATTTCTTTGTTTGCTATTGCCGGACAGTGCTGAGTTCCCTCTTTAACCTTGTCTATTATCTCATCTATAAATAAGTTAAATAAAATTAGATTCATTTTGCATCCTTGTCTTAGGCCTATTTTTTGTTCTGTCATCTCCGTAAATACATTTTTTCCCACCTTATGCAAAACTTCACCCCTTCATAGATTTTCTCTGCTGCATTTATACATTTTCTACTTACCCCTTTCATCCTCAATTTCCAAATTAAAGCTTTCCTGTTTATCGTATCAAAAGCTTTCTCAAAATCCGCAAAGGACATATACACCCTTCCTCTCTTCTTCCTGAGTTATTTGTCTATTATGGTCTTTATTATGAACAGATTAAGTTCCTTACAATATCATGTACGGAAATGCCTTTGTGTACGGCCACTGATCTCATTGTATAAAATTGAGGAACACAATATGCAAGTTCCGCTTCTGTAACCGCCATTTCTTGTACTTACCGCCTAGCGGTAAACATATGTACTAACATATGAATACATGCCCGGAAAAACTGGTTAACCCACATTTTTTAAAAATGGAGAAAACAGGTGTTTTGTGAATGAGGCTGAAAGAAATTGTTAACATTATTTTATTCCATTTCTGAGAATATGAGTCTCAAGAATACAGTATATATTATCAGGGTTATCCTTAACAGAACCCAAAACATGAAATATGTAATAACAATAAAAACAAAATAATGAAAATAAAGTGAAAACCTTTGTCAGCTTTTACTTAAGTTTTATTCTATATACATTTTACAATTTTAGGTGAAACTAATAGGTGTGTCTTTTTGTCATATTTATACATGGTACACTTTGGATTATTCCACTTTTCAATAAGTATATCATTTTGGAAACTAGGTACAAGCTTTTTAGCTGTAGTCAGGCTGATCAACAAATGCTTCATCAGTAATATTCTCAGAAGCTGTGGTCTTAGATTTAAGAGTACTGATGATAAATTGGTGGGATATAATTCATCAGATCCTATAAGTCCTTTACTTTTTCAGGATTTATAGGTCTTGGACCATTGTATTTTGGAGGAAATGTCACATAAGTAAGGGATGGTTTGCCAGATATTATTTTCCTTCGAATGTCCAAAGTGTCGTAATCCTCAACCCCATCGTAAGTGTATTTAAAATATAACTTAAAGGGGTGGTCTTTAAATACTTTCATGCATGTCACCTTGCTCAAGAATACCTTTTGCCCAGATTATGAAGCTGTTCTTTTTTGTACATTGTCGAGAAGAGGCTTTGCAGAGATGAACATGTTAGTTGTCATTTTGAAAACATGAAAAGGATTCTTTACAATGGTTTTTCGCACTAGTTCCATCCACTCATCTGGAACATAAATGTAAGCTGCTTGCCTCTTCTTTTTCTCTATAAGGCCGAAGTCACGATCACAAGGCAAAAATGTGTACTAGTTCTGCCATTGTTTGTTTACATCCACAGTAGAGTTTACCAACATAACGCACTGTTAAAGCACTATGGTTTGTGGTAGTTATTACTTATGAAGTGGGCTAAATACTTGTCTATTTTCCATGTATCGCTTTATTCTTATAACTAAAACTATGCTGGTTTCATAAAATATAATGATAGTTAAACTGAAAGGATACAATCATTTAAAACGTTTGTAGCTCTGTTGGTTATGTTAGTTTATATGTTAGTTACCATGAATGCCACTAGATGACAGGCACAGAGCATGAACAGGTTAACTCGTTTTTGACATTATAGAAAAGGATGTCACGAAACGCAAGAACTTCGCTGGAGGATAGACCAACACAAGAAAAGATAGCTCTCTGTTGCAGCAACAGAGGGCAGCACTTATCGCAATTTTTTTGTTTTGAGGGTTAGCCCGTTTTTCCGAGCATGTCTTCATATACCCGCGAAACTTTAAACGCAACTTTTTGAGTTTATCTTTTTAATAATATATGATTCAATAATGTAAGCCTCATAATTTCCTCATACTTGCATTTGTGCTAATATTTAGGAAGCTTTTGTGTTATGCTGTTCACATAAGCACGCGGAGTTTCTTTTAAAATGTTTTTTATTCGATTCAGGGGACTTCAAAACCCACATTTCTAATGAACTCCCTGTATTGAACTTATGGGTGAAGTACAGTAGACTCTGTACTACATGAATTTAGAAATCCCTGTGTGCCATTATTTGTCGTCCATTATCTCCCGCAATTGTTTATCACTTAACAAAACCTTTTGCGATAAATAACAGATTAGGAACGTTACAAATGGCTTTCAAATAAGCTGAGAGAAAAGTTATAAAACAGTTCCTCACAGGATGAACTAATTTACCTCGCCAATAAACCGCATCTGCCTTAAATCCGGAAGATGTTAACTTCTATAGGAACAAAAAGGGAAAACGGCACTGCAGCGGTTTTTTTCAACTTGGTTAATGGATGCTCGACCACGGAAGTGAATTTTCATGCAGAGAAAAAAGGGATTGCAGTGCACCTCGTGCTGCTGAATAAGTAATAGGATTTTTTGTTAACATTACTACACAGAGATAGCAGCACTGGTCGAACTGGGGTGGGTGTACTGGCAACACTGCACTATTTTGCATTTGAACGTCACATCGGCACTGAAGCAATTTAAATGCCACGCAACATTAATATTGTCTCTCGCGATTCGCTTAGTTTCCTGTCATATAGCTGCTTTTATCGTCCGTTTTTGTCATATCGGTCATAAATAATGTGGGCGTGATATGTTGTAAATAAACAAGCTGAAGTGGAAAGCAGATATGGAAGCACTCAACCAATTCAATGAAATATTTAATCAAACAGTGGCATCAGTAACTTTGATACCTAAAATGGATTTTAGTAAAATTTGTGAATAACCATTCAGTGTCAGCCAATTCAAAATATGTGTAATGCATAGAGCACATCAGGCACTGTATTTAAAGCCTGGATGTGTTACGCTCAAGTAAGTTTTCTTGTCCTAAAATTTACTTTCATATCATTCACCTGCATTTTTCCGTCCCTAACTCTTTAGTTTTTTACACCATCTACAAAATATTTTTACGAACCTACAGGGTGTCTCTAAAGTCACTATCCATTTCAATGAAAACACAACATTTTTTTTTTCTTTTCTTTTCAGATACTGGTATCTTAGTGCAAGATGCTTAGCACAGAAGAACGGGTTGCCATTGTTTGTGCACGGGTACGCGGATTATCATATGAGGACGCCAGAGCGGAACTTACCCGTAAATTCCACAAACCAGCCTCATCAAGAGCACACATTCGTCTGCTAGTGAACAAATTTAAGCGTACCGGCGGTGTGTGTGATGAGACACGTCCTGGACGACCACAGGTCTTGGCAGAAACAGTGCAGCAGGTTCAAATTGCCAGTGATACGAGTCCGAAGGCATCAATTCGACGCCTCAGTACGGAATTGAACGTCCCTTGCAACACAGTGTGGAAAATTCTACGTTTCACTCTACGTAAACGTCAGTATCACATTCAAGTTCTGCTCCATCGTTTTTTTTTTTTTTTTTTTTTTTTTTTTTTTTTGTAATTTACGTCCTCCAACGTTAAGTCATATCGGACGGTGAATGAATTGGATGAAATGATGCTCAAATGAGCCCAGGGTCCATGGAGCTTAGAGTTACCCGACATTCGTCTTGAAGAATAAGGGAAATCCACGGAAAAAAAACTTATCCAGGTAACTCACCCTGACCGAGATTCGAACTCGGGACCTCTTGAACGTGAGGCAGACATGCTACCACCACGCTACCGAGGCGGGCTGCTCCATCTTGAGGACGAGGATTTCGCCTGTCGTCGGGCAATGTATTACGACCTCCTGGAATGTGTAGAGAATGAGAATTTGATGGACAACATTTTATTCTCCGATGAAGCCACTTTCCATGCTTGTGTGAAGGTGCACTGACACAACAGCCGAATTTGGGCATATGAAGAACCACATAAGATATCGGAGTGGGAACGTGATACACCGAAAGTCAATGTTTGGTTGGGTATGACAAACGCAAAACTGAATGACACATTTTTCTTTGCCGAAAGGTCAATAACAGATGACATCTACCTCAACATGTTATAACTGTTCCTTGAACCCCAGCTTCAAGAGGATGGTGTACTGCATACAGTTGTGTTTCAGCAAGACGGTGCGCCTCCACATTTTGCAGACATCGCCGGTGGTTACCTGAACAGAACCTTTCCAGGAAGCTGGATAGGCAGAGGTTCACCTTGGCTGTGGGCTTCCCGTTAAACGGGCCTTACTCCTATAGATGTTTTTTTTTTTTTTTGCATGGGGGTACATCAAATCTAAAGTGTGCACCATCAAAGTGAAAGCTCTGCCTGAGTTAGGGAATGGTATCACGGAAGCAGCAGGTCGAATTACGGTTAACATGTTACAATCTACATTTCGTTCCACTACTGAAAGATGGTGTATGTGTTTTGAGCTAGATTGAGGTCATGTAGAAGAGCACTAGAATATGTGTAACGCTTCAAAATAATATTGAGTTTTCAATCACTGTCTTCCTTCATTGAAATGGATAGTAACTTTAGAGACAGCCTGTATTTTTCTACAATTAGTAGAGGAGCATAGATCTGGTGCTCTTTGAAGTCCAATCCACTTATAGATCCGATTTCTCCATTTATGTACGATACCGATGTTTGCTTCACTACCAGTCTCTACATTATCCAAAGTTAGAGCTAATTTACGCCTGGCACGACCTCTTCCAGTTGCTGTTCAGAACGCACTGGGTACCTCTAACAATGGATGTTACGTTAGGCTGAATGTCTTAGATCCTCCCGTTAAGGAGGTGTTCAGACTGGGTTGAATTCGGCGAGGGCTGCTTTCGAAATTTATAGCAGATTGTGTATGTATTTAAGGTGATATCCAAGGTTGTTACTCCGCCATCTTCCCTTTAATGCGGTTCACTTCCTAACTAGGATTTTCAATATGTGTCTTATCCTAGGGTACTTTCCACAAGAGTGGAGGGAGGCCCGGGTGATATACTTATTGAAACCTGGGAAGAATCCGGTACATCTTTCCAGCTACCACTCCATTAAACTCCTATCCACCCTCTCGAAAGTTCTTGAGAGTTTGATTCTTACCCCAATACTGGGAGAAATTCAAGCTATTCCTAAGCACCAGTTTGGATTTCGTCCTGGGCACTGGACAGTCCAGCACTTGACTGCGTGTGGTGGAGTCCGCTGCCCTGGGTTTCCAGGAAGACACCTTCAGGGCTGCAGTTTCGTTGGAGGTCGAGAAGGCCTTCTCTACGACATGGCATGCCGGGCTCCTATACAAACTGATCCATCTGGGGCTCGCAACACAGATGATCATCATCATACACAGGTTCCTACGACAACGCACCTTGCAAGTCACAGTCGCGGGGAAAACATCAACACTAAGACCAGTGAAAGGCGGAGTTCCCGAAGGCTCTGTATTATCTCCCACCTTATTCAATGTCTTTATAGCAGACTTACCCACAGAGCCACGAGTAGAAATAGCAAAATACGCTGGCAACGTAGACAAACACATCATCAGAGCCTTCAACCCCTTACAAAGACAACTCTGCTTCACACAACAATGGTGTCGGCGTTGGCGGATACCCGTTAACCTGGACAAAAGCCCCGCCATACGTTTTACAAAGTGCCACACTCCCGCAGACTGCCCCAACTTCAGAGCCTTTGAGCCTCCGAGCTCGAAGGATATAGTGGACTAACATTGTCCAGTACCTTGGAGTAAAATTGGACAGAGGTTTAACTTTTCACCAACACGTCAGAGACCTCTCGGCAAGGGTGCAGGGAGCAATTGCTTCTCTATATCCAATTCTGGGGTCGAGCTCGATGCCGATTGCAGCTTTTCCGAGCGCTCATAATTCCAGTGATGCTATCTGCCTGTGAGATCTGGGGCATGGCCGCAGATAGCTGGCTGGCATGGCTTCAACGTGCACAGAATAGAGGACTACGGTCTATATATTCTGGGGGTCGCTGTTTTCCTACCAGGTTGCTTCATGAAGCCTCTGATCTTCCTTATGTGGAGGACGAAATTAGGAGTCGGGCATCAAAATTCTACGATACTTTACCTAGACATAGAAGAGAATTTGTTAGATCATTGGGAGATTATGGCGCCCCGTTCCAGGCTGTTCTGGGTACCCCGCATGGCTTGCGGGCACCCGAGATAGCCTAGGAGCTAATCCTAACAGCATAGGAAGCTGAGCTCCACGTAATTCTTCTAAGCTGTTTGGCAAAAAAAAAAAAAATTCATACTGAAACAAATTTAAAATTAGGACACCGGGGTGCAAGATTTTGCATCCATTACCGGAACCTGAGGTACATAAAATTTATCTAGAAATAATTTCTACCTAAAAACCCACAACCCATCCTACAACGTCCCGAAAAGAACAATCCTGCCTGCGGAAAAATCCTTAACCGATCGAGGCAACAAGTAGCTAATGGTGGTCGTGGACTACTTCACCAAGTGGCCGGAGGTATATGCCATCCCAAAACAGGAGGCGAAGACAATTACAGACTGCCTCGTGGACCAAGTGTTCTGCCGTTTTGGGTTCCGTTAGAGCTCCACAGGGACCAGGGTACCAATTTTGAGTCCAACCTAATGAAGGAGGCACTAGAAGGACTTGGGGTTAACAAGACCCTCACAACACCTCTACGTCTCCAGTCGAACGGCATGGTTGAAGGGTACTTCAAGACCTTAGAGGAACACCTGAGGAAGGTCGTGGCCAGCCATCAGCGAGACTGGGACGTCAAGGTGCCACTGTTCTTTTTGGCCTACCGCTCGTCGACATACGACACCACTGGGATGACGCCAGCCAGATTAATTTTCGGCCGAAAGTTACGCCTCCGTTTTGACCTGGCTTTTGGAAGCACCTGGACGCAAAACAGCCAGCAACTGAGTATGTGGAGAACCTGGTGAACCATCTCCATGACATCCAGAAGGCGAGCGACGGCATGAAGACCCGGTACGACAGGCAAGCCAACAGCCGAGGGTTTAAGCAGGGTGACCTGGTCTGGTTGTACCGCCCGACCCGGATCAAAGGACGATGCCCGATACTTCAACAACCATGGCAAGGATCGTACCGGGTGGTGAAGAGGATTAACGACGTGGTCTACCCATCCAGAAGGTGCCCCGGGGAAACATGCTGGAAGTGGGCACGCAGCAAAATCCTTCTGGCTTATACAGCACTTCGGTCGGTCGGTCGGTCGGTCGGTTGGTAATTTATAGATAAATCATGGATCAATTTCAAATAAAACCTTATTAATAAATTAATCGAAACCAAAATAGATATCCTAAGAGGCTTGAAACCAGCCTTAAGATCCAGGAAACGAAATGCTACAGGACTCTTCATTTAAAACCTAACAGAGCACATGGTGTTTCGCCTCTCCCGCCACCCTGCTGGTTTCCCCCACTACCGGCTGTCGTTGTGCGCTGGAGCTAGCAGTGTGCACTCCATTCAGCAGTATTGTACCGTCCATCGATATGAACAGGCATTTGACTCTGCGGTAACGTATTTATGCATGATTTTGATAGAATTATCATCTGCTTTAGATACCTCTATATCAAATGAAGTGTATAGCTTTAAAGTTCTTGAAATAGATTCTGAATTTCACTTCATTCTGAACAACCTTTGCGTAATTGATATAGAATATCTTATCACAATTGCAATGAAATAGAAAAATAAAGGTTTATAAGAATAGCTTTTATAAGAGGAGTAGAAAAAGTCATGTAAACGCAACATACGTAGAAATGCACGCACCGTAATATAAACTAGTTGCAAAGCTTTAACAGTTATATTCAACATATTATTGACGTTCCTGAAGGTTTTAAGGGACATCTCTTCGGAAGTTTGCGTACAGAGCAATGTTAGAAAACCAGAACTTGAGGAGTAAAACTTGGACTCAGTTGCACAGTGAAATAACAAACAGGAAATAGCATAGTTATTTCAGCATGTACGTGCATATCATCAAACTATTAAAGCGAGCTTTGCAGACCGGAAATGTTAATCACTCTGTAGTGAGGATGTGTGGCTGGCTTTAAGATCGATAAAAGTCACCTTCACAAGGATAACAGATGTGCGGTTGTGCGAGGATGAAAATATCATTTTGATGGCGTTCCAAACACTCTTGTGATGGCATTCCTCGACTTACAAATTCGTGACGATAAAAGTAAGTTGTACTCAATTTATTTGCTACTAGATGGCCTCCTTGACTTTGCACGGTTAACGTTTTAATCCCAGTTAAGAAGAATTCCTAAAGAATTATTATACAACAACTGCACTACGTATAACTTATCCTCCAAGAGGTAAAGTAATATTTGGATAGCTACACTAGGATAACCGAACGGGATGTCTCAGGCGGTTTCGTCTGTGTAGCGCATTCGGGAGGCTGGGGGCCGACCTACCTGATCCATGGGTGATTTTGGGGCTTTCCCGGGTCGCTAGGCCAATGCTGGGTAAGTGAATTACACCCCCATACATTCCTGTCCCTCCATTTAATCTCCACTATCATTTAACATCACCTCTTATCTTGTGGTCTCTTTCAGGGTATAAGTGTCGGCAAGAGTCTCGGCGGTGCATGG
The DNA here is from genome assembly GCA_030765055.1 of Mantis religiosa. Taxonomy (NCBI): domain Eukaryota; kingdom Metazoa; phylum Arthropoda; class Insecta; order Mantodea; family Mantidae; genus Mantis; species Mantis religiosa. The sequence continues at coordinate 205,704,621 of CM060951.1, read as the reverse complement.
CAGGATGATATACTCTGAGTTAAACTACTGGGTACGTCCAGAAAGTAAGTTCTGTTTGGTAACAAAATTAAATTGTGTACAGATACACAAAAATAATTTATTGCACAAAATTCTACAACTCTTAAACTACTTTTGCAAATAACTGCCGAAATTTTACAAACATTTGTCATAGCGAGGCACAAGTTTTTGTATACCTTCTTCATAGAAGTTTTCCGCCTGTGTCTTCAACTAGTTGGAAACATTTTCTTTCAGCTCTTCGTCATTGTTGAAGTGTTGACCGCCAAGGAGAGATTTGAGATGCAAAAACAAATGAAAGTCTCTAGGAGCGACGTCAGGGCTGTACGGGGTTTGGTCAAACACATCCCAGCAAAATCCCTGTGGACTACCCTTCGTTTTATTTTGAGTTGCTCAGTGAGAAACTTTGGTACCCAACGTGAGCAAAGTTTACGAAATTTCAGTTTTTCGGTAACAATGTCATAAACTAGTGCTCGTGAGATTTGGGCAAATTCCATAGCGAGAGCACTAATTATAAACTTCCGGTTTTCCTGTTCTCGTGAACCAGTTCTTCTGTAACCAAAGATCTTCATCGTGCGCTTCACTACGTCATTCATTGAACTGTCGGACCCATCTCACCATTGCATCATTCTATCGCATTTTGTCCGTAAACATTGCAAATTTGCCAATAAATTTCAATTGGTTTTACTTTCCTAGCATTCAGAAAACGAATCACAGATCAGATTTCACAAGTGGCGGGATTTTCAGACAACACCAACATTGTAAACAAACACAACAAAGCGTACGTGGCTGACAGCGATCTCATAATGGCACACGTTTCTTCTCCTTGATACAGCGCGTCTAACGCGCATGTGCGGACCTGCGATCGCAGCGCTGCAGCGGAAATAAATTGGGACCTGCCTGGGACCTTTGTAACTCGGACCGCCTGCCTAGGTTCTTTGGAGCTCGGACCGCCTCCCTGGGATCTTTGGGGCTCGGCTGCTGGGTTCGTTGCCATCCCGCTGCAGGGGACCGGGTTCGTTGTCCTGGCCTGTCGGGAGAGGTCTCTATCTAAGTAAACTGTAGGGATTCTGTCCTCTGTACTGTCGTGCTTCTTGGGTCGGCCGCCCTCTATCTCCTTCACCTCATCCTTCCTTCCGCGGGTGCCCCACTTGGGGGCATAGGAACAATGGGCCCAGCATGGTGGCCTACGTACCGAATCTCCCATTAGAATGAAATTCTAATCCTAAACCTACATTAGCATAATATTTTAAACACTGTAGCTTGTTTTTTATATGTTTAGTAACACAAATAATGCACAAATGTTTAACATATACAACGAAGTAAGACTCCGCACATATATTCTCTGCCCGCCTCGGTAGCGAGATGGTAGCGTGTCTGCAGCACGTTCAAGAGGTCCCGAGTTCGAATCTTGGTCAGGGTGAGTTACCTGGGTTTTCGAGGTTTTCCTTATCCTTAAAGGCGAATCTCGGGTATCTCTAAGCTCCATGGACCCTGGACACATTTGAACATCATTTTATCCACTTAATTCATCGTCCGATATGACTTAACGATGGAGGAGGTAATTTTTTTTTAAAAAAGCATACATTATGAATGTGAATGAGTTTTCTCACTGTCTTTCATACGACACACCATGTGGTGGTCCAGTAGGCTCACATAGTTTGTATTTCTTTCTCTTCTTTAATGGTCATAAGAGTGGTGTTGAAGCACCATTGAACTCTAACAGTGTAATTGAAACCGCACTTACAAAGAATCCCGAAAGAAGTCTGTAGACATAATTATGAGGTCTGATCAACAAAGACTGAGACTGATTTGTTCACAAATGTTTATTACTGCAATTCAATGTTTACATGATATATTTCAAATTAGTCCCCTCCTACTTCAATTCACTTTTTACAGCGTCTCTGCCAGTCCTTGAACACGTGCTGCGAACCATTCCTTGTCAGGTCCTTGAGAATCGCCTCACTTTTCTTGAGCACTGCTTCAGAGTTCTCAAATCGAATACCCCTAAGCTTTGCCTTTAGTGATGGGAATAAAAAACTCACAGGATGCAATATCGGGGCTATAAGGTGGATGTGGTACACAGGTAATGTTGAATCGAGCCAGAAACTGCATGACTTGATTTGCGACGTGAGGCCGTGCATTGCCATGATGAAGTCGCCACCCAGTCCGAGAGAGCTCTGGTCGTTTCTTTGCAATGTGCTTCCTCAGTGTAGCCAATACTGACGTGTAGTATGCTGCTGTAACAGTAGTGTGCGGGGGAACTGAATGCTGTAGTCAAAAAAAGGGATCACCATCACTTTCCCTGCAGATGGAACAACTTTTGCTGTTTTGCTGTTGGAGAACCTGGCGATTTCCACACTGTGCTTGCTTGTTTTCCTTCAGGGTCATGATGATTCTACCATGACTCACCACCGGTGATAATCGATTTAAGAAGTGCATCCCCTCCAACAGCAAAAACACCAACACCTCACGGCTTGTCTCCATTCGCACAGCCTTTTGTTTGCGAGTCAACAGACGTGGCACCCAACGAGTACAAACTCGGGTCGTATGGAGATGGTCGTGCATAATTGTAAACACACTGCCATATGAAATTCTCAACACTTCACTGAGGTTACGTAATGTTATACGCCGATCCTCTCAGACAATCACACCAGCTGTGTTGATGTGACTTCAGTCACAGCAGAAGCCGAAACACTGACAAGTCGGCCTTCTTTGAAGTCCTTGAACCACCTATACACTTGCACGAGGTAGTGCATCTTCACTGTACGCTTGCTTCAGCTTTTCATAAGTTTCGGTGGCAGTATGGTTTACACGAAAACAGAATTTGATTGCGCTGTACTACTCCTCTCGTGTCACCTCCATTGTCTGGTATGCGAAATGCACATAGGGTCTACAAATAGAACATTACTACAAACCTACCAATACGAGAGTGCTGCCACCTACCAACATACATAAAAGACGCTCTTTTGAAATATTTTTGTTACAGATACGAAACTATCACGGAAGCTACAGGAAAAAATCGGAGTCAGTCTTTGTTGACCAGCCCTCGTACTTCAACTTCAACTTGCCCAGCAATCAGCTAAACTATTCCTCTAATGGAAGGGTGTCCTGTCTTGTTGGAAGGCATAATTCGCTCTGGAAAACACACTACTGAATCGCCTACTAATCACCAGGCATAGGTTTTTTAAGCTCTTGGCTTCTAGTCATCTACATGCACACCAATAATACATAAATATATACATGAGTGGCCAAAAGACAAATAAATCTAACTGCCGAGTCATGTCTACAAACGTAAAGAAACTGTTGGAAGGAAGGAGTTAATTTATTGCCTGCTTCATCACCGTGCATATTCAATGACGGTTGCAGTTCATTTCTTTTCATTCTGGATATAATACTTAAGAGATTCTTAAACCTGCTGATGTGATCAGATTTATGCTACTCGTATTATGCTTCTGCCATTGGTGTTTGTGGAATACTTTTCTTCCATGAATGAATGAATTATTTACTGTTCGTATTCCAAAATGTTACAATTTACAACATTAGGCAACATTTATTCGTATTTACCTTGTTGCTACTTTGACTCACATGACACCCTGGTCTTCTGCCCTGCCAGGTAGCTCTTAACCTCCATGCCTCCTTGCTACTTACTTAGCCCCATTCTTCCGCCTCATCTTCCTTTCTTATATTCTTTGCATTTCTTGCCTATTTTTTTACTTTGTGTAAGAACTAACCAATACTTCTTACCTTCTTTTCTTCCTTTCCTATTAATATTTTTGTAGCTACTACGCTCTTCTCTACTTCCTCCCATTTTTCCTCCCAAACCTTTCTTCTCCACATTGCAACCTGCTCGCATTCTGTTACATAGTGTTCTATGCTTTCTTTTCCCCCACAGAATTCACAAATTCCTTTTTCCCCACCTCTTATCCCTCTTAGAAATATTGTTTCTGTTCTTATCCAAGCTAGCCCTTCTCTCTCTTGTCTATTGCAGTCGTCTACATATGCCTCTCTTCCCCAGTTTCTTTTTATCTGTTTGTAAAATTTTAATGATTCACTTGTTTTCCTTTCCTCTAATCTCAATATCTCTCCCATTCCTATTATTTCCATAATTCCTGCCATGTCTACCTATCAACTATTTGAGTTCTCTAATCTTATTTGCTGTCTCATGAATAATTGATGTACTAGTACACTACAACATGAGGGTGTTCGTTGGTAAGAGGAGTTAAACACTTACGGAACAAGTGAAAGTGGCAAGGGAAGTGGAGAAATATGAAGAAAACATTCGCAGTTCCGTGTTTCATTTAGTAGTGCGGCTTTGATGTGTAGATGCGCTACTGTTTTCATTGTAAATTGCACTTATCGCCCTACCCCTCACTCCTCTCTGGTCGTTAGCCTCAATGACGTCACGCATTGCCAATAAAACAGTGACGCCCATCAACAAATGCGCTCTAATCGTAACCAACCTGTACGTGCATAAATCATTACTGTATGCTTTACATGATTGTATTCTTTAGCATCAAATTAAACTTATATATTAAATGAGTAGTTCTAAATACCCTGGCGTTCAGTAACGACTAAAAGCTAGAAGTGATAGTAAAAAGGACTTACCCAAAAGGGACAGCACACCACACGCTATCCATATGACGAAACTGAGTCCGACGGAGCCAGTGCGCACCAGCAGACCCGACGGCGACACAAATATTCCTGACCCTGCAACAACAGACATACATTGTCTATTCTCTCCATTATATTCATAAAACACTCTTGCCCCAGGTTTACCTTGTCTGTTTCCTAGATGACAGCTACTGTTTCTCCTTACAGCTGACTCGACCAAAACTCACAACTTAATAATTCACTTGTAAATATTCGGAAATAAAAATTAAATGGTTTATATATCATGGTATTAAGAGGCATTTTACTGTGATTAGGAGGAGTAAGTCTTCGTCCAATCCAAAGTTACAGTGACATAGATAAAATCTTTTCTTACTTGTCTGGTTAAGGGGAGCCACAGCGGCCGTATGGGACGAAATTTCACTAAATGATTTATTGCCAAAGTAATCTTCCCTAATATTTGTAAAAGCGAATAAGGATATTTATTTTCCGGTCACATAGTTTTAAAAGTCCTAAATAAACTCATTTTGAAAAGGCTGTACAGTTTACCACATTCCCTATCAGCCATTTGTAACTGTGTTCTCTCATTGGTTGTAACCTTATTTAACCTATATTCCAGAGCACGTCCTTATTAGAAAAGGAAGTCCTTGTTTATTCTATTAATATTAATTCTTGCATCTGATATTAATTCTTCCATGCTTTGTTTAGTATGTTTTGAATTACTAGTTCTGTTTCCATGACGGGCAGAAGCAATAATTTTGGTATAAGAAATTTCCATGGAAACCAGTATAAACAGTAAGTAATCCTGATTACATAATAAAAGAGTTACAACCCCTAAAATGGAAAAGTGTATTAACACATGACAAAATACTGACTTCGTCAAACATAACCTCAAACATTGGCGATGAATGTGAACTGAAAATTAGTTCTTCAAGGAAAAACTTGATTTCTTCATTGAGTAATAGCAGTGGTGACAATTTAACTAAGGTAAATAATGATATTATATCAACAAGTTTTCATTTAGTAGATATAGAAGCTTCTTAGAGTGTAAATTTTGTGATAATGAAAATTGTTCTCATATCAGAGAAGAAACAAAGAAACAAAATATATTATTAACTATATTATCACTCAGTTGCCAAAAGTGTAATAAAGAATATACATTTGAAACATCCAGAACAATTGAAAGTGGTACAGAAGTAAATGTAAGGTTTGGTTATGACTTTAGAAGCATTGGCAAGGGAATTGAGGCAGGTAAGTCATTGCCTGCTGTTCTTAATTCACCAGCCTACTCCAATAAAATTTAACAAAGTAATACCATAGAGCAAGTGGCCATGGGGTCTAGGAAGAAGTTAAGGAGTTAACAACGAATGAGGAAGGACGCTGATGGCGGAAAAAAAATGCACAATATGGATCTGAGGTAATTGTGAGGCGTAGTTCCAACATAGCTAAACTTAAATGCTGTTTTCCTCTGTTTTTGTTTAACTTTGGTTGCATTCATCTATGGAACTACTGCAGCATTTTTTCTGGAATTAAAGCAATACTTAAAACGGTATTTAAAGATACTTATAGAAAGATGTGTGAAAATTGGCATTTAAACTAAATCTTGAATATTTTTATAAGTAAATTTAAGACATTTATTTAAAAAATACATATCATTTATTAAAACTCCAAAACAAGATATATTATATTTACTAAATTGTGAAAGTGTTCTAAAATAGCAAGGAAGTCTCAAGTCTCAAATTGATTCGTTCAGTGGTTCTTGAGTTAAACGCACCAAAAAATTTTCATTTTAACATTGTTGAGATAGGCTGTTCCAGCTCCCTTTAAATGTGTTACACATACTTTAGTGCCTGAAAGAGAAATAGAAGACTTTGGCATGTCCAATATTTCAAACAATAGCTCACCCGCCACTGTAGCGTGTGTGCCTCACATTCGGGAGGTCTCAAGTTTGAATCTTGGTAAGAGTGAGTTATCTATACACGGCCCTTTCTGGATTTCCCTTATTCCGAAAGTTGAATGTCAGGAAGCTGTAAGTCAGAGGAAGACAGCTTTGAGAGTTGCGTCGTATTTCAGCCGGGAGCGAGGCCTGCAGTGCGTGTGACGTCAGGCGAGAGCCGTGTAGTACCAAGTTACCTATATAAATGGCGCTATGAGTACAGAATCTGAGGGTTCAGTCAGTTTTAACACACTCGATGACAACAATGTAGCTGCCACGTACCAAATGGAACTGTTAAATTTACAATGTGACGATTTATTGGACAACAAATATACACACAAGAAATACTTGGCTGATTTTTACAAGAATGTCCCCCAAAACCAGATTTCCGAGGTTGTATTCACTTGCCGCATGGACATTGTGTATGTTTGGCTCGACATATGTGTGCAAACAATTTTTTTCTATTATGAAATTAGCTAAGTCCAAACCCCGAAGTACCTTTTCGTATAACAATCTAACATGTAGCCTTCTATTACAAATTTCCCAAACATTACGTCCTGACATTGATAAACTAGTTAAAGAAAAACGAAACAAAGTGTCGGAAAATATCCACCTGATTTTGTTCTGAATGGTTCTCTTCTAATTTTCAGAGAAAATTAGTTGACGTTTTAATTTATTTACTTTATAATACGCCTGTCCTTCAGATAAACTAAAGTTTGAAGTTTTATATATTTTCTCATGTCACAGAGCTAAAATGTAATTGTTTATAAAACTGTGACCAATTGTGTAATTAAAGCGGTCAGCATTAATATTACAACACCCAAGATGTGAGTTGTACATATTATTAATACCCGATACGTTTCCTGCCTTTACTACCCGCGAACATCAAACTATTCCTGCCCCTTCGATGGCAGAAATCAGCGCGGTGACAGGTTGCATTAACCGAATGCTCCGTTCATGTTCATTAATTCTGGTAGCGATGGTCCTTCCGGTTTGTCCTATATACGGTGTCCCACATTCACCTGAGAAGTCTGAACTGGCAGAGCATTGTTTTGATAACGACTATAGAGCCAATTTTCTGGAGATGACCATCGTGGCAAAATACAACAGTTACTGGGAGCGGAGAATTAAGGAGGCTTTGGCGATTTCCTCTGAAAGGAGCACGCTTAATCGTGATAGTGGATTTCAGTTAAGCTCCTCTTGGAAACCGGCCTTAAAAATGAAAATCCGTCGAATTAAGAAGCAAAGATCAATACAGTTTGATAATCAAGTTAAATAGTTACGTTCCTTTGAAACAATTTCCTATACTCACGCCATCTCTTGACCTGGCATTTAATTTACTGAAAACAGTCTTTTGTTCAATAATGAGAATTTTGATAGTGTTTTGTCTTTGTTTATAGTTGTGTTATATCCAGTGTTTAATTTGTGGTTATAACATTTTATAAATATCCTGATGATGGGAGAGATGAACACCTGGCTGGTTGCCAGAGAAAAGAGTGAGCTCATTGGTCCCCAGGAAAGCTTCAGGTTTAATTTTTATCATCCCATTTAAAATGCATAATAATATCTTATTCTTTAAGGTAGTTATTCATCATTTGGTAATAATAAGTTAATGCCTTTATAATTTACATTGGTTTGTTAGTTAATATTTACGCCGTTTTAATGTGTTTCAGTGATTACGTTGTTAATTAAAATTGTTACTCTCTTTACGGTAACCTAGGAGCCCACACGTAGCTCCGATCGTGTAAAAAGTTCATTTATCTAAGAGAAAACCAATGCTTTCATTTTTATAGAATCTAAAAACTGCACAAGTTTTGGCTAGCTCAACCTGGTAGTTAACTTTATGGTAACCCTGTATGTCCACACAATCCCATTTGCTGCATATGATCTCCTAGGCATCGAACAAGGTACTGTACATGTTTTGTGCCGTGTACTGTGATTGCCCCATGTGGCCAAACATTATCTCTGGCATGTGGAGCACATTGATTACCTTTAGAGATCTGTCATTACTGATGTTTTGTGAAGCCGCAGTTCCATCATAGCAAATCACAACTAGGTTTTATAATGCACCTAAGTCAAGCTTAATCAGCAAAACATCAGTAATATAGGTAGAGCAATTCGTTAACGTAATTAAATCAACTCTCTGGTTTTCCGAAATTGAAACGGCTGAATTTTAAAACCTGAAATACCAATTTAATTAATCTGACCGGGAATATTTTTATAATAATTGTAATAATACACACAAATTGTGCAAATGTTGGTTTTTACAAATGTTAATCAGTGATTTGTGCTGTTTTATAAGCAGGGGTTGCCATGTGCCACATTATATAGGCCCATGAAAAGAAAGTCACTGCAATACAAACATAACAAAAAAATAATATTGACGTATCACTAGTAGTATAATCCCCTCCTTACATTACCGATGTCGGTGTTAGGGTAGACGGATTGCGGTAGTCCGGAAATTCGGGGCGAAGGAAGCCGAAGAACTGAGCCTAATAGAGGAACCACGATTGAGAGAAAAGCCCAACGACTGGGATGACAGCGAGAGAAGTAGATGATAGCATGAGGGTGAAACGAATGACAGGAAATGTAGTTAATGCAGCAATTGGTGGAATGATGACGGGGGAAACTGGAGGACTGAAGGAAACCCACCCCAGTGCCGTGTTGTCCACCACAAATACCACTTTCAGTCGCCTGGGAACGAATCCGTGCCTCCTTGGTGAGAGTCGAGTGGTCTAACCACCCGGTCACGGTGGGGTGACTTTATTATTATCATTATCATTATCAATCATTATCATTATCATCATTATCATCATCATCATTTTGTAATTTATTTTCTTTAAAGTTAAGTCATATCGGACGATATATGGAATAGGTGAAATGATGTTGAAATGGGTCCAGAATTCATAGAGCTTAGCATTACCCGACATTTGTCTTTTAGGATACGGGAAAACCCCGGAAAAATCTTATCCAGGTAGCTCACCTATACCGAGATTCGAACTCGAGACCTCTTGAACGTGAGTCAGACATGCTACCATCTACGCTACCGAGGCGAGCACCACTATTATTATTACATGTAAATGTTCAAATTGTCTGCCTTCAGCATTTCCGTAATCTACATGTCACACTCAAACATGCTTGTACACAATTTCTTTATCTTCATCAGTTTCTTGGAGCGACTCTTGTATCTACTGAATCATTTCATCAACAGTATGGGGTCTTCTTGAAAATACCTTATCTTTAACAACCCCCGCTCGCCCAAAGTCCATAGCAATAAGATCTGGAGATCTCGGTGACCGGTCAATCGACCCTCGTCGCTCTATCCACCTGTTTCGAAATTCTTCAACTAGAAGGCATGTACAGTTAGCGTATAGTGAAGAGGAGCGCCATCTTTTTGGAAATAAAAGTCATCATCACCTTCTTGCATTCGTGCTTGTGGTACCACAGTGCTTAAGATGTTGATGTACACTTGTCCTCAAAATGATAGTTCCAGTGACTCCTTTACCTGCCCACAGTGTAACGCCGGGCTGATTCAACTGTCCCTCAATGTTAAGTGGGGGTTTTCTACAGAGTAGTACACACAATTGCGTCTACTTATAGCACTCAAAAGTTTAAAGTGTGCTTTGTCCAATCACACAGTTCTTGGAACAATTCCATCATCTTCATACTCTTCAGCTTCACAGAACAGTAAACGACGATCTGGATCGTCATCAAGTACGCCATGTATCAATCTTGATTGATACATTTTCAGTTTTAAATGTCTAAAAATCCTCGTAAGGTGTTCAGTTTCATGACTTTGATTTTTTGTGGACCTGGGACAAAAGTCGGTGTACTTCGCTTTCATTTGTAAATTGTGAGCCTGATGGAGGACGTTTTTCAAATTCTTCAAACCATATCTCTCAAAATCGTTCGCAATTTCCTGTCTTCCAGTAATGCTCCGGAATCCAGATTTGTTGATCTTTAGTTAAATTACCCTTTATTGTGATACGAGATTGAAAAACAACTAATAAAATTGAGAAGGAACAAAGGAATGTACAAAAGACAAACTCAACAAAGATGTGAAACTTAATAATGAAGTAAACACGCACACAAATCAAAATTACTCACCTAAATCAATAAAACTTACTAATAAGAACTGTATACATATGTAGATATACTCATCCTGTACATTAGGATGTGGTGTTGTCAATATATTGTCACACACATAATTGAAGAGTGAACAAAGGGGCTAAGCGCCAAATTTAAAAAAGAAATGAAATTTTACTAGACAATGGTGTTACACGGTATCCTGCATATCTCTACCAAAGCTCTAAGTGAAACACAATAATGTGGTTGCAAACCTGCAAAAAAGAGAGCACCATTGGTAAGTAAGCAAGCTATTTCTTTACAATGATGTCAAGTGCAAATTCATTTCCCGTGTACATTTCCCTTCTTTTTTATTTATCCATATTTATTGAACCCTATTTTACACAGTGTTATATTAGGGTTAGAGTTGATACATAAAAATATACAATTTTAACAAAAATATTTTAAATACTAGAATGAAGAATATATGTTTTAATCTGATGCATATTAATTTAAACTATTTCAGACGTTTAAACACTGAGTTTATAAACATCATGAAGTACTTATACTGTTGTGGCTTCATTAACAAAGATGAGAGCGGAGCAGAAAATTCAGTTCCTAGAGAGTCTAGCTTGAATATTAATTCTTGTCTTTCTCTCCAAAAAATGGGACAAGAGAAAAGGAGATGAACCACAGTTTGAAATTCTTCACCACACATGCACTCGGGGTTGGATGTTAAGTGAAAGCGTGATAAGTATTCACCAAATTTACCATGTCCACTTAAAAATTGTGTCAAAACAAAATTTGGTACAAGAGTTTCACATTTTCCTCTGTCATATACACTAGGGAAAAATAATGTTTTTGTTAAACTTCCATTTGGAGTTGGCAGCCATTGTTGGTTCTATTCTTCAAGAATATGTTAATCTATTATTCTCCTTACATTGGAAATAGGGCATAAAGAGTATGTCACAGGAAGATTGGATTCTGCAGCCTTCTTAGCCAAGCAATCAGCTCTCTCGTTACCTAAAATTCCACTGTGTCCTTTAAGCCATCCCATGCAAATATTTCCTGGATGGTTTTGAAGCAAGGTTCTGATTTAATGTGCTAATGAATTTAAATTGTATTTATCATTAATAGCGAGTAGAGCTGATCGTGAATCACTAAGAATAGGGCACTGTTCCCATTAACAGTACACCATTTTATAGATTCTTTAATTGCTAAGAGCTCCGACTGGAATACAGAACATTCAGGTGACAATTTAAACATGGAGTGAGTTAGTTCCGTTTGGTTTTCATAAACAACAAAAGCACATCCTCCTGCAGATATATTATCTTCAAATTGGTAACGCGAACCGTCTGTATAGATGTAATAATCATGAAAATTACATATTTCCTTTAAACAGGTTACAAAACTTGATGGGTGTCCTGCTGTGGTAGGATGCTCCGGGATTTGTAGTTTTAAGTGAGACAGATAAGACGCACATTCACGTTCATGTCTTAAATTCGTAATAGTTGCTGTTGATAAACCAGTGAGAGCCAAAGGTTTGATGTTAGCTATAATCTGAGCTGCATCAGTGGAGATTGTACGATATCCTCGAATTATGCGAAGGAGGAATCCCCTTTGAATTTGTGTCAGTTTTTTAAATGCCCGTTTTTTATTAAGAACATCCTGGAATGCAGATACACCACACAAAATTAGGGCGACTACAATACCTTGATATATAATTTTAAGAATACTAGAATTCAGACCCCAGGTGGGTATTGTTGTTGCGAGGGCACCAAGGAGCTTGCTGGCTCTTTCAGCAATATAATCAAAGTGTGAGCGAAATGTTAATTTATAATCCAGTATAACGCCAAGGTATTTTACCGTAGATACCACCTTCAAGTCGATGTTATTCGTAGTTTTCAATTGATGTAAAATCTTAGGCCACCAAGCATGATCAAAAGCACCAGTTACATCTAAAGAGACTAAAACACCAGATTGTTTATTTAGGTATACATTTTTCATCCAGTCTACTACCTTATATATTGTCATTTCAGTTGATTTTTGAGCCATAAAACCAAATTTAAGATCACCAATTGAGCTATGTTTTAGTAAATGATACATTACACGATCAATTACAAGTTATTCTAGGCATTTGCCTACCAGAGGTAGCAGCCTTATTGGTCTGTAAGCAGCAGCAATCATTTAATTATTTACATTTCCCTTCTTTAACTTGCTGGAATAACTTGTTGTTCTATGTGGCTATGAATATGTGGTTACAATATTAATTCTGTACACGTAAATATGTAAACAAATAGAAAACGGAGGCACATGTCACAAAGAATTAAGGTTTACAGCTTCTGATAGGCAGCGTATAAGGGATCATGTCAATTCACTTCCACGTGATGACATCCCTTATCCTAGAAAGAATGCCAATAAGGAATATTTGAGTTCAGATTTAAATTTGAACCTCCTTGTGAAACCATTTAATTAGAGGCATCCTGATAACACTGTAACATACAAACATTACCGAAAATATTTTTGAAGACTTTTCCACATTTGAAATTCCATAGACCAAGGATGACACCTCTACGGTATGTGATAAACTTCACAACAGAGTACGTCTCCAAAACTCACCCCAAAATCAAGCAGACAAGTATGGAGCGGATTTATAGGCACTAAAAATGTGTGAAATAGGCAGGCAAAAAGACACTAAAAATTTGCTAAGTAAACACTTAGAAATACACAATTTTGGTAAAATGGCTCATAAAATGCACTATAATTGCACTATAACAAATGACAATCATCGCAACATATGCTGCAACAAATTCGCTAAACACATACTATTTTGCGGTTCCCTATGCGAAATAGTTCTACATTTATTCCAAAAGTCATAAATGTCTACACAGCAAGTTAAAATAACAGATATTGTCGTATAATTAAAATACATATGAATCTACTTCACTAAGTAAGAACTATAATGTGCACAAAGGTGTGAAGTAATAACTATGCCAAAAGAAACCGTGGGTTTGGGGGGGGGGGGCCTTAAGGGTGAAAATTGAAATATCTGAAGCTTTTGTTGGATTTGTTTCAAATTTATACTATTTATTTTTGTGATAATCAAGAATGGAATAATACCAAGTTTCAGCTTTCTAGTTACAATAGTTTCTGAGGAATTTACAGTTTATGTTTAAATTACAGGCGATTTTCAAAATGTCTCACATATTGTAATTTTAAAAATTAATGCTTGGGTTATAAGTTTCTGTACCCATTTTAACCTATTAATGATCTGTACCTATATGAAATATTTGTCTTCGCCATATCAATGAAGGGAAAAATAATAATATCTAACAATTTTTATTTTCCTAAGCGTTTTCAGTAAGATGTAAGCATTATAATCCTTTTCAATTGAAATAACAAAAACACGACAAATGTAAATGGGTACACTTAATATGCAGCTGCCCTTACAGACATGTTTAGAATTTCATACAGATTAATAGAAAACTGGATCCTGAAGTTAGGAAAATGTAGAAAATATGGAATCTGAGAAATCTGAAGTTAAAATTACGTAATAGAGCTACGATACAGGTGTAGGGTTATTTAAATAGTCATGTGACGTTTCTGTAGTGCCGCTAGAAAAAGAAACTCTATATTATTGAAGTATGTCTATATTAATTTTAAGACAAAACAAAATTTGATATTTTTGTAAGTTTTGGGCCAATTTGCACAGATGTGTGTCCTTAATAAACCCTTTTTGTATATCCATTATGCAGCAGTAACATATTTCTCTTCCCCGAAAACTTCACGTTGAAACCAACAAGTACAAAAACAGTTGTCACAAATTACAAGCAGAAGAAATTGGCTAAAAAGGCAGTTTTAGGCACTAATAAGCAGAATAGGCACAAACGTATGAAATAGGCATCTATAGGCACTATAAAACTAATAAATTAGGCTTATAATTGTACGAAACGTGCTTATAACTTAAAAGCCTACGTTTTTGAATAAATGAATGAAATAGGCAAATAGGGCAAAATCCGCCCCCTACACATAGGTTTCAACTAGAATGGCATCAGAGAAAAACCGAGAAAGCCTACGTAGAAATGAAAATTAATGCAAGAAAATTTCAAGAGCCTGGAGGGGAACTGAGTTGTGCAGTGTTTGACCTACTGAAGGTTCTATTTCTTCCGACATTGACACATTCTGAAGTGTTTTATAAACGACAGCTAGTTGTTTTAATTTTTGCTTTCATTTGTGTGGTACTGGATGCTCTTACATGTGTATGTGGCGTGAAGGAATCGCAGGGAGAAGAGATAATGAAATTTCATCATGTCTTAAAAGTGGTGAACATGGACTTCATTCATAAAAGCAGTATGGTCCTTTGGAGTGACAACTGGATTGATTAGAAGATGAATATGATGCTGATTTTGTTTTACATATTTTTAGTTACTAACCAGTATTTGATCAAATGGATCATAAATTTATTGTGTTTAGACATAGTTTCTTGCAATGTGATAGGGATTTTGCACTGATCGAAAGACAAAAGAGAATAATGAAAAGTTACATTCCTAAAGATCTGCACAAAGTTGTAAAATGTTCCAAGCTGAGTAATCCCTTCACAGTTCTGGATATGGAAGAATGCGACTTCTTTAACTTTCAGGAAACGTCTGATAAGTTTATTACCAGTAAGCATCTGAATATGTTTTGTAGCGTGGATACGTGTTAAGTCCAGCTTTCCTGGTGTTGCTTTTATAAGAGATGCATTTAATGAGGCTAGTTCATGGAAACAAATATCATTTCTAAGAAAAGGAGTCACTGTTAGAGACCTTAAAGAGGCTGAGCTGTATCTAAGTGGATTGTCCAACAGAGTAACAATTTAAAATAAGAATGATCTGATATCCATGATAGAATATTCGCCTCGAACATTTTACAGAAATTTATGTTCTGATTTACCGTAAATCATCAATCATTCAAGTATTTGACATATTGTTTATTTTTTCTAAAACGGGCATTACATTTTCAGTGAGTGTTAATTCACACTAACTCTGATATTTCCAATAGAGATAGTAGTGTGTGAAAATATTGATGAATATTTTAGTTTTTAGATATCACTCTCGTAAGGAAAAGGCACTTAAGAGTTAACCCTTTCCTAACTTTTTGTTTTCATATTCCCATAATAAATTTAGGCAATACATTTGGTGCCTTAAATATTTTAAGAACATATTCAACATGTAGACAATTGATGCAAGTTCTTTTCAGATCAATTGCTTATACACTGCAAAAGGTTGCTGCATGCTTTGGTCGGTAGTTTGATACAGCTTAAGGATGATTTTACTGACACTGGAATGCAAGTTTAAAACTTAACTGCTTCTTTTTATCATCACGTAACTCGTGAAGTTGCCGGCCAAGGGTTACCAATATATCAGTGTTTAGAGTTACCGTATGTAAAATGCATATTACGTGATATCGCTTAATTCGTTATTTACGTAGTAACCGATAGATACTTTGCTCCTCGGTTCTCATCTGACTTCGCCGAAGACCCAACCAGTTGTGTCTTTCTTAATGGAACGCCAGCCCAGTTGTGTTCCTCACTGCAGCTGCGTGTGACTTTATTCACACCAAAATTCTTTCGTGACTATTTTGTCCATTATGATTATTAGTCATGCCATTACTAAGGGTCCGAACAATGCGTTTTCAAACGGAGTCAAGTGTTATTCACTTCGAATCCCTGCTAAGAACCCGCTTTCTCCCATCACTTTGTTAAACCCCAACTGCACCTGTTCGCGTTTCAACAAATATACAATGTTCCTTAGAAATGCATTACGATTATTTATTCACTGCATCCCTTAATTTCGGTATCACAATATGTTTCCAATAAATTAATTTTTAAAATAAATAATTAAATTGATTAAGGAATGCTCTTTTAACTTATGTCGTAAACTTAATTTTGGCACCCAGCCCCTTTGTAACGTTCACCTTTAAACTGTCCTGTTTGTTCAACACTGAATTGTGGATATCTTGTGATAATATCCATATAGTGATCGACTTCTCGAAGTGGCTTTGTTCGTACTACTCTAACATTTGTTCATCATGGCCTCCGTAGTGCAAGGACGTGACCAAATTCCTGCTCCTTTTACCTATCTTCTAGTGTCTTTTTCCATTTGCTCGAGCTTAGTCCTGAGTTGTGGTAGTAGATTTTAACACAAAAGTGTGTAGCTATAAAAACGCATCCACTTCAATTGTGTTACACAGCTAATGAAAGGCACAAGTTGAGTTGAAGTTATTTCAAGCTTGCATCAACGCGTGCAATACTGGAAATCCATAAAGCTGCGCTGGCAATAATTGCAGTTGAAATATGGGCACAAGATTCGACCAGCCAGAACCTCGCTCTCACACCGTCCGTTGTCATGGAGACCATGTTAATGCCTCGCTCAAGCAGCTGTTTTTATTCCAACGCAGTAACTTTGCATTTTAAAGGCTTTCCCTATATACAGAGCTCTTGTAACACAAAATACAAGGATGTCGAGTTTAGGAATACATTATAATGTCCGTGAAGAGATGAATTCACAAAGTAAATTTGCACGTCCTGCTGAGAATAAAGCTTTTACCTGCTTTAATGTTGTAATAGAATTACAGACACTTAATTTAAGACCTCCATACATTTTCTATTAAACTGTTGTTTGTTTAAAAACTCTTTTTAAAAGAATTCATTAATTATAAATAAACAGTGAATTATGTTTAATTTTAGTTAAAATGTTGCTATAAACAATTAGGAGACAACTACAATGGAGCACGAGCAAATATGGAGCCATATTTAAAAACTTTTAGTTATTTGTTTCTTCATTAAGGGACATTTTATAAGGTTTTCGTCAACATGGAATCGAAAACCTTCGGGATCTATTTACGTTATATAGATACAAATACTGACGACATTACTTTTAGTTCTTATTTAGATTAAATACTGACATAAAGTGCCTGAAAAAAAGTTACAGCAACAGTATGTAGGTGTATTATCTATAACATAGTCCACAGCTAAGAGAGCTGTTCAATAAAGAATGATTACAATTTTTTTAGACAACGTATCTTTATACTCATTCTCATAATTTTGATGGTCCTTCTCAAAATAGTCTCCACTGAATGCGATGCACTTATCCCAGCCTTTTTGCCTGTCTTCAAAGGCATGCTGGAAAACATTTTTGAGAGATCCTTCAAAATCACCTCCGCAGCCTTCACCACTGCTTCTGATGATGGATAATGCCTCCCACAAAGGCATTTCTTCAAGTTAGGGAATGGAAAAAAGTAACATGGCGCTAAATTCGGACTATAGGGAGGGTGAGGGATGCACTTCACGTTGATTTTTGCAAGATATTCAGTAACAACACTGGCAATATGTGGCCGCACATCCAGCCTGCTTCACGGAAATGTGGTCTTTTGCACCTGATATGAACTTGCAATGTTTTCAGGACATTCCTGTAGTATTGTCCGGTTACTGATATGCTTGCAGGTACAGCATGCTGATAAACCATTCCATGAATATCAAAGAATGAGATGACCATAAATTTCCTAGCAGAAGCAACCACTTTTGCTTTTTGAGAGTTGGCGAAGAAGGAGATTTCCACACTGGGCTTTGCTGTTTGCTCTCAGGATCAAAACGATGTAGCCAAGTTTCATCAGCCGTGATTACATTTGAAGGAAACTCCGGATCTTTCTCTAAAATCAACTCTAACTGCATGCAGTCCTGCATGCAGTCCTGCATGCCAGTGTCTATTTGTTTGAAAATCAACAGTCTTGGAACCCATCGCGCACAAACACGTCTCATGTGTAATGTTTCTGTTACCAATGTGTGAGTGGCACCCAATGAAATGTTCAGTATTTCAGAAAGTGATCTTAAGGTAATTCGTCTATCCTCTCTCACAATGGCAGCAAAAGTGTTGATGTGTTCTTCTGTAATAGCTGTAACTGGAGCACCGGGTCCACCTTCCTTTGAAATTGATTGTCTCCTCTCTTTAAACATTTTAAAACTCCTTCGAGCTGTGCTATAGGGAAGAACAGACTCTCCATAGGCCTCCTGTAACATTATATATGCCTCAACTGAAGATTTGTTGAGACGAAAGCAGAACCTCAAAGCCGCATATAGTTCCTCGCGTGTTACCTCCATTGCAGCGGCAGGCGATACTGGGCATATCTGAACTTCCCTGGTTTTCACATGCGGGAACCAGGAGTACCAAAACTGAAACTACTACGGGGTGTCTGTTTCACATTAAGCTAACAGAATATAATAAGAATGAATGTTAGTGCGAAAAATTATGACCGTAAAAAATTATGATCATTCTTTACTGAGCAGCCCCTTATTCTCGAGCTTTATGCAATCCGCATTTTATACTCTAGCATGAAAACATCGACCCCATTACTAGGTTCTACCCGCTTATTTAACATGTATGTTAAACACTCGATGTAATTAGTACTAATATAGATATTATCACATCGCCTGTAATATATTGGTAATTAGACAGTTTGCGTTTGCCTGTCTGCAATGTTCACTGGAACCAGCGAATACTATATCTTAGACGGAATGTTTCACCCGCATGTTACTAGATAGCTCAGTTGAAACTGCGACGTCGTCTGTCTACTGTGAAGGTGGTTCAAATCCCCTGCATAGATATACTACTTTTTACCATGTAATACTCACGATTTACAAGTATTATTCTGAAAGTTGTTATTATTTATATTTTTAATTGTTTTATTTATATTTTATGGTATTGTAAAATGCTTTTTATTGGTGAATTACAAGTGGGTAGTTGTTTAAACACACCTATAGGTAGGTGCAGTTATCGCTTCTTCTCCGTAGAGGGCACTATGATTTCAAGATAGACTCACCAGTCAACTATGACGTCATTCTTGCTCAATCGGAGGGCGGGAAATAACGAATAAAAATGAACACCGTGTATAACCTATACTAGTAAATAATTTAGTTAATTCTTCCATGTTATATTTATTTATAAGTACTGCTGGGGCATTCGAGAACTAATATCTAATTACAGTACATGTAGGTTGGTTTAACTGTGTTCTCTAGATATAAACTCGCCAGAGGTTGGCCTTACAAGCAAAGAGCGGCACGGACCTAGTCGGAACGTAGGAAGCTAAATGACATTTTACGGTGATTGTCTACGGATTTATAACCGGCAATGTTTATGTATTATGCTAAAACAGGGCACCAGACTCCTCTCTGCAAGAAATACTGGAGATAATTAAGTGCAGACGAGGTCACACTGCAAGATTAACAAGAATGGGCTATGCAGCGACTCAGCTAAAATTTGACAGCAGTGTTGAACATTATCAATTTGTCATTGTGATACTATATGATTTAACTTCGTCATTCTAATAGAAAGATATATAAAAGTGCTTCCTTATTTTATAGTAATTACCGGCTTTAATTTTTCAGATCATTGTTACTCATATGAAATTGTTATTCATTGTTACAGTATTATTAAAGAAGGAACCTATTTATATTCACATTGCAATTTTTAACTCCTTGGTATACTTTGTCAAATAGCATTATGGGAAGAAACACTGATTAATAGCAAGGGCAGAAATGATACACTTATTGATTAAATAGTAATTTCTGGCGTTTATGGGCACAAGAAAATGTAGACATGTAAGCAACTTTGATTTGTAAAACAAAAGAAAATTTGAGTGTTATATCCGAAGTACGTTGCATAACTACTGACTGTGATAGGTGATGAATGTTTAGTACTCTATACAAATTTGATATTGTTCTGTAAATAAAACTATTTTAGACAAAGATGCGTATGTGTTCATAAATAAAATATTATAAGCCGAATAAATGCCAAACAAAACATTTATTAGAAGTATATATGGGATTTGGACACTGATGAAAGGTCCTTGCAGGTCCTGAAGTTCCTTTTTAGTGCAAAACCTACCTCCTACTAGGAGTCCAGTAAAGAAACCACTGTAAGTATATCCGGGTTTAAAAATTCCACGATTATGGCTGGAACCGAGATGCGGTACTTTACGTGGCCGCTGATCAGAGCTACCATGCTCAGTCTTCTGCACCATGACAGGCGATTTTACGAAAATCACCCATCTCAAAGAGTCTTTACATTTTAGTTTATCATTGTATTATTGACATCTCAAAGGATTTCATTTATAATGCTATAAATTAAATATTTGGCCGTAAAAATTGAATCAAAAGATTCCCCCCTAATAAAGATACAGATTTTGTTTTTCAACATAGTCTGCTTGTAGCTCTACACACTTATCCCAGCGATACTTCCATCTCTGTAACCCGTTCAAATACAACTCGGCGTTTATCTCTGCAAAATAATTGTTAACGAAGATGACTGCCTCTTCATTTGACGAAAACCTCTGCCCTCCGAACGCAATTTTCAGATAAGGAAACAAAAAGAAACAGCTTGGAGCCAGATATGGTGAGTAAGCCGGATGGTCTAGCAGTTCAAACCGTAATTCGTGGACTTTTGCCATTGCAACTGCTGAGGTGTGAAACAGTATTTTCTTTTTCTGCAAATGTGGCCGTTTTCCTGCAAGTTCTGCCTTCAGCTTGTCAAGTAATGATGCGTAATGTGCTCCTGTAATGTTTTCTGTAGTTAATCAATTAAAATAACTAAATGACTATCCCAAAAGAACAGTCGCCATCACTTTCTCAACCGAAAAATTGTTTTTTTTTTTTTTGTTTTTTTTTTTTTTTTATTTTAATGAGCCAGTTCCCTCTTTGCAGTCCACTGTTTGGACTGTATTTTTGATTCGGGCATACAATGGTTTATCCAAGTTTCATCTACAGTAATTATTCGGCACCAAAGCTCGGATTTATTGCGCCTAAACTGCCTCAACAGACCGTTGGAAATGTTCATTCGAACACGTAAGCATACGCGGCACCCAATTTGCGGACAGCTTTCTCATGTCTAAATGTTGACTTAATATTTGATAAACACGTTCTTTTGACATGTTCATAGCCTCTGCTACCTCTTTCACTTTAAGTCGGTGGTCATCTTGCACCATTTGGTGAACTTTGTCGATATTTTCGCCGATAGTTGCAGTTTTTGGACGTTGGGAACGATCATCTTCTCTCAAGCTCTTATGGCCACGTTTAAATTCAGCTGCCCAAAATTTCACTGCGGTAAATGATGGTGCAGAGTCCCCACACACATAATCTATCTTATCTTTGATTTGTGTAGGGTATTCCTTTCCAAAACAAATATTTTATGACAGCTCGATACTCGATTTTGTCCATTTTCATAAGAACACTCACAGCGACTCACTCAAACCACTGTTATATAACTGAGCCTCCAAAATGGCTGAAACTTTGGTGAGTAATTGTCGACAGATGAGTAATGAAAATCACTAGCTTCTATTTACGAGTGCTGCCATCTTCATGTTGAGGTCGGAAACATTTCAGACCACCCTCGTACAGCATGAGTTAGGTTTATATACTTTGGACAGCCTTATACAAACACTTGGTATAGGATAGGCACGCAATTTTGTGTCGCTAGCTGACATTCTCTTTTCTCTGATCAGCTTTGTGCATTGCTGGTAGTCTAAGTAAACGGCGTAATTGTACAGTTAGATAACCTCCGACCACAAGAACTTCAAAGTACAACATATTTGGGGCCCGGGGATAATTTTTCTTGGCTCTTCCAGGTAGAATGTTTTTATGACTACCTTAAAACGTTAAAGGAACTTTTCATCGCTACTTAATGTCTTAACTTTAAGCGCTGGTCTTCCAAATATTTCTGATTTGACAGTTCACATATTAGAAGAATAAATATATTTTAAAAATTAAGTGAAATGGTTCTGTTAATGCGAGACTTCTATTAGAACATATTTACTTGCAAAACGGTTACACAAAATTTTGTATTCAATCGGAAATCTGGATATGGAAATTTTACTGCAAATTTAAGGCACCCCGGAATTGAAAAAACTTTTCCTTTAGGAGACGTGTATATATAAATCATAACAAAAATATTAAATATGTACCCACCTCTGTAACGCAGATGGTAGCGTGTCTGCCTCACGTCTGCCTCACTTGGTATAGATTCCAAAAGCCAGGCTATTAAATATGCACAGTTTAATTACTTCCTTTACATGCTGACAAATCACTTTCGTATTCTTGTTGAAACACTCTCTCTACTTACACTAAATAGATACATAATAGAGAATAGCATAACTAAAATTGAAATGTGGAGTAAACCGAACTGAATATATTACTTAGGCAATTTTCATATATGAGAATATGGGAGACGACGTTCAAGAAATATTCATCAGCCTAAAACAACCCTTTACAGTTTTCTCTGCCCATAAAAGCCAAATGAGCATAGTAATTATCTAGCTCTCTCAAGAAATAACTTTTAGTAATTATAAAATAAGTAATTTAACCTACAAACGTATATCGTGCTGTTCAAATGAGGTACTTGTGAGACTTAGAAACTGCATTAGTGGTTTTGCCAAGTTTCACGTTCAAGGGCTTGAGGTGCGTTTAGTCCGCCACTGCCACCCTTCTAATCTTAGCCTAGAGCGGAGAGTCTATTATTGTGTAGACTGGGGCGCAACGGATCATTTGGTGAAACTGGATTTAACAAGTATACTGCACTCTGTCTTAAACACTTTCTCAAATAGAAGTGCACTTGACTTACTTTGTAGTACACAAAAGTGTTTTCTGGAGCTGTAATTCGACACCAGTATTTATTTTTCTACGTGGAGCATTTACCTTGACTTCCAATAACTGTCAATGAAAATTAATGGGGGACCTTGGTCTCGTAATAAAGATTACAGTACTCTATGTAAAACAGCTGCCTGTCGCAGTGTTAACAAGTCGATATATAGCACTTAGCCTACTAGGCAGCAAATGTTGTCATGGAAGCGTAGTAAAGTTCCAGATGAGAGTGTCCAGTCCTGCCAACTTTAGCAAAGGTTTTAAATAAAATACTTTCTTATAAAATATGAAAAATAAGACACCTTGTTAACCATAAACAAGCTTAAAATCATTGTTTGTGTGTGAACAGCGTAACTCAAAGCGAAAAATCGGTTAAATATCTTATACATCGAATACGCTTCATAATTTTGTGCTTTTTTTTTTTTTTTAAAAATAACAAATACTATATGTGTAATACTTTTTCATGACGAAATAGATATACAGTTTGTTTCAAAACAACACCGAACGATTATAGACGTTGTGTAATTTATAACTTAACTAGTCCGAATTTCGGTGTCGCAGCTTCGAAGTTCTGTTAAGTAACTTTTTATGCA
This sequence comes from Mantis religiosa, assembly GCA_030765055.1. Taxonomy (NCBI): domain Eukaryota; kingdom Metazoa; phylum Arthropoda; class Insecta; order Mantodea; family Mantidae; genus Mantis; species Mantis religiosa. The sequence goes on along the minus strand of CM060951.1, from coordinate 205,680,734 downwards.
GCATTCGACATTACATGATTTAGTGATTAGGCAGCACAGAAACCACATGTGTGTGAACCTCAAAAGTTGTTATTGGGACGTAAAACCGCGGAAAAGAAATCTTATTCGAGTAAGCTATCTGGATAAGGTTTTTCCGAGGTTTTCCCTTATCCTGATAGATGAATGTGAGTTAACTCTAAGCTCCATTGACCCCAGCCTCATTTAAGCATCATTTCACCCATTCCACTCATAGTCCGATATGCCTTAACGTTGGAGGACGTAACTTACAACAAAAAGGCCATGAAAACAACATTACTCCTTGCTTTTTATCAGTGATCCTAGCCTACCTTTCAGGTAATGGGACAAAGGACAGTTATTTGTACAAAAATCGACTAATAACTCGGACAGTTGCAAGGTTGCTCTTCAGTGTAAAACTACACATTCCGTCCTAACAGAGAGGATTTTGCGTGTACTTATGTAACAAAATCCAAGCAATATGGAGCGCTATACGAACGCCGAAATGACGGATATGGTTTTGATGGATGGAAGAGCTGAAGGGAGTTCAACGAACGCATGATTAATTTAGTTTCATTAACATACGAATTGTAAAAATAATAACATCAAGAATAATATTTATTTGTTTAACTGCAGAGAATTTTGTTATGATCTTAATTGTACAATACTTTCAACCACTTCCTTTACAGTTACAAATGCTTTATTTAGTATTATCAAACTCGTGAAATAAAATGCTCGTCTCATTTTATAAGCCATTTAGTTTTGGTTAATTTATCTACAATTCTTTGATGCTGTTTTCTGTTCTGTTTATCATTTAATACTTCCATCCTCAACCTCACTAACATTAACTTCCCTCTAAAAGGCATAAGTTGCATATGTCCGCCAGCTTATTTGCCGTCATGGACTGCTATAACGGAATTTTGGTACACGTTAAACACTCGTAAGCAATAATTAAGCAACAGCTTCTTTATTGCGATTTCATAAGCCAAAGAAATTTTTAAATGTAGCAAGCTACTGCGGAGTATGTCGGTATCTTTGCAAACAGCTACAGCACGTGACACGGCGTGTGACCTATACCTGCAAACTCCGACAGTATGAGGCACGCGTCGTTGTTCCTGTCACAGCCTAATCCATACTTATTCCGGAGCAATTTTATGTGACTCTACTGGCGGTAAAAGCTAACTATATGTGTTATATAGAAATTGAGCAACTGATTCTTTCTATACGTTCGTTCGGCTCATTTTGAAACACTGTGTATCTATTTGGGGAAGGCATTTAATTTAATTATTATATAAACGGAAAACAATGGCACATCAAGGAAATTATTCGTTAAGATCAAAAATATGTATTGAAAATAAATGTCCGGAACAGCTTTCGAGTTTCAACTGTTTGGTTTGTGATTTAGAAAAGAAGATAAACAAGTTGGCTGGCCCCGTAGCTCAGTCGGTAGAGCACTTACTTGCCTTAAGTGCTAGGGGTCCCGGGTTCTATTCCCGGCAGTAGGGATGGAGATTTTCCCACGACCAACATAATTGCTCATCTTCCCCAGGGTCTGGAATTATGAATGAGAGTGCGAATGTGTGCGTGATCTAATGATTAAAACCCAACGAATACGAGTTAACACCTTCGATATGTTCCAAAGGAGAACGGCCGCCGATATGATCATTGTAGTTAAAGGCGAGGTATAAATGTGTACGTGTTCTAATGATTAAAACCCAACGAATACGAGTTAACACCTTCGATATGTTCCAAAGGAGAACGACCGCCGATATGACCATTGCAGTTAAAGGCGAGGCATAAATGTGTATGTGATCTAATGATTAAAACCCAACGAATACTAGTTAACACCTTCGATATGTTGCAAAGGAGGACGATCGCCGGTATGACCATTGCAGTTAAAGGCGGGGTATAAATGTGTACGTGATCTAATGATTAAAACCCAACGAATACGAGTTAACACCTTCGGTATGTTCCAAAGGAGAACGACCGCCGATATGACCATTGCAGTTAAAGGCGGGGTATAAATGTGTACGTGATCTAATGATTAAAACCCAACGAAAACTAGTTAACACCTTCGATATGTTGCAAAGGAGGACGACCGCCGATATGACCATTGCAGTTAAAGGCGGGGTATAAATGTGTACGTGATCTAATGATTAAAACCCAACGAATACGAGTTAACACCTTCGATATGTTCCAAAGGAGAACGGCCGTCGATATGACCATTGCAGTTAAAGGCGAGGTATAAATGTGTCCATGATCTAATGATTAAAACCCAACGAATACTAGTTAACACCTTCGATATGTTCCAAAGGAGAAGGACCGTCGATATGACCATTGCAGTTAAAGGCGAGGTATAAATGTGTACGTGATCTAATGATTAAAACCCAACGAATACTAGTTAACACCTTCCATATGTCCTAAAGGAGAACGGCCGCAGATTTTACCATTGCAGTTAAAGGCGAGGTATAAATGTGTCCGTGATCTAATGATTAAAACCCAACGAATACTAGTTAACACCTTCGATATGTTCCAAAGGAGAAGGACCGCCGATATGACCATTGCAGTTAAAGGCGAGGTATAAATGTGTACGTGATCTAATGATTAAAACCCAACGAATACTAGTTAACACCTTCGATATGTTCCAAAGAAAAACGACCGCCGATAAGACCATTGCAGTTAAAGGCGAGGTATAAATGTGTACGTGATCTAATGATTAAAACCCAACGAATACGAGTTAACAACTTCGATAGGTTCCAAAGGAGAACGGCCGCCGATATGACCATTGCAGTTAAAGGCGAGGTATAAATGTGTACGTGATCTAATTATTAAAACACAACGAATACGAGTTAACACCTTCGATATGTTCCAAAGGAGAATTGCCGCCGATATGACCACTGCAGTTAAAGGCGAGGTATAAATGTGTACGTCATCTAATGATTAAAACCCAACGAATACGAGTTAACACCTTCGATATGTTCCAAAGAAAACGACCGCCGATATGACCATTGCAGTTAAAGGCGAGGTATAAATGTGTACGTGATCTAATTATTAAAACACAACGAATACGAGTTAACACCTTCGATATGTTCCAAAGGAGAATTGCCGCCGATATGACCACTGCAGTTAAAGGCGGGATATAAATGTGTACGTCATCTAATGATTAAAACCCAACGAATACGAGTTAACACCTTCGATATGTTCCAAAGAAAAACGACCGCCGATATGACCATTTCAGTTAAAGGCGAGGTATAAATGTGTGCGTGATCTAATGATTAAAACCCAACGAATACGACTTAACACCTTCGATATGTTCCAAAGGAGAACGGCCGCCGATATGACCATTGCAGTTAAAGGCGGGGTAAAAATGTGTACGTGATCTAATGATTAAAACGCAACGAATACGAGTTAACACCTTCGATATGTTCCAAAGGAGAACGACCGCCGATATGACCATTGCAGTTAAAGGCGGGGTATAAATGTGTACGTGATCTAATGATTAAAACCCAACGAATACGAGTTACCACCTTCGATATGTTCCAAAGGAGAACGGCCGCCGATATCACCATTGCAGTTAAAGGCGGGGTATAAATGTGTACGTGATCTAATGATTAAAACCCAACGAATACGAGTAACAACTTCGATATATTCCAAAAGAGAACGGCCGCCGATATGACCATTGCAGTTAAAGGCGAGGTATAAATGTGTACGTGATCTAATGATTAAAACCCAACGAATACAAGTTAACACCTTAGATATGTTCCAAAGGAGAACGGCCGCCGATATGACCATTACAGTTAAAGGCGAGTTATAAATGTGTACGTGATCTAATGATTAAAACCCAACGAATACGAGTTAACACCTTCGATATGTTCCAAAGGAGAAGGACCGCCGATATGACCATTGTAGTTAAAGGCGGGGTATAAATGTGTGCGTGATCTAATGATTAAAACCCAACGAACACGAGTTAACACTTTCGGTATGTTCCAAAGGAGAACGGTCGCCGATCCATTGCAGTTAAAGGCGAGGTACAAATGTGTACGTGATCTAATGATTAAAACCCAACGAATACTACTTAACACCTTCGATATGTTCCAAAGGAGAAGGACCACCGATATGACCATTGCAGTTAAAGGCGCGGTATAAATGTGTACGTGATCTAATGATTAAAACCCAACGAATACTAGTTAACACCTTCGATATGTTCCAAAGGAGAACGACCGCCGATATGACCATTGTAGTTAAAGGCGAGGTATGAATGTGTACGTGATCTAATGAGTAAAACCCAACGAATACAAGTTAACAACTTCGATAGGTTCCAAAGGAGAACGGCCGCCGATATGACCATTGCAGTTAAAGGCGAGGTATAAATGTGTACGTGATCTAATTATTAAAACACAACGAATACGAGTTAACACCTTCGATATGTTCCAAAGGAGAATTGCCGCCGATATGACCACTGCAGTTAAAGGCGGGATATAAATGTGTACGTCATCTAATGATTAAAACCCAACGAATACGAGTTAACACCTTCGATATGTTCCAAAGAAAAACGACCGCCGATATGACCATTGCAGTTAAAGGCGAGGTATAAATGTGTATGTGATCTAATTATTAAAACACAACGAATACGAGTTAACACCTTCGATATGTTCCAAAGGAGAATTGCCGCCGATATGACCACTGCAGTTAAAGGCGGGATATAAATGTGTACGTCATCTAATGATTAAAACCCAACGAATACGAGTTAACACCTTCGATATGTTCCAAAGAAAAACGACCGCCGATATGAGCATTTCAGTTAAAGGCGAGGTATAAATGTGTGCGTGATCTAATGATTAAAACCCAACGAATACGACTTAACACCTTCGATATGTTCCAAAGGAGAACGGCCGCCGATATGACCATTGCAGTTAAAGGCGGGGTAAAAATGTGTACGTGATCTAATGATTAAAACCCAACGAATACGAGTTAACACCTTCGATATGTTCCAAAGGAGAATTGCCGCCGATATGACCACTGCAGTTAAAGGCGGGATATAAATGTGTACGTCATCTAATGATTAAAACCCAACGAATACGAGTTAACACCTTCGATATGTTCCAAAGAAAAACGACCGCCGATATGACCATTGCAGTTAAAGGCGAGGTATAAATGTGTACGTGATCTAATTATTAAAACACAACGAATACGAGTTAACACCTTCGATATGTTTCAAAGGAGAATTGCCGCCGATATGACCACTGCAGTTAAAGGCGGGATATAAATGTGTACGTCATCTAATGATTAAAACCCAACGAATACGAGTTAACACCTTCGATATGTTCCAAAGAAAAACGACCGCCGATATGACCATTTCAGTTAAAGGCGAGGTATAAATGTGTGCGTGATCTAATGATTAAAACCCAACGAATACGAGTTAACACCTTCGATATGTTCCAAAGGAGAACGGCCGCCGATATGACCATTGCAGTTAAAGGCGGGGTAAAAATGTGTACGTGATCTAATGACTAAAACCCAACGAATACGAGTTAACACCTTCGATATGTTCCAAAGGAGAACGACCGCTGATATGACCATTGGAGTTAAAGGCGGGGTATAAATGTGTACGTGATCTAATGATTAAAACCCAACGAATACGAGTAACACCTTCGATATGTTCCAAAGGAGAACGGCCGCCGATATGACCATTGCAGTTAAAGGCGAGGTATAAATGTGTACGTGATATAATGATTAAAACCCAACGAATACGAGTTAACACCTTCGATATGTTCCAAAGGAGATCGGCCGCCGATATGACCATTGCAGTTAAAGGCGAGGTATAAATGTGTACGTGATCTAGTGATTAAAACCCAACGAATACGAGTTAACACCTTCGATATGTTCCAAAGGAGAACGGCCGCTGATATGACCATTGTAGTTAAAGGCGGGGTATAAATGTGTGCGTGATCTAATGATTAAAACCCAACGAATACGAGTTAACACTTTCGGTATGTTCCAAAGGAGAACGGTCGCCGATCCATTGCAGTTAAAGGCGAGGTACAAATGTGTACGTGATCTAATAATTAAAACGCAGCGAATACGAGTTAACACCTTCGATATGTTCCAAAGGAGAACGGCCGCCGATAAGACCATTGCAGTTAAAGGCGGGGTATAAATGTGTACGTGATCTAATGATTAAAACCCAACGAATACGAGTTAACACTTTGGGTATGTTCCAAAGGAGAACGGTCGCCGATATGACCATTGCAGTTAAAGGCGAGGTATAAATGTGTACGTGATCTAATGATTAAAACCCAACGAATACGAGTTAACACCTTCGATATGTTCCAAAGGAGGACGTCCGCCGATATGGCCACTGAAGTTAAAGGCGGGGTATAAATGAAACTAAGTAAGTTTCAGCAGATATGCGGAACCATAGCAGTAACTTTAAAAAATAAATAAAGGAAAGGAACAAAATTTAAATTTTATAAAATTTTGGCAGTCCCATAGCTCATATACGGAAGCGAGTCCTGGATATTAAGAGAAAGAGACAGAAGTAAAATAAATGAGATGCAAGAGTTAAAGTATCCACGAGACTTAACAGGTAATGAAAACAGTTAGAGGAATTATGCATATACAAATTACAAGATTAAATAAGTGAGAACAGAATTTGATAGAACATATGAATAAAATGAGTGAAACTAAAACACCAGTTTTTTTAAGATAAAACACCAGGAAGAAGAGATATAGAACGTTCTAGAAGAAGATAGAAGTAGGTGCTGCAACGAGAAGACCTAAAAGGCAGAATCCCTGAAGTGAAGAAAAAGATGACTATCGCTTAAACTTACTGTATTCCAATATTTCTTTGCACCTCTAATAAAATTAGCCATAACATAATGTTTATGCATTAATATGAAGTAAATAAGTGATGTAGCGTTTATTAGAATAGTTTGTACAAGAGTACAACAATATCTTATCGTTTTATCTCTCCCTTTAGTACAGTGTTTTCTTCAAGTACTGACCATAACATACGGACCAATAGAGCTGTTGACTTCGCACTAGAATAGAAGAATGGAGGAGACAGGTCAATCGATGTGGCGTCCCAGAACAAGTGAAGAGTAACATGCACTTTGACCCCGGTTCCCTCCTTCTGTCCTGTTCCACATCGTTTCATCAACCCCGCAGCTTTAACACTTGCGCATCACGTGATACTACAGTTAACACGTGGTCATCTTCCACACAGTGCGAACTGCGTTCGAAATTCCTGAATGCGTCAAGGCTGTCTGAGGAAGTCATTTTGGTACAACAGTTTTGTATTCTTTATACTAGCATAACTCACCAAAATTCAAATATTTTATATTACAACCACTTTAAATATTACTGGAAGGTTATTTTCAAAGTTTAATTTACCTAACTACACGAAACTACACCACTCACTCAAATATCATGATATTTTTGCTTATCAAATTTGCACTATAGTTTGTTTACTATAGCTACTTATAGAAAGCAAAGAAAGTAAATTTTAATGGAAAATTTGACATTATTATTTCATCAGATATACATATTTTGTAATGAATCGCAAAAAGGGATCCTGATGTAGGACAAAAAAGCCAACTTTGACAACTTTGGTATTCAAATCACTCGTTTACTTTAATTTACTGTCATGTCAATGTCAGATATTTGACTGATTCTGCAATCCTCTGCTATTTGGATGGATGTGAGCTTCTTTAGAAACACAGTAACAAATTTGAAAGTTATTTCGTATTTCAGAACAGACCTTAATCTTCCAAGTTTTCTCTAGTACTTCAGGTACCTGTTTCACTGGACATATTTAAGACTTTTGACTTTGTGGATGGCGTTGTGTTTCTGTAGGGATCTATATGAACATAAGCTCTTATTGAGTTCTAATTTCTGTATCATATCCAACTATGGATAAAACTCGTATTCTTTACGTTTTACCAATACTTTCCATTGCTTAGTACAGTGCGATCCAAATAAACCTGAACCACCTCAATAGGCTATAACTTTTTAACCAATTATAGGACACACCTAAAACTTTGGGAGAATATAATATACAATTCGGAGATTGTATTACATTATTTATATCTCAGAGAAAATATTGGAAGTGCCCTCCACCAGCATCTATACATGTTTGTACTCGTCTTACCATATTCTCTTAAGTTTTACGGAGAGTATCCTCGCCAAAGTTTTCCAAATTATATTTTGTAATGGAATCGCTCTGTTGGCGCTTGCGTATCAGTAATGCAGCTAGCTTACTTCCCGATCAGTGATTCGTTATTAAAAGGCCAAGGAGACCGTAATACATGCGGTGGGTGAGGAGAGGTTGGTGGAATGTATTGCTGGTCACCATGGCTACGGATTCGATTCATAGAATCCGTATATTCCGCACCAACTCGTGTTTCCAACAGAATACAGGACATTCTTTCTACTTTTTCGTTTACTTGAAAATAAATTTGTTGGTAGAAGTGGTAACCCGCTTGAAGCGAGCCCCGCGTATCATGTGCTACTGTTTATAATCAGTTTTCATCCTGTGTAAACACGTAATTTTTTATGTGATCAATGATTACTGTGTGATATGTGAAGTGATTTACACTGAATCCAACACACGACTTGGTGTGTTCCATTCTCCAAACACCCTTTTCTTTATGGAAAATGAAGTCAAACGCGACGTGGTAAATGTGGGAAGACCAACAACAGTGCTGTGTTTAGAAAAACTTTGCAGCAAAGCTTCTAAAAGTAGAACAGGGCATTTAAGACTCGTTGGTACCAGAAACATAATTGTGTTGGATTGAAGGGGCTGAGAAAAAAAGCACTAACAAAATTGCAGACGCTCCTCGGGAACGCTCATGTCTATATATTGTAAAATATAATGAGAACGTTAAGCTTAACAGACTTTTCATGCAATATTCCATTAGGGAGGTAGAAAAGAAATGGAATTTCATGGACATAATGAAGGCATAGACTTCTTAAATGACTTACTTTCATAGTGAGTCCTACACACGGCTAGTGTGAAAGAACAATTAATTTCTATTAATTGTACCTAATAGTGGTCCGAACTATAAAGCCCGGGCCTTAAAGTACTTACAGCATAGTAAGTCGCCATCAAGGTAGTTGTCTCATGTGTTTATGAGAACTCCTAGTGGTTTACCGGGAGAAAACACGAGTCAGTTGGAGAACTTAATGTCTTGTTGGCACGTTGGCCATAGTAGCTCAATGGTTTAGAGCGGCTGGACGGAAACCAGAAGATCCGTGGTTCAAATCCCGGATATGGCATTGAATTTTTCATTCTGGCTCTACCCTTTCATAGTGCGTCCTACGCACGGCTAGTGTGAAAAAAAAACAATTAATTTCCAAAGGTAATTTTATTGAACTTTTGGATGTCTATACAGAGGGAAGCCCCATCGAAATTCAAAACCACTATTCCAGTATAAAATGCGTTTTTGCGATGCTGATTTTGTGAATTTAGGTTGATCAATTTTCAGAGTCGCCTAATCAATTCGCCCAGAGCCACGCCAGACGTAAGGTAAACCTAGCACCTCAATCCGCAATTGGATCTTTTGTGTATACACCCCCTGGGGGAACGGATAACGGGAAATAACCGCAGGAAATTAACTACCTGATGGTGGTTTGGATATCTCCCTCCAGGGGAACCGGGTAAGTCTTAACTAAGACGTGGAATCTCGAACTGTCATCTTCGGATGGAGCCGAGAAATTTTAAATTGAAAGTCATGTACTCTCTGTTGACCTACAGACATGGAAACTGTCCTGTAACATCAATGGATGGAAATGGTAAAGGGGACATCTGTGTTAGAAGACAGCCTTGCAGCGACCGCCTTGCCGACCAGGGAAAAACGGGGGTTAGAATGGTCGGCCACCCTAGAATCCCACACTCAGATGCATGAAGGGAGTAAATAAACATTGAGATGACTCACCGATCATGGTGCCAACGATTAGAGCCACCCCACTGAAGAGTCCCACCCGTCTCTTGAGGTGAATAGCGTCGTCCTCAGTTGAGTCCGTCCCCTCCAGCTTGTCTCCCGCTGTGGCGCCAACTTCGACCTCGCTCCCGCCCCCACCTTCGCTCCCGGAGCCCCCGGAGGTGGCGAGGCCCCCGATGTGCCCGTTCCCTGTGACTGTGATTGCCACTCCATTGCCGCTGCTGATGCTGCCACTCCCTGTGCTTCCGCGCCAATGGATCCCGCCGACACTCTCTTTAGAAGCATTGCTGTTGTTACTGGAGACATTAGAATTTTCTGAAACAGAAAAAAAGCAAACATTAAATTTCAGTTTATGACTATGGCAGCATTTTTATTCACTAAATTATCCAAAGGAGAAGATAATCATTTAAAAACACCTATAGCACTTGTAGAATTTGAAAAAGCTTTTGATGAGTTAAGTAGCACTAGACCTTGGCAACGATATGCAAAACAATTGATGGATGTCCTCAGGAATGTTGACATATTCAGCAGCTGCCTTTAGGCTAGGCTTTTTTTTTTTTTTTTTTTTTTTTTTTTTTTTTTTTTTTTTTTTTTTTTTTTTAAGAAGACACTTGTAAGGTTAACCTTTGAGGAATGATTTTTATGTGCCACTTATGTCTCGTTTAAATAAAAAGAAAAAGAACTCTGCGATCACCAAAATATCTAATGCACATTTACGAATATAAGGTTCGAACAATGTTTCGAACCACCAAAATATCTAATGTACATTTACGAATATAAGGTTCGAACAATGTTTCGAACTCTGTAGGGTAAGTAACCACGCACTCCTATTACGAAGAAATAAACAGTCCTAAACATATGAAGACTACATTCTCGTGACAACAAACGACATCAAAACAAGACAGTCACGGCCTCGCACAAGCCGGTCTGACGACATGATCCAGCAAGTGAAGAACGTTGTTTTAGCGTTGCAGACATCGCCTCCAAAATTGCCATTTCCATGGGATCTGTGCACACAATCTTGCATGAAGTTCTGAAAATGCGAAACGTATTCTGCCTTCATTGAACTGTCGTACCCAGGAACGTACATTAGACATATCCGTGGTACCATCACCACATACCTCACTCAACTGGCGATGAATTTCAATAGGTGTTACACCACGAAAGTGGAGAAAAGGAATGATTATACGCTGCTCTTAATTTATCCTCCTGCGTCCATTTGAAGGAGGATAGTCATTGCAAAAGATTATTATCTAACTCTCTGAAGGAGCATTGTTCTAAGAACTTGTGGCGAGAAAAATGGTTATGCTAAAAATTGTCTGCGCTCCGTGAAAGCAGTCAACCTAGATGTTGGGATGGAAGTTGACTTCTGAACCAGTGTGATGGAGCTCAAATCGGGTGATATAAGGCTCCATACAACCACTGAGCCCCGCCATGATTAGCTTCCAGCGTTCCCTTCGTAGGAATTCAAACCATTCCCTCTGTAATGCCACATTTCCAGGATTTTTCTGAATTATCCAGTGCAATGTTCCCATTACCAGCCAGATCGCACATCTGTAGAGTGACGTGTTTCCTTCGATCTCAAATACAATTTACCATGGAAGTGGAGAAGGATGGAACTCACACTGCACTGTCGCACCCAGGAACGCACATTAGACACATCCATGGTACCTTCACCACATGCCTCACTCAACTGGCGATGAATTTCAATAGATGTCACACCACGAAAATGGAGAAAATGAAAGGTTACACGCTGTTCTTGCTATGAAAACGTCGCCATTTTAACTACCAAAAACAGTCCTAACTCTTGTCGCTGTCACTAGAGTTCTAAGTACTGTACAGTGCTGCCATCACTATCACGAATTCAAAAAGAGTATTAAAAAACAGAAATTCCTATCTCGTCTAGTCGTGAAGAAAAGGAGATGTTGAAATATGAACGCACCTGGTATCGTTAGATGTCGAGATTTATCGGAAGGTCGAGGTATCGAAAGTATCGAGAATTGATCCCTAATTATAATTTAAAGTGCAAATAAAATAAAGTTTATGGTTTCTAAAGGGCAGAATCCTATTAGATCGCAAATATTAAGAAAGTTAATGAAAAATGTTAGAGCCTGTCAGATATTAATAGCAAATCCGATGAAAGAATTTAACTGAAAATGTATTAATTCAGTTATCTTAGGAATATTTATAATTATTTTACTTTGCCATGACCTTGCTCCTTAAAGCTTTCTAAACCCAACGATAAAAACGTAATACATTACGACGTTTGACCTTTGGAAACTGAAATTTTCTCAGTTAACTAGGCAGTAAGGAAGTCCATCACTTTGTAAAGCAATTATGTAAATAATACCTTTACTGTCTGAAACTGATATAATAAGGAGAGGAATTTCATTCCCTCATTTCATAATAAGATTTGACTGGAATTAATTCCAAAGTTCTCCGCAGATTTTAGCTGAGCTGTCTACCCATCACGTTATGCGAGAAAACGAAATCCAAGAAATTGAAATTCATTTGGCATCTCTAGTCTCACATCTCAGCAAGTTTCGAAGATTCCAGGATATTAAATATCCTGTAGTGTGAGAAACTGGGAGTAATTACTTCTCGCAGGCACAGTCGTTGTCACACAAAGCAGTATTAAGTACGTCATCCAGTTCTATTGTGTGCTGAAACAAAAGCTGGCATACACAGAATCCTGGCTTATGAAACCCTACATGCGGGCGATATCAGCAACATTGTTTTTATTGTGTTAGTTTTGCTACCCTGCTCTTTGGTTGATTTAATCAAAAAGCTAAACCTGGCATTCCCGACCATTGGAACCAATTTATACGATGGAGCTCTCCGGGAGAAGGAAGAGGAGAATTATATAAATGTTTGGACTTATCCCCATGTAATGAAACAGGTTCCCGAGTAACAAAACTTTCATTCAGTAAACGAACCCAATATATTACATTAGTGCCCAACTTCACCAACAGATTTTAAAATCGACGTTAACAAATGTAACGTAACAATTGTCACAGTGCTAAAACTAATGTTAAATTTCTTGCATTTCACCAACCTGTTTTCTTAAAATGTTAACAAACCTGTGTTAACGCCAAGAAACAGCTATCACAGCTATGGATGATTTTCTGAACGTACTCCGATGCGCTTTTGGTTTTCATTTTCGTCTGCACAAATGGCGGATGAACAAAATCATAAATATAGCCGTGAGACAAATTTCTCATGAATTTTGAAATGGTGACGAAGTGTAAGGACATCGTGGTAAATAAGAGGACGGATGCAGTGTATGTAAAAGAGAAAGATGTCGCGGGGAAAATATTGGAAACGAATTTAATTCAAATGCATGTGTAACTACTACAAGCACCAAACAACTTATCAGTATTACGTAAATTTAAAACGAGGTGCGAAGAACAAGTGCCTTAAACGTTTCAAGACGGGAGGTGAACAATGTATTATCCACATAACTCAGTGAATTATAAAATAGCAAAGTTATTAATACTTGTAGCAAAGGCGAGATTGGCATATTCCTTTCGATGTATATTCTAACTCATTATTACGTAACTTTAAAAGGAGGTGCGAAGAAGGACAAGTGACTTGAACGTTTCAAGACGAGAAGTGAACAATGTATTATCCACATAATTCAGTGAATTATAAAATCGCATAGTTATTAATACTTGAAGCAAAGGCAAGATCGGCATATTCCTTTCGATGCATGTTCTAACTCAGTATTACGTAAATTTAAAACGAGGAGCAAAGCAGGACAAATGACCTGAACGTTTCAAGACGGGAGTTGGACAGTGTATTATCCACATAAGTCAGTGAATTATAAAATCGCAAGGTTATTGATACTTGAAGCAAAGGCGAGATCGCCATATTCCCTTCGATGTATGTTCTAACCTCTCTTGTACTTCCGCAGTAACCAAGCAACATGTTTCGACAGTCTATACCTCCGTAAAACAATTTTCTTCGGATAGTTCCTCAAAATAATTTCTCCTCATAGGCCGTACTCTATTATGAACGCCATTTAGACGGTCTTAAATATAGCAAATCAACATCAACAGCTGATCATGCTCGCCATCTTGACTATTTACAATTGTTAAGGACTTAACATTAGAAATTCGGCTTGTTAGTTTAACTTGAGATTTAACACGAGTGTTAGGCTAACACTTGTTGGTGAAATTCAATTTTTGTTTTAACTATTGCTAAACTCGTGTTAAGTCTTAACATTTGTTGGAGAAATCGGGCATAGGTGAGTCAACTGCCCCTTATCCTCGTATTGTATGCAATCCGTATTTTACACTCCAACTTGAAAACTTCAACCCCATTACTAGGTTCTACCCGCGTGTCTAACATGGATGTTAAACACTCAATGAAAGTAGTACTAATATATACGCTAACACATCACCTGTAGTATACTCCTAATTACACAGTTTGATTTATAGATGAATAAATATACCCCTGAATAAAAATGAATTTAATAAAGAATATAAACATATTACTAATACTACTTTAATTAATGGTTTTAATAAAGACTTTATAAATAAAAAATTGAAAAATCCAAATATCAAAAGACTGTTAATGATATTGTCACCCAATTATCATAAGGCACGACCAACTGACGTCTGAGTGAGTGACGAGAAGCATTCGACAACGCCTACCCATTTATCTTGCAGCGTTAACGAGGGGATGCTTGGAAAAACTTCACTAGCTATCTCTTTCCCCTCTCCCTTCCGTCTGGAACAGTAGAGAAGATTCACTGTACCGCGAGACTTCCAGAAACGGCGATCTTCCCTATATAAAGCCTACAGTGGACGAATCAGTCAGTGGTCTATCTATTCTGTGGGTCGCTATTTTCCTACCAGGTTCCTTCACGAAGCCTCGGGACTTCCATATGTGGAGGACGAAGTTAGGCGCCGGGCAACAAAATTCTACGCAACTTTACCAACTCATAGAAGCGCCCTTGTTAGATCACTGGGAGATTATGACCGCACTAGACGCCGTTCTAGACAACATCGGGTCCCCCGCATGGCATGCGGGCACCCAAGATAACCCAGGAGCTAATCCTAACAGCAGCTAAAGCTGAGCTCCACATAATATCCTAAGTTGTTTGGCAATAAAATTCTCCCCAACCCAAAACAAAATTAAAAACACCAGGGTGCAAGGAATTGCATCCTGTCCTTTCATCCCGAAGGTACAAATTGTAACTTCACAAAATTCTTCAAATCTGAAAACCTACACCATATTCATCCTACAAAATCCCGTTCAAATACCTTACCTGCGGTTAAACCCTTAACGGGTGGGCACGCAGCAAATACCTTCTGGCTATATACAGCCAGCCAGCACGTCATGGTCATGGTCATGGTCAGTCAGTTCTTGGCGAGCAGCCGTCAGGAGCGCCGAGTAAGTGAACGGACCGGAAGAATGTGTACGTGTATCAGAGGAGTCGTGCGTAATTGTGAGTGTAGAGCGGACCTGTGGCAGACGAACTGGCGAATTGTAATTGTGTGCCCTACGTAATTGTGTGTAATCGGCAAGTGTTCCAACTGTAATTCGGTGGAAATAAAGAACATTTTGAGCTTGTGCAATTGGACTTTTAATTTCACGAACCCACAAAGTCACAAAATTTCTTCCCTTAGAAAAATGAAAAAACGATTATAATTTTTAAAAATATGCTTACCATCCTTGGGTTAATAACCATTATCAAAAAAATTAAAGAGTTTGGTATAACTTTAGTTCCTCAAATAAATATACTATTAAAATTCCGTTGTTTAGGGACTATGATATAATGAAGCACAAAATTAATACAATTTTGAGTCGAACTAATACTCAATGCTCCACTTATTGCTAGTATTTACCTAGAACGCGTTTCGTTAGGATCTTCCTAACATCATCAGCTGTTGTCGACTAATGGATGCCGGTGCAGTGAACTCCTCGGAGGTGATAGGTGCGTCTCTGTCGGTATTTTGATGAACTTGAAATTTGAGTTTTCCTCAAAGGTAGTATCGAAATTAAACAATTTACTTTCATATTTCTTTATAAAGATTTTTTCCCACGTGGTTAATGCAGCTGGACCTTGGACACTTTTTAGTAAGCGAATTTCTCGTTCTATGTCATGATTTTCCCTCCAAAAATGGTACGCTACCGCCGATTTATCTATTTCTTTATTCCTGATGTTCCTAAAGTGCTCTTTAAGCCTAATATTCACGTTCCTTTTTGTTTTTCCAATGTAGAATTTGTCACAGTCCTTGCAATTTATCCGGTACCCTCCTGACTTTTTGCCTGTGGGTATCTCCTTTGTATTATGTGATTTCAAAAGGTGTTGTACACTAAATTTGTTCTGTGGGGCCAAAGTAATATTGTGTTCTTTGAAGACTTTTTGGAAAAGGTGTGTAGCTCTGGGATGATACGTAAATTTTCTGTATGAGGTTTCATTGCTAATTGGGGAGAGAGTAGATACTTGTTTGCATCTTAGTTGTCTTTTGAATTTATCTATTTTCTTGTTGACCAATTCAGCACTGTATCCATTGTATTCTGCAATGTGAATGATATTATTGTACCCTTTGTTATATTATATCTTGTTTAAAGGTACATTAACCAGCCTGTAATATTACTTTGGCCCCACAGAACAAATTTAGTGTACAACACCTTTTGAAATCACATAATACAAAGGAGATACCCACAGGCAAAAAATCAGGAGGGTACCGGATAAATTGCAAGGACTGTGACAAATTCTACATTGGAAAAACAAAAAGGAACGTAAACATTAGGCTTAAAGAGCACTTTAGGAACATCAGGAATAAAGAAATAGATAAATCGGCGGTAGCGTACCATTTTTGGAGGGAAAATCATGACATAGAACGAGAAATTCGCTTACTAAAAAGTGTCCAAGGTCCAGCTGCATTAACCACGTGGGAAAAAATCTTTATAAAGAAATATGAAAGTAAATTGTTTAATTTCGATACTACCTTTGAAGAAAACTCAAATTTCAAGTTCATCAAGATACCGACAGAGACGCACCTATCACCTCCGAGGAGTTCACTGAACCGGCATCCATTAGTCGACAACAGCTGATGATGTTAGGAAGATCCTAACGAAACGCGTTCTAGGTAAATACTAGCAATAAATGGAGCATTGAGTATTAGTTCGACACAAAATTGTATTAATAGTATTAAACGTTTATTGCATTTCTGTAAAAAAAAGATAAAATTCTTGATGGTAAAAAATTTGGTATTTATCAGTTTAATTTTTTCGTTATGGTGAAGTTTACATTGTAAAGACGAAATGTAATTTAGAAACCAGAACGAAAGAACATTTTCGTAACATAAAGTATAAACAGACTGATAAATCGACCGTAGTAGATCAGTTTTGGTCATTTAACTATGAAATAAATCCAGAAGTTACATTATTAAAACAATTAAATGGTCCAATAGTTTTAATGGTTTGGGAAAAAATATTTCTTTTAAAAAACAAACATCGCGTAATGAATTTTGAAATACCGGCAGTAGATTCTGTTTTTAAGTTTGTTTTATTTTCAGATTTTGGTAGTACTAACAAGAACATATTAACATCTAGCGCTCGTAACGATGACGACAGATTTGTTGTTTCCGGCTGAAGATGTGTAAAAGTTTTACATGAAATCGCGATCCCGGACAATTTATGAGAAAAGTGTCATCATTTCTTATAAGATAAGTGAAGTTTTAAGTTACAAATTGTTATATTTGTATATATTTGTTTGCTTCACTGTTAATAGCTTCATATTTAACGTATTTACACAGCTAACCTTTGTACTACTGCTAATGTTCACTGGAACTGACAAATACTATATGCGGTAGCGTGGTGGTAGAGTGTCTGCCTTACGTTCAAGAGGTCCCGAGTTCGAATCTCGGTCAGGGTGAGTTACCTGGATAAGGTTCTTTCCGGGGTTTTCCCTTATCTTGAAAGACGAATATCAGGTAACTCTAAGCTCCATGGACCCCGGGCTCATTTCAGCATCATTTCACCCATTCCATTCATCGTCCGATATGACGATTCGAACTCGGGACCTCTTGAACGTGGCAGACACGCTACCATCTACGCTACCGAGGCGGGCTAGAATGAAATTACGTAACGTTATGACGTTAACCAATAAAAGTTTAGAATTTGTGTAACCATGGCTACATAATAAGGAAGAAGTGTGAATCTTTGCAAGAACCACGTTTTCTGCAAGCATCCGTCTTAGGACTCAGGCGTGTTTTATACGCGACGCTCTGCAAGTCTGCAGAAAACATTTAAGTTATATTAATCTGTGTCTACAAGATATTTTCGCCGTGCTACAGTCGTATAGAGATATAGCTCAGTGTAAGCTTATTAAAGGCAAAGTTTTGAACAAACACAGCAGTGAACTGTCAAAAAAGATTTATTGGCGACCCATGCATTAAAGACGAGTCACTAGTTGTATCATTAGACAATTTAGGAAATTAAACTTACTACAATAAACAACATTCGTAAATAAACAGTTAGTACGTATTGTCACGGCAACAGGCACAAAAGTTTGGGCACAAATAAGGAAACAATCGGCGGATAAAGTTTCAAGGTAATAATGAGTCTTGCTAAGAAGTTAACAATAGCGCGTAGTGTAAACAGATATCGCCGGCAAGCAAGATAACTGAGGTAAAGGACCTACCGCTCAGAGAGGGTTTCCGTGTTGGAATGTTCTAGAGATATCTCGATTAACGGAGAATGATTGTTTTTCTTGTTTGCTCCAGAAGGTTCTCGGTTCATGAATTTGTGTATAAAAAGACGCCATGGCTAGTGAGTAGTTGTAGTTGTGAAGCAGTTAGTTGTGAAATGAGACAGCCAGCTGTGTTGTTGTAACGAGAGCTAAGATGTAATCTGCTGTCACTTGTTTGTTATTGTGATCGACCTTGTAAGACTGTGTATATGTGATTTAATGTACTCGCGTGAGAATTGCTACGGAAATAAAGGAGATTTTTAATTTCTGCAACTCGGCCTTTTAATTCTACAAACCCACAAAGTTACAGTATTCATCAAGAAGAAATAAAACATATTTTGAAGAAAATTTCGGAATTATTCTTAAATTGGTAGCAAAACCCTTACATCTCCAGTTCCGTTCCGATACCTTGACCGTAGGTGCAGAGATCATCGCTCGAGCGCAGCCGTGGAGAACTTCAAGAATTCTGCCTGAACTTCACCAGAGGTGAGAAATCCATCACCACCACCTTCATCCATAACAAACCGCTACACATTTAATGCTTATATATTTATTATTTTAGTCTCAATAATGTTTTATTTAAATATTTTTCGTCAAAGAGGATCTAATATAATCCTCTAGAAGTTAAAAATTGCATGTTTAACATCCTCCTTCTAGTCTTACTTACATTTAGGATTGTATAATGCTTTCGTTTATTTCAGCATTGCAAGTAGACTCCTAGGGGTAATGTTGCCAGTAGTAGTTGAGATAACCTTGGAGTTTTACGTGGATAATGAAACAAATGCGAGCTTTACTGCGTTATCATGTATTTC
This sequence comes from Mantis religiosa, assembly GCA_030765055.1. Taxonomy (NCBI): domain Eukaryota; kingdom Metazoa; phylum Arthropoda; class Insecta; order Mantodea; family Mantidae; genus Mantis; species Mantis religiosa. Next base: position 205,661,280 of record CM060951.1, on the reverse strand, counting down.
GTCACGTTAACTAAAGACAGAACATCGTCACGTAAAGTTCAAGATCCGCAGTTAAATATCTCAGTCGTGACAATGAATTCTTTTACGCGATTCCACTTCACTTAGGTTCACTTTGTCGTTGATTTTCACAGAAACCCAAGTCCCAGTTTTCCTTAAGGTCCACACCATCAGGCCTTTCTGCACCACGACGGACCGCCAAATAAAGTGCGGGGCATGAATAGAATTCCACAGCACTGCAAGAGTTGCTGATCTAGACTAGTAAATTCTGTTAGGTATGTACCGCCGTAAATCTTTGGAACAAAAGAAGAAATAAAATACGTACGCTTGGCAGCTATTCTTTTCTTCGTTTGCTCTTGACATAATGCCAGGCACGCGAAGATACATGTGCTCGACAAAGTTACCCTTGTGAGCACAGGATCATCACAAACCTAAAATGCGTCTTTCCATCTCGTTTAGAAATTCTTCTAGCAAAATGAAACCTCCTTTCTTGGCCATATCCGCTCCGTTACCTCCTTTATTAAAAGTGCTGTAAGTTATGTGAAGAGAATTTGGGAGCACCGACATCAAGTACTTTATTTAATCTGCCATAATCAAATACTTTACATACATATTACATTTAAAGAGTGATTTAAAACCTCTTTGCAATCTTCAAGGATCTGGCCCCTTGAATATATTTTCATATCGAAATTATTGAAAGACAAAATAGTTTAATAAAGAAATAATTTATATATGCTAAATTGAATCCATAATCTAAGAAGCACAGGATGCAATGTTCGTTATCAAAGGAAATCGTTAGGAAGGAAAATTACGTGTTCAAGAAAAGCAGTCAGTTTTAGGTCAGACCAGCTACGTAATTAGATAATTCCAGATTGGGGTTAATCCTTTTTTCTCCATTGCTCAATAATTTTACAAAATCCTCTTTCTAAGAGCTTTAATTAGAGGTATACGAGTATTAATCTACGAGGGTGGTCTGAAAAGGTTCCCACATAACAAACATTTTTTCAGAATTTTTTTAATTTTTCAACATAGTCTCCCTGTAACTTTACACACTTCTCCCAGCGATACCCCATTTCTGTAACCCGTCCAATAGTACTCGGCGTTTTTCTCTGCAAAATAATTGTTCAAGGTGATTTCCCCTTAATTTGACGAAAATCTCTGTTCTCCAAGAGCAGTTTTCAGATGTGGAAACAGAAAGAAGTCGCTTGGAGCTAGTTCTGGTAAGTAAGGCGGATGGTCAAGCAGTTCTAATCGTAATTCGTGGATTTTCGCCATTGTAACCACTGAGGTGTGTGACGGTGCGTTGTCTTGGTGAAACAGGATTTTCTTTTTCTGCAAATGTGGCCATTTTTCCGTAACTTCTGCCTTCAGCTTGTCAATTAATGATGCGTAATATGCTCCTGTAATGGCTTTTCCTTTTTAAAGATAATCTATTAAAACAACTACAACATTTTTTTTTAAATTTACGTCCTCCAACATTAAGTAATATCTGACGATGAATGAAATTGGTGGAATGAGACTTGAATGAGTCTGGGGTCCATAGAGCTTAGAGCTACCCAGCATTCGTCTTTCAGGATCGGGTAAAACCCCGGAAAAAATCTTATCCATGTAACTAACCCAAACCGAGGTTCGAACTTGTGACCTCTTGAACGTGGTGCAGACACGCTACCATCTACCCTACTAAGGCATGATTATCCCAAAAAATATATATTTTTTTAATTTTTCTACATAGTCTGCTTGTAACTCTGCACACTTCTCCCAGCAATGCTCCCATCTCTGTAACCCGTCCAAATAGTACTCGGCATTTTTCTCTGCACAATAATTGTTCACAAAGGTGATTGCCTCTTCATTTGACTAATATCTCTCACCTCCGAGCACAATTTTCAGATGATGGAACTAAATGAAGTCGCTTGGGGCTAGATCTGGTGATTAAGGTTGATGGTCAAGCAGTTCAAACCGCAATTCGTGGATTTTCGTCATTGCAACCGCTGAGGTGTGAGATGGTGCGTTGTGTTGGTGAAACAGAGTTTCCTCTTTCTGTAAATGTGGCCGTTTTTCCGCAAGTTCTGCCTTCAGCTTGTCAAGTAGTTATGCTTACTATGATCCTGTAATGGTTTTTCCTTTTTGAAAATAATCGATTAAAATAACTCCAGGACTATAACAAAAGCAATCGCCATCACCTTCCCAGCCGAAAAAAAAACTGTTTTTGCTCCTTTTTGGAGCTGGTTTCCCCTTTGCAGTCCACTGTTTGGACTGTATTTTTGTTTCGGTCGTCTAATGGTGTATTCAAGTTTCATCTACAGTAATTAATCGGCACCAGAACTCGTATTTATTGCACCCAAACTACGCCAACAGAGCGGTGGAAATGATCATTCGAACACGTTTTTCTGTATGGAACTCTATGGCGCTGGGCTCCTTTCAGCATCATTTAACCCATTTCATTCATCTTTCGATACGACCTAACCGGTTAAAGAACATTAATTTTAAAAAATGTCAAAAAATGAAACATTCAACGGTGAAAAGCTCATTTAATAAAAATTTAATAAGCTTAATACTTCAAAGGCACCAAATTGTTTTTCTCAAATATAGTTCCTAATATTAAAAATTAAATTTTGTAAAATTTTAAATCTTTTTAGTAAACATAATATGCAAAACTTAGTTCTCTATAAAGAAGTTAGTTATCTTACGAGGGCTGTTCAATAAAGAATGATCAAAATTTTTTTTGACAACGTACCTTTACTCGTTCTCATAATTTTGATGGTCCTTCTCAAAATAGTCTCCCCTAAATGCGATGAACTTATCCCAGCGTTTCTACCAGTCTTCAAAGACATGCTGGAAACCAATTTTTAGATATCTTTCAAAATAGTCTCGGCAGCCTTCACCACTGCTTCTGATGATGGATAATGCCTCCCACGAAGGCGTTTCTTCAAGTTAGGGAATAGATAAGAGTCACACGGGGCTAAATCCGGACTATAGGGAGGGTGAAGGATGCACTTCACGTTGATTTTTTTTCAAGATATTCAGCAACAACATTGGCAATATGCGGCCGTGCATTATCGTGCTGCAGCATCCAGCCTACTCCACGGAAATGTGGTCTTTTGCGCCTGATATGGACTTGCAATGTTTTCAGGATATCCCTGTAGTATTGTCCAGTTACTGATGTGTGTGCAGGTACAACATGCTGATAAAACATTCCATGGATATCAAAGAATGAGATGACCATAACTTTCGCAGCAGAAGCAACCACTTTTGCTTTTTTGGGGGTTGGTGATGAAGGAGATTTCCACACTGAGCTTTGCTGTTTGCTCTCAGGATCTAAATGATGTAGCCAAGTTTCATCAGCAGTGAATCCGTTTAAAAGAAACTCTGGATCGTCCTCTAACATCAACTTTAACTGCATGCAGACCTGCATGCGTTTGTCCTTTTGTTCGGGAATCAACAGTCTTGGAACCCATCGGGCACAAACACGTCTCATGTGTAATGTTTCTGTCACCAACGTGTGGGTGGCACACAATGAAATGTTCAGTATTGCAGAAAGTGATCTTAAGGTCATTCGTCGATCCTCTGTCACAATGGCAGCAGTAGTGTTGATGTTTTCTTCTGTAAGAGCGGTAACTGGAGCACCGGGTCCACCTCCCTCTGAAATCGATTGTCTCTCCTCTTTAAACATTTTAAACCACCTTCGAGTTGTGCTGTAGGGAAGAAAAGACTCTCCATAGACCTGTGACATTGTATAGGCCTCAACTGAAGATTTGATGAGATGAAAGCAGAATTTAAAAGCAACATACTGTTTCTCGCGTGTTACCTCCATTGCAGCGGAAGGCGATATTGAACATTTCTGAACTTGCCTGGTTCTCACAGGCGGGAACCAGGAGTACCAATAATGAAACTACTACGGCGTGTTTGTGTCACATTAAGCTAACAGAATATAATAAGATTGGATTTTATTGCGAAAAATTATGACTGTAAAAAAATTATGATCATTCTTTATTGAACAACCCTGTTATTACGTGGTTTCATATTTGTCGTCGTTGTGTTTGGAATAAAACTGTCAACGTGCTGAGTGGAGTTTCGGTCCCAAAGAAAAGATGTTGGATGAGTGCTGAAAACCACGGATAAGCCAAATGTGCGTGGTAGTTTACAAAAATGCTGGTCTCGCGCCAGGGAAGTTCTGGCATGCATTGCGTCAGCTAGGAGCGTCGTTATTTCCACAGATATTACAGCGCCTCGGGAAGCAAATGAAACATTGTTGATGTATTGGTATTACTGCACGACCCACGGGGGCGTTTCAAGCGCTTCTTTTAACACGAACGTTTATGAAACACTTCGACTCCACTACGTCACAGCTGCAGCTTCTCCAACTCCTCTGCGTATGCTTTATCTATGGGCAAACGCTTAGGCCTGTTCTCACATTACCACGGTTATTGTAAACAAGAAGTCCTCAGTGTGCGTGTACAGGATAACTCGATAGCACATAATCAAATAAATCACAAATAAGTTTTGAATGTTTTGAGAACTTCATGAGGTAATTCCAAGTAATTTTGAGTTGAGAAAAACAAATATGACAATGAAAAAAATTTTATTAGCTCTAGTTTCTATGATATACACAAGGTGGAAGTATTACTTATTAACGGATTGAGAGAAAAGGATACATTTTAATTACATACATGCTAACAACAATGAAAGTGCATTTGATTTTTAACTGGTAATTACATGCTAAGAGTTCTGAATTGCTGGAAAAGTACTTCGCAGATAGTCAAGTCTGAAGAGAATCATGTCGTGGCCTATTGACTTCGTCGTCTTTTAGCTTGCCTCTTGTGATTTTTTTTTAATTTACGTCCTCCAACGTAAAGTCATATCGGACGATGAATGGAATGGGTGAAATAATGCTCAAAGAGCCCGGGGTCCATGGAGCTTAGAGTTACTCGACATTCGTGCTTCAGGGTAAGGGAAGGCACAGGAAAAGCCTTATCCAGGTAACTCAACCTGACCGAGATTCGAACTCGGGAGCTCTTGAACGTGAGACAGACATGCTACCACCACGCTACTGAGGCGGGCAGCTTGCCTCTTGTAATGGAGTTCCGCAGAATTCCTATACAAAGACCAACATTAATCCGCAAGCATTACTTCATTCTAACGGCCCTAGTATCTTTGTTCCATAACAGAAATATCCTGATGGAATCTCTCCACATGTTCATCACTAACAGCTCCACAACTAGGAGGGAAATAGTGTAGGTGGGAGTTGAGAAAATGGATCTTAAGGGTCATGTTGCATCCAAGATTACGGTTTTTTTTGCAGGAGCACTGTCATCAAATGCTTGTAGTTGTCATCTCTTTTGTTGCCTAAAAGTCCATGAACAACACCCTTGAAGGCTTCCCAAGCTTCCTTTTCTTTTCCCTTTAAAATTTGGTCAAGTGCAGGATCCTTTACAAGTTCTCTTATTTGTGGTCCGACAAAAGTGCCTTCCTCAACTTTTGCATCACTTAATTTCCAAAATTTCTCTCTGTGTTTTGTTATTTGACAGCTGTGACAACTCTAAAATATGAAATCTCATTTTATCTTCAAAACAAGAGCTAATCTACCATTTTATGGTGATGTTTTATTTCAACAGATGGAAATACATGTAAATTCACTATTTTTAAGACCGAAATATTTTCATTGTTGCCCAGTGTAATCGAATAATCTCATAAGGTCTGTGGCCCTCCCCTGACCTAACCTTACCGGAGTTTCTTGTGAGCGTAAAACTTCCGTAAAACTTCAGAGAATATGGTGATATGAGTGAAAACATGTATAGTTGCTGGTGGAGGACACTTCCAACATTATCTCTGAGAAGTAATTAGTGTAATTTAATCTCCAAATTGTGTACTATATTCTCCCAAAGTTGCACGTGTGTCCAATTATTATTGGTTTAAAGGTTATGATGGCCGGCCTCGTAGCTCAGTCGGTAGAGTACCGGCGGTCGGGGTGGGGATTTTTCTCCGATCAAGATAATTCCCCATCTTCCCCATAGTCTGGAAGTATGAATGAGAGTGTGAATGTGTGCGTGATCTAATGATTGAAAACCTTCAGTATGTTCCAAAGGAGAACGGCCGCCGATATGACCATTGCAGTTAAAGGCGGGGTATAAATGGAACAAGGAAAAAAAGTTATGGCCTATTGAAATGGTTCACTATATTGTATACGGGGGGTAACCACAAATTGAAGTTCCGGAAGTTTCCTCCATTATACAGAAATAGCAGTGTTCCATGATTCTAATTCTGTGGCATAGGTGATATCATGTCTGCCTCACGTTCAAGAGGTCCCCAGTCTCCAGGTAAGTTATCTGGTTAAGGTTGTTGCGATTCTTTTCCCTTATCCGAAAGATGAACGTCTGGTAACTCTAAGCCCTATGGATCCCGGGCACATTTGAACATCATTTCATTCATCGTCCCATATGACTTAACCTTGGAGGTGTAAATTATAAAAGAATGTAGTTCGCAACCCTGCTGAGCTTCTGCGATCACCCGCTAGCTGTAAGTAAACACAAAGGAAAGCTCGTTTGGGAACTGATCTCACGAGTAGAACCTCTCAATTATTGGATTTCTGTGGGCGAAACACGTAATCGTGGCTAGAATTGTAGGCAGCCCGTAGAGGTATACGAAACGGTTATGCATGTCGCAGAATGGTATCAAAACCCCACCGCTGGTAGAGGAAACGTCACCGGCACAATAAGTAAATTTCTATGAGAACACTGCTATTCATTTATTTAATTTTTAATTAAGTTCCTTCAAAGTTACGTCATCTTAGACGTTGAATGAAATGGATAAATGATGGTTATAAGAGCCAAGGGCCCATAGAGCTTAGAGCTACCAGTCATTTATCGAGTGGAATGGCTCAGGCAGTTTCGTCTGTGGCACGCATTCGGAAGGCCCGGGTTCGATTCCCATGGCTGACCTACCTGACCTATGGGTTTTTCGGGGATTTCCCTGGTCGCTAGGTGAATGCTGGGTAGGTTAATTACATCCCCCGAATTTCCTGTCCCTCTATTTCATCTCCATTATCATCTCTCATCTGGTGGTCTCTTTCAGGGTAGAAGTGTCGGCGGGAGTCTCGGCGGTGCATGGCAGGATGATATGCTCTGAGGTAAACTACTTCCTCCTCCGGTAGGTCGGTTGCCGGCCTTAGGTCTTCTGCTGCGACCATTTCGGGAAAACCAGTCAGGTACCTTTGGGGCTTGGCAGCTGGCCTCGTCGTCCTGCAGTAAGGGAGCGTGTTCGTTGTCCTGATCTGTTGGGGGGGGGGGAAATGTAAGTAAACTGTAGGGATCCTGCTCTCTACACTGTCGTGGCTCCTTGGGACAGCCGCACTCTTGTCTCCTCTCGCCTCTTCCGTAGGTGAGGGGAACCGTCACCCTTGAGCTGTCGTGGTGCAGGCGCTGTGGACCCTTAGCTCTCGTGGTAGCTCTGACGTTACTAGAGGAACCTCGGGCCCAACATTCGAGCCCCTCTCTCGAGATTATCTAACAGCGCAATCCTCACAGAGTGAAGACTGATCACCGCCTTTAATGACCACGGAGTTACCAAGCTGTCCCAAAAGGTCGCCCGGCGCCTCCATGGGGCTTTCCATAGGGCAAGACCTAGAGACTAAGAAGTCCCTCCATCTGGTCCTGTGGACTCAGGACCGTATGAAAGTGGATAAGCCACTTACGCGCGCGAACCCAAAGGGGAAGGCTACCGATCAACCTCGGTGGGGCCGCCTGGAGATCTAGCACACCTTCTACTACCTATGCCGGCTAGTACGCGGGAACATTAATGGCTTCCCTCAACCCCGTCTAAAAACGTACCTGATCTCCCACGGATAACGGGAACCACTGCCCCCCCCCCCCCCGAATCCAACCCAATCCCAACCAGGAAGGGGCTCGAATGTTCGGCCCGAGGTTCCTCTAGTAACGTCAGAGATAAAGTCTGTTCGGCCGCTGCCTTTGACGAACCCTCATAATCGTTTTACAACCCCCGACCCTCAATCTCCCAGATCTTTCTGCAAGGTTGCCACCTTTCTCGATACGTCATGGGTATCGCACGAGGTTTCGTCTAAATAAATTACCTTATGTCCATTACTGCAAAAATTCCTTAGTTTTGACAAATATATATCGCCAAACTACAATGCTACTGGATTCCATAATAACCCTTATCTTTTTCAAAGTGCGGTATTTGAAACCCAGCTCCTTTAGGAGGCCGCGCAAAGTGCAGTGCCGATAAGGAAAATCACAAATTTCTTGCAAGTGTGCAACCAATTCGTCTAAGGTGGGCGCTCTCCCTTTTGCTAGAATCTATAAATTTCTCGATGAATTAAAACGCATATGAAATTATCTACTTTAGAGAAACGTTTCCTTTTGTTTTCACACTTGATCGGCGTCTTTGGTATTCCTTTCGTCACAATATTTCTTACTGCATTTCTGTGAATACCCAGAATGTATCAGGTTCATTGCATAACCCCTTACCAAAATTATTTTTCAGCATATATTTATATGTGTTCAAAACAAGCGCTTGAATTTACTTAGAAACAGTTCCCGTTATAACTTTTGTTTTTGAGGCTTTTCCAGTAATATAACTCGGCCCAGTTATTCACACTATTGTCATCACTTTGATTATTTTTACTTGAATGAAAGTTATCTACTACTTCAATTGCATTTACCACAGCATTTCCCTCCCACGGTCTCCATATCGTGACACACAACGAATTGCTGCACGTAATGAAACAGATCAACTGGAAGTTGGAACTTTGACAACTGAGACTCCACGCGGAGTAGACATGCGACTGTCACTTCGAGAAAATCAGGGTTGTTAGTGGTCCTCAATAAGTGTTCCATTTCTGAAGTTTGGACATAGATTTATGACGGTCATTGGTGGGCGGGAGGCTCAGATTCCTTTGACTCCGAACTGCACATGCGTTAACTAAACAGACTTTACCTCTGACGTTACTAGAGGAACCTCGGGCCCAACATTCGAGCCCCTCTCTGAAAATATATATAAAGCTCGAGATTATCTAACAGCGCAATCCTCACAGAGTGAAGACTGATCACCACCTTTAATGACCACGGAGTTACCAAGCTGTCCCAAAAGGGCGCCCAGCACCTCCGTGGGGCTTTCCATAGGGCAAGACCTAGAGACTAACAAGCCCCACCCATCTGTATCGATGGACACAAGACGGGATGGAAGTGGATACGCCACTTATGCGCGCCGAACCCAAAGGGGAAGGCTACCGATCAACCTTGGTAGGGCCACCTGGTGATCTAGCATACCTTCTATCAGCTATGCTGGCGAGTACGGGAGAACATTAATGGCTTCCCTCAAACCCGTCTAGAAACGTACCTGATCTCCCACGGGTAACGGGAACCACTGCCTCCCCCCGAATCTAACCCAATCCCAAAAACTCCCAATCAGGAAGGGCTCGGCAGTTCAGCCCGAGGTTCCTGTAGTAACGTCAGAGCTACCATGAGTGCTAATGGTCCGCAGCGCTCGCACCACGGCAGCTAAAGGGGACGGATCCCCTCCCCTATGGGGGAGTTGATCGGATTGGCTTGGGCTCGAGGGCAGTGTGTTCCCAACTCCCGCGGGAGATCGGGTACCTCCGGCCAGGCTTCGGCCGCCCTGAGTGGGCAGAGGGTTGCCTAAAAAGTTCCGGGTACTAGCCTGCAGAACTAGTACATGGTGTGCTAAATCACCAGGTGGCCCCACCGAGGTTATTCGGTAGTCTTCCCTGCGGGGTTGACGCGCGCGTAAGTGACGCATGCACTTCCACCCATCTTGACGTTATTGTCGATGGCGGAGGGGGCCTTTTAGACTTAAGGTATTGCCCCAAGGAAAGAACCCCGGAGTTTCCCATCGCTCCCGGGCTGATAGAGACTTCGGACTTTCAGGTAGACCTCGCGACAGTGTCTCCTCTTGCCTCATCCTTCCTGCTGGGAAAGGGGTATAGGTACAATGGGCACAGAAAGCTGACTTAGTTACCAAATCCCCTCCATAGTGAAATACTAATCCTAATTCTACCCGTCATTTGTTTTTCAGGATAAGGTGAAAAGCCCACAAAATCTAGATAGCACCCTGACCGAGATTCGAACTCGTGACCTCTTGATCGGAAGCAGACATGCTACCATTTGCTCTAATTTTGTATGAGGTTGTACAAAAACTAAGCTAGCCATAATGTACAGTGTATTAAAATATTAAATTTAAATTTGTTTTTGTTACAAATTTAGAACTTCCCCAACTTTCATCTAACGAACAGACTTAAAAGTTCGCTATTCTTTTTTCTTGTTGCTTTCAATATCTTCTACTTTGAAAATAGCGCATCACAAACCATTTAAAAGTGCATGGTTTTTCTGCCAAACAGTTTGGAATAATGTGTAGGGACAGACCAAACCGCTTATGTAATCAGAGCAGAGATAGTCGCACACGTTTTTGCTGAAATATACATAAAATAACGAGGAAATACTGTGACTTTGTGGGTTCGTGAAATTAAAAGTCCAGTTGCACAAACTCAAGATGTTCTTTATTTCCACCGAATTACAGTTAGTACACTTTCCGATGACACAGAATTGCGAAGCGCACACAATTACAATCCACCAGTTCTTCTGTCACAGGTCCACTCCACACTCACTATTATGCAACAATCACTACTCGTACAACTCTCTCTAGAGCTGACTAAAAACTCCTGTGATACACGTACGCAGTCTTCCAGTCCGTTCTCTCGCTCTACGCTCTTCACGGCTGCTCGCCAAGAACTGAACTGACTAGCAGCAGCAGACCAGCAGACCAGCAGAAGAGACGAGTCGTCCAGGTTTACCTGGACGGAGTGTTTGCTGCCCAGCACCTAGCCGCTTATTGCGTCTTTATCTGGGCAGTATAGAAGAGTCTTCTTTTGTCTCAGGCGGTTGTTTTCGGCAGGGGACATATCTAGCCTTGTGCGCGCAGTCGCCCCGTGGGGGGATGCGCCAATGCTGGCTGCGCTCTTCCGCCTGCCTGGGAGGTATCTGAGCACAGTCCGCTTAACAGACTAGAGGGAAAGGAACAGTGTTAAGGTATTGAGTTTGCCAAGCCCATTTCTGGACTTAGGAGGTTGGAGTCAGGGGAATGTGGCCCTGTTCAGTTCTAGTTACCCAAGGCATCTTTGGATAACCGGTAGCTCGGTCGGCGGCGAGGAACCCTGGGATCGTAACGGCCAAGGGTGTTCACCAGTATGTTTGGATGGGAATCCAGCCTATCGTAGATGGTGCGGGATCTCTCCCGCACCACGTCCACGATATACGGGACCCCAGAGTATGTATGAAGGATGTGGGACGGAAATCTACGCCCTGTATCGTAGATCATGCGCAGTGCCCTGTTCTGGACGCGCTGGAGTCAGCGAATAGTAGTGGGAGCCGCTGATCCCCAGACTTCGCAGCCGTACAGAATCAAGGGCGGTATAATCGCCCGATACAGGCGTAGTTTGAGGTGCCTTGGCATGGTGGATTTGAGAATAGGGTATAACTGTGTTAGGTGTTAGCGCTGCATGCCCTTGACTCGTCCGTTGCAGCTCTTATATAGGAAAATCGCTGTTTCTGGAAGCTTCGCGTCTCGGAACATCATCCCAATTGTTCCAGACGTCAGGGGGAGAGGAAAGAGACGGTACAGCAGTGCCTAGTGGTGCTTTTCCAACCATCGCCTTCAGTGAACGCCACAAGATAAATGGGTAGGCGTGGCTGAATGCCTCCTGTCCCCCACCCAGCGGCCAGTTGGTTGTGCCTTCCGATAATTGGGTGACAATACATTTAAATAGTCTTAAAAACTAAGGTGATAAAGTTCATTAGTAAGACTGAAAATCCCTGCCCACTTCATCACAGAAAGATCCTTCTTCACAGCAATTTTGATCACTCTATTGAAAATCTTGTAATAATAAAATAATTTTGTAAATGTCACACTCGAAAAGTTTAATACTTTGCACATTTTCTTCAATCAGTTATAAAATTAAATATACTTAAATACTTTAATTGATTAATCTTAAAAAAGAACATTTTCTCTCTCTTAATTGCACAGCTAGAATTCGTTTTAAATTGGAGTTGATACAGTCACTGTGTAGATACACCCTTCTCTACTCTTCTTTAATCCTTTTGTGGTAGCTTTAAGCAATTTCTGTGGTTTAGTTAACGAGGTGGTCTATCAGAACACTCCCATTCATTACCTAATGGACTGCCCACATAACCTGACCTAGGGTCACGATAACCTTGCTTGAAAAAGAAAAAGCTCTCCCTTTAACCTGCGTCACAGCACGACAATACATTAGAAGTATGAAATCATGTATAGGTCATCAACTAACGTAGTTTGAGTTAACGGTTATAAGTGACAATTAAAATTTACACTTACCTATTTGGTAGCTATCTGCTAGCGAAAGCAGTAGCTAACAACGTCTCTCTTTTAAAAGAAGTATTTATTTCTTAGTATTTAAGGCGTTCTCCATGTGCGTTTGTCATAATATTTGTCACGTGTAGCTAGTGTTGCCTACCAAGAGATTGGAGAAGTCTTGTGTTTGACTCCACAGCTAGTGAAGAAAATGATTGCGTCGCTAAGAGAGTATATTGAATTAATTTTAACATAATGATAACAATTGAACTATTTTCCTTAAACGGTTGTCAGCAAGAACTAGTGAAGTGAACTGAAAATGGACACAGTCACGTGATGCGACTACTGAGATAGAAACAGTGAAGTCAGAAGGAAAACTGAACTAGTTTTATATTAGTGAACTAAGTGAAGTGACTGTGAAGTGAACTTGAACAGTTTACTGAAGTGGCAGTAAGACTTTTGTAAGGTAAAATGAATCTGAGGAAAATTACTTGGTGTCAGGAAAAGAAATGTGTAGTGTTTAACGCCCACTTTTACTACATACGGCACCGCAGGCGGTGACAATGATGATACATGAGATGAAGAGGGAGCACCGGTGGAATGAAATGGCGGGGTAAACCGGAGGTTCCGGAGAAAACCCGCCCCAACGCCGTGTTGTCCACCAGAAATCTCACTTTGCGGTCGCCTGGGATAGAACCCGGGCCACCTTGGTGAGAGCCAAGTGGTCTAACCACTGAGCCACGGCGCGGCCTTGGTGTCAGGAGTGGGATACAAACAACATAATGGTACAAGTACTTCAACAAGTATTAAGTGATGGTGAATAATTAAAAATGGATATAAGTATATTACATTCACATTTTGAGCAACTAATAATGTCTACATTTTAAGTAATACAGTGCGATTCATATAAACCTGAACCACTTCAATAGGCCATAAGCTTTGAACCACTAACAGAACACACGTGCAACTTTGGAATAATATAATACACAATTGGTAGATTACATTACACTATTTACATCTCAGAGAAAATGTTGGAAGTGTCCTCCACCAGCATCTATACATCTTTATACTCGTCTCACCATATTCTCTAACATTTTACGGAGATGATATCGAATTGAGGGAAGGTTATTCCCAGTAAGATGGAGCAACGTATCATACGTCTAATGACACCATGGAACTTTTAACCAGTTTCTTTGATAGTTGAATAATCTCAAAAGGTCTGTGGACCTCCAGATCCCCTGACCTAACCTCACCGGATTTTTTCTTGTGGGCGTATCTAAAAAATGTAGTGTACAGGAACAGCCCACTGAGAATTTATGTTCTCAAGGAATCCATTTGAACCAAAATAAGTAACGTTGGCGAGGATACTCTCTGTAAAACTTCAGAGAACATGGTGAGAGTAGTGCAAACATGTATAGATGCTAGTGTATGACATTTTCCCTGAGATTTAAAGAGGTAATGCAACTTCCTAATTGTGTATTATATTCTCCCAAAGTTGCACGTGTGTTTTATTATTGATGCAGAATATATGACCTATTGAAATGGTTCAGGATTATATGGGTCACACTGTATAATTTTCAGTTGTGCAAGAATACCAAGGTAAGAATGGAGAATAAAGCATTAATTGGACAGTGAGGGCGCGAATGTTGTTTTATGCCTAAAGACAACAGTAAAAGAATAGAGAAGCAAACATAAGCCTAAAGGCATGATTATAAGTAGAAGGGGAGGAGAGGAGGGAGTGGAAAGAGGAAGGAGGACTTTACTGTCGTAAAGTTTCATATTCCATTTACAAATATAGAATCTCATATGGTGCGATGGTTTTCCTGTCCCTAAAATATTACAGGAAGTATGTAATGTATATTATATCTGTCTGACTAACAGAAGAAGGCAATCAAGAGCAATGTACCCTATTAACGTTTTCTACCATCCCCATCAAGTTTATGCACTGTGTTTTCAGATATTCATGGTGTTCATTTTTATCTGTACTTTTACCGCGTGAAATATGACGTCGTCAATAGCATCGCTGATGTAGCGAGTTTATATACGAATCCCCTAGCGGCTTGCGATCATACTTGATGTGCCGACAGCAGCTCTGAGGTCTCCCTCAACCGGCAGGTAAGTATATGATTTGAGAGGTAGGTCTGCCCGCGTAATATAAAGGTGCGTAATTTCGCCTGGTGCGTAGATATGATAACTGTTTTTAAAAAAACTATATACTGCACTGCAAAGCTAATTATGCAGTTATAAAAGTATACCATGAAGATTATACGAAATGATAAGTCAATGAACACTTATTTCAAAATGAACACCTGTTTTTTCTGATATAGTAGACATATGCATATTGTAAACCTGTCACATAAAATAGAAATATTACAATTTGAGCTCAATTATTTTCTATGAACCGCTGTTTCCTCACAATGTAACTTCATTACAAACCAGAAAATTAGCAGAACTTTTTCTAGAAATGGAAAATAAATTAGTGTTTCAATATGTACAAAGCTTATATCCAAGTCTAAACAAGAAAATATCTCTAGTACATAGTCTTATGTGTCCATTTTCTTATATTTCCTTTCTCTCTTCCCCTTAAACACTGTCTGTATTGCGAGAAGGTACGCTTGAGGCCTTTCTGTCACATTATTTATTGCTTCTAGATTGGGACCAGTCACTTTATAGCGTCCAGTGTCTCTCTTTTTGCGAGTAACTGATCCTGTATCTTGGAAATGTTTAATACACCTATTGGGTTTAAAAGACATAAGGATACCAACATTAAGATATTTTAATTAAGCGTAAGACTGACGAAAACTTTATATCATATACCAATAAAATGTAAGATGTTTATGTTGCAAACTAAGGTATGTCAATTTGTCGGAACCTGGACACTTTTGACAGCATTACGCTCCGAGGGACTTGTCTGAATGCTGGATAGCGTTGCATAAACTCCTATAAATTATATTTATATGTCACACCAATTTTAATGCCGTTACGAAAGTAGCATTCAACCATGAAGACTCGGTGCTCTGTGTTCATATCTAGGAGAAGCTTTTTGTATTACTTACCAGAACAACCACAACTGTTCCGCAAACATTATCGCTTCTTCTCCGTAGAGGGCACTATGATTTCAAGATAGACTCGCCGGTCAACTATGACGTCATTCTTGCTCAATCGGAGGGTGGGAAATAACAAATAAAAATGAACACCCTGTATAGTTAATATATACCACATCAGTTACACAAGTATTAGATGTGACAACACGGTGATTCACATACGCACATTTGACAGTGAACAAATCGACTACCTACGTAAGCAGGTTAACAGTTGTAGCCCTCTATCACACCTGAGGCCAATCTTGACCTTTTCTGGTGCTTAGACGTACATTTTGTTAACATGTTCTACCGTAGTGAAAACAAAAAAGTGTACTACCGCAGAATTATTGAATACTACGTAAAAAGGATAACTATAAATTAGAGTGAAAAATATTGCCAACAGTCCCTTCATTAGGTCACATGACCCTATTATGGGAAATTATTTGCGCTGTATTACACTTTCTTTTATTTTTCTAACTGGTTGTGTATTTGTTTCATTGACCCTTGTATCAGTGTTATAGTAGAAAAATGTGAATTTAACATGCAGATCCTCATATATGATGAGAGATTTCCTTTAGAGGGACTTTCTGCTGTTAGTATTCCTCAGAGAGTTACGGTTCTCATGTGTGAAGAGATTTGAGGAAAGGGGTTTTCTCCGCTCAGAAACCGAAAGTAAATCGCCGTGTTCTTTGGGAGGAAAAACTCGATTACATCGAGGAACGCTAAACGAAAATCCAAATATTATCTCTGAGAAATGTTGCACAGAGGAATTTTGCAAGCTTTGGGTTCGAATATCACTAAACTTTTAAAATGTATACCTTATAAGGAACCGCTGTTGAATGGTTGCAACTACGTGTAATTTTGTTTTAGATAATGCAAATGACCGCTTTAGTGATTCATGCTTTTTAGATGTATGGCTGTATTTACATGGCCTTGACAGACTAATGAGTGTTAATGTAAATTTTCTTTAAACGTGTGAGAGAGATGAGGCGACGTAAGTACAGTTTCCGTTTTCTGTGATCAGGATATGTGATTCCTATATAATTTGCATGAAACATCTGTGCCCTGAATTTATTGGGTTGTGATTCCACCGGAATTTGCATGCTTTCCCATAACAACAAAATTCGAGCCAGGTCTCCAAAATAGTGCTCCATTTTAATTACTGTTTTTTGACTAATGTTAGCTAGAAATTATCCAAACACACATAACACATTCTCCAGGCATCCAGAATTAGTCCAGGCTTTAATATCTACATATTTGTGAGATGCTCAATAACATTAAAAAAATGAATAATTGTCAGTATATCTATTGATCTTGGCACAGTTAAAAATCGTTGACCTCGACCGGATTTGAACCCCCGTGCGTGCTAATGCCTAACCAACCACCATGCAGATGTGTTAAGTAGAATAGTTCGCTTTCAGATGTTTACCTTTTTTCTTTATCTTCAATAGCTTCCCTCGTGTGAAAAACGTGAAATGACTATTGGATATTGACCTATAAGACTTAGAAATGCTTTGGATATTGAACAACCATGGTTGTTTATTTTAAAATATACCTGTGAAGGTACAATTTTATCGGATAAAACGTAAGTTCATGAGAATACAAGCATGCACAGTTTAGTAAACAAGTTTATCCCGTTGTGTTTGCTTTATGCTTCGAAATATGGCGTAAAAAGTCTAGTCAATTATAAGAAAAGCCTGAAATTTCATATTTTTATAAATACATGCCTTAATATGCCGAAAATCTGTTCGTATCTATTAAATTATTTATGTTGAGGAATATTTACAGGAATTCTAGTCACAAAATTGTTTTACAATGATCAAAAATGACCCGGATCTAATCAAATCAAGTTTAGAATCAATTTGGGTGGTCACAGAACGTACTTATGGATGAGCTGAACACGCCTTATATGGAGCGTAGCTCTGTGAAAGTCATATTTGCACAACAATCGTTTGCCAAATAAGAGCAGACAAAATCTGTTACCTTGGAGATGATTTGAGCGCGATGAGGTACAGAAGGCATCCCACAGCTTCCCTCTCATCACTGCCGAGCTGGTCGGCTGCGTTTCACCTACTGCAGCCACTACGGTCTGAGACCATCACCAGACAGGAATAGCTTGCTTCTGACGACACAGTCGGCGCTATGACTGCTAGTATCCATCTGACTCAACGACGCTTCGTTCGCCAATTTCGTGTACAAAAGGTAGGTTAGGAAGACTTTGGGATTGTCTGGGAAACCTTTGGCCTGCTTTTGTACGTTCTGGTGACGTTCAACGGACCACTGGCGCTAGTCAGAGCAGAACTGTATGCACTTCATCACATGTCCGCGGCAATGGTGACCGATATGACGCCAAGCCAAGTATCCTCTACACCCTTTACTTGTTAAGAGATTCAGAAATTAGGACAGCTATCCGAGTTGTATAAAACTCATAAAATAATCTAAGCGTATTCGACTAACCGACGTAAAAGATGGCTCATCGCTAAGCATGTCATAGACACCAGACTGGCTTTTGATGTAGCTTAGGTCTCGGTTAGGGGAGACTACGTACATATATAGGGTGTAACAAAAACGTATACCAAAGCCTTGCGAAAACATTCCTTGTATACCTATATAGGAGAAAAGGATTATATCAACATAAAGTCCGGAAACTGTTTATTTCCATGGAATGGCGCCTTTCTAAAGCTCTGCTTTCACTTTAAGATGTGTAATACGTAGCTGTCCTGTGGCCATAACTCCACAACAGAAGAATGGTTTAATTATGCAGTTGTAAACATTCGCTTTTACATCTGGTTAAATTGTTGGAGGTTTAGCATTTCACCGTTGTTGTCATTCTGCTACAATAGAGTACGTACTCCGCTTATTAGGCACCAGTACTCAGTTCATGCACGATGGCGTCCCCCCATTTCAGACTTTCTGTCCGTCGATTTCTGTATAGCAGTTTTCCTGTTAGATGGATAGGGAAAGGCGGACCAATTCCGTGGCCTCCACGCTCACCTGACTTAAACCCACCAGATTTTTATTTTAAATCTCTTGTTTATCCAAGTCCGGTTCCAGCTGTAGAAGCTCTTCGTGCTCGTATTGTGGAAGACTGCCAGACAATGCCTAACTCAATAAATTAGAGAATACATGTGACGGCGGGTTGACAGGTGCATTGTAGCCAATGAAGGCCGTTTTGAACATGTGCTGTGATTTCCTGTTTTCCTACCGTTGTCATTGAGTATTGTAAGAGGTTCAACTGCAGAAAAGGTGTTCTAAAAATGAAATAAATTCTGGACCTATGTTCATATATACTTTTTTTATCTCTATCCGCAAGAAATGTTTTGTCGAACTTTTTACATACCTTTTTTATTACATCCTTACAGCTTTCTGCTCCATACCTGCGTTCATATCCGTGAAGGTTTTTGTTCAATATAGTTAGTTTCATTTAAAGTTTTAAGTGGGACGCTCTGTATATGGACACAATATATTTGAAATATTTTTGTGTATTTACTACACGTTGTAGAGCACTCCATCCAAAACGTCAGATCAATATTTCACGAAAATGCATGCTTAGAAGCCTCCTTAAGCTGTAAAGCATATAAAAATTCTGTGAACAGCGCAACTCGAAAACAAAAATTCGTATAACTGGTATTTAAATGCAGTATTTTCAAAATATTTAACATTTATTTGTACAGTTTCCATTACAGTTTAACTACAATGACTAACATCAAACATGCACTAATATATATTCTATACAAATACATGAAATTGATGACCCAAGATTTACTCGCTGACTCAGGTCCCTGTCTATAAGTCTTTGGTTTTCCTGAGCAGCTTGATGTCATTTCTTCTTGACTTTCGCTTGTTTTACGCTAATTCACTTTTCTCTTAATTTGTATAAGGATTCTCCTATACATCTATTTTTCTTTTCACTCATCCCCGTTAACATGCCTAACGCCACCACCTCTTTACTCACAGTCCCATTTCTTATCCCATATTTTTCTTCTGCAATTTGTTAACTCGTTACGTTCTACCAGGTAATGAACAGTGTTCTCTTCGTCTCCACAAAGGCCACGCCGTGGTTCAGTGGTTAGACCGTTTGGCTCTCATCAAGGCGGCCCGGGTTCGATCCCAGGCGACCGCAAAGTGAGATTTGTGCTGGACAACACGGCGTTGGGGCGGGTTTTCTCCGGGATCTCCGGTTTCCCCCGCCATCTCATTCCACCGGTGCTCCATCTTCATCTCATGTATCATCAGTGTCATCGCCTGCGGTGCCGTATGTAGTAAAAGCGGTCGTTAAACACTACTCACACATTTCGTCTCCACAAAATTTACATATCCCTACCTCATTACTTCTCAGCCCATTTAGATATATTATTCCTACCTTCATCCATGCTATGCCTTCTCTTCCAGTTTTGTCACATTGATCTATATATTTTTCCCTGCTCCATTCTGTCTTTAATTGACTATAACATTTCAAAGATTTCTTTTCTTCTATACTTTCCCATATCTTCTGCCTATCCATGTCTTGTACTCTAGTTCTCACTTACTTCCAAAAACCGCTATGATTTGTCTCCTCTGTTCTCCATAAATCTCCCATGTCTATCTTCGATACCATTCTTTCAAATTCCAACCACCAACTGTTTGTATTCTTAATGCTTTTCTGTTGTTTCATACACAGATTCAATAATTCCCCTTTCTGTCCTTTAATACACTTATCCCAGAATTTCAGTATTCTTTCTATTGTTATTCCCCTCCTTTTTGTATTACCCAACTCTAGTAATGCCACTTCTCTTGGTGCCGATTTTAGCAGCCCTAGTAGTCCATACATCTGGTCTAATTGTGTTCCTATCTCTGATGTGTCCCATACCTCCACAGCATACATAATTCTGGCTTCAACGACCGCTTCATACATTCTTTCTAACCATCTAACTGACGGTTTATCTTTATGTTTACATATTCTTACCTCTGACATTGCTGCCCTGCCATTAGCTATCACTTTTCTGTCTTGTACGGCCCATCCTCCACTGCTACACATCCTTACACCTAAATAGTCATACTCATTTACCACTTCTACTTTTTCATCTCTCATGTACCACTCCTCTCCTTTCCTCAATATTGATCCTCTTTTAAATACCATTATTTTTTACTTCTTCCTGTTTATTCTTAATCCCCAGTCAGTGCAAAACCTATGAACTGCCTCGATTGACTTTTGCAGACCTATTACAGAAGTTGCCCCTACCGTTAAATCATCCGCATAAAATAAACCAGGAATCTCTTTGTTCATTACAATTTTACAAGCAAATAAAAAGAAATTGGGGACTAGAAGCATATGTAAATTACTGTAATAGGCAAGAGAGAGAGAAGGGTTAGCTTGGATGAGAACAGGAACAATATTTCTAAGAGGTATAAGAGGTAGGGAAAAGGGAATATGTGAATTGTGTGGGGGAAAAGAAAGCACAGAATTCGAGGAGGTTGCAATATGGAGAAAAAAGGTTCGGGAGGAAAAATGGGATAAAGTAGAGAAGTAGTAGCTATAAAAAATGTTTACGGGCACGGAGCAAAAGAACGTAAGAAGCATTGGTGAGTTCTTGCAGAAAGTAAAAGAAAATGGGACAAGAAATGTAAAGAATATAACAAAGGAAGACGAGGGGGAAGAATGGGACTAATTAAGTAACAAGTAGACATGGAGGTTAAGAACTACCTGGCAGAGCAGAAGACCAGGGTGTCATGTAAACCAGGGTAGCAACAAGGTAAAGACAAACAAATGTAGCCAAATGTAGCATTATTATTGGGCAATGGGCATTGCTTTCCTTAACCCTCCATATGTTCCAAAGATAGGACACTAGGTTATTCAACAAAATCTCCATCTTAAAATAACCTTTACTGATAGTCTTTTAAAGTGTTGATATTCTCAAAAATGATTCTCAAAATGTCATATGCATTAAAAGGCAGAGCTTAATTGAATAGAATAAACCGTCCTATTGTCACCCAATTATCGGAAAGCATGACCAACTGACAGCTGAGTAGGGGACCGGAGGCATTCAGCTCACGCCTACCCATTTATCTCGTGTCATTAACTGAGGGAATGATTAGGGAAGTGTCACTGGTCGCTAGCCGCCTCTTTCCCCTCCCCCTGGCGTCTGGAACATTCGGGATTATTTTCTGAACCGCGAGACTTCCAGAAACAGCGATATCCCTATATAAGGCCTGCAGCGGGCGAGTCAGTTGAGTTCTTGACGAGCAGCTGTGAGGAGCGCCGAGTGAGCAAACGGACTGGAAGACGGTGTACGTGTATCAGAGGAGTTGTACGTGATTGTGAGCGTGAAATGGACCTGTGACAGACGCTAAGTAGTTCTATGTAATCGGCAAGTGTTCCAACTGTAAGTCGATGGAAATAAAGGACATTTTGAGTTAGTGCAATTGGACTTTTAATTTCACGAACCCACAAAGCCACACTATATAAAAATACAGATCCTGTTTAATCAGGAAGTTAACCAATTTGGATAATTACAAAGTTTTCCTTCAATCTGTCATTAAGAACTAAATCGCGCTCCACTGATAAGATGTTAAACTTAAAACTCCTATAATCAGTGGCCCATTTCTTCATACGTAGGTATGCAAACAAGTGAAGTACTTTGAAGAGCCAGGCGTTGAAAGTGTTATGCAGCGAGGAATGTGGTTAACATCACCAATAATAAGTACCTACTAATATTGTATGACAGCGCTGATTCAGTTACTAGGACCCGATTTCAGTACGTTGGCAACGAAATGCAACAGGCGCTGCTCTGGGCGAATTGATTAGGTTACTCGGAAAATGGACTAACCTAAATTCGCAAAATGAGCATCGCAAAAACGGATTTTATACTGTAATAGTGGTTTTGAATTTCAATGGGGCTTCCATCTGTATATGAATCCAAAAGTTCCTTAAAATTATCTTTATTTACAGAGTCCTCGCTTTCATTATGTCCACGGAATGTTATTTCTTGTCTACTTCCCTAATGGGATATTGCATAAAAAGTCTGTTAAGCTTAACGTTCTCATTGTATTTTACAATATATAGACGTGAGCTTTCCCGGAGAGCGTCTGCAATTTTGTTAGTGTTTTCTGTTCAATCCAACACAATCATACCAACGAGTCTTAAATTTCCTTGTTTATTTTGTAGATGTTTCTAGACCTAGCACTGGTGTTGACCTACTGACATTTACCACAACGCGTTTGTCATCATTTTTACATAAAGAAAAGGGTGTTTGGAGACACACCAATTGTTGTGCTGTGTTGGATTCATTGTAAGGCCCTTAAATATGAAAAATTAAACACTTCACGTATCAGACAATAATCACTGATTACGTTTTTACACAGGATGCAACCTATCTGATGTCCTTAACATTGCTCCACGCCTGGGACAACTGGAAGAAACCATCACCACTAGCATCGCAGGACACCACACAGAGCAACACGACCAACTCGCAAGAATCACTCTTGCCCAACGCTCCGCCTACAACACAACAGATCTTCAGACCCGACTAGACTTTCTACAACAACAGCCTCAACAACTCTGCATTAGTGACCAGTCATCCTCTGTGAAGCGCAAGCCTGCACGCCTGGAGGACAGCCACACACGCACAGACGCCAAACTCGACCAACGGCTACCCTCAACCAACTGCTTAACGGCATGGTTGAACAGCACATCCAAACTCAGAGGGACAACTCCACTGTCTCCCTACGCGAACGTGTACGACGACTGCACATTCCAAGCCCTCATGGGCACAGCATCAACCCTCAGTAATAAATACTATACGCTACTTCCCTTCATGCCATGCCCAGGGCCTCGGTCATGGTCATGGCCAAGGAATCGAACCTTACCCGCTCCGGCACACTCTGCGGCAGCTTATGATGACGCTAATGACGGAGGTGCTAATGCGGGACTCCGTAATCGGCGGGAATAACCGCCATCCCAAACGTCCAACCTTAACTTCTCCTTATAATTCCTTGTTATTGTTTAAATAAAGTTTGATGAAAAAGGATGCAAACTGATAATAAACAGTAGCACATGACACGCGGGGCTCTCTTCAAACAGCTCACCAATTCTACCAACAAATTTCTTTTCAAATAAATGAAACAGTAGGAAGAATCTCCTGTATTTCGTTGGCAAACGAGTTGGTGCGGAATATACGGCTTCTATGAATCGAATACGTACAGTCCGGCCGCTCTATCTCCGGCTCTGATAATTCTCGAGAGGGGGAAGCGCGTTGTTGCCAGTTCTTTAGCGGGAATTTCAAGCAGAGGAATATCTGTATTTTAAATATTTCACGGATTTGCAGATCGCAACTTCGTAAATGTACGTGGATAATGTGTATATACATGATCCCAGAATAGTTGCATATGGAGACAATATAACATTTACTGGAAAAGAAATAACAAAAAGCTACTTCGCACGAGTGGGAAATTCCTTTCTCATATAATATTGATATACATGTCGCCTTATACATGTAGCATCCTTATGAAAAGCATCAAGTGAACCTTCAAGGCTGCATCGTTGCCTTTGCTTTCCTGGTGTACGCAGAACTGCAGATGGCGAACTTAAATCGGCTGGGCACTTTTACTTTGTCACATTCTTCACGGTGGTTTTCCCCACCTTCAAGACGTCACAAACTCTGTCCAGCACCTTGGTAACAGGTAGTAGAGGTCCACCATTGTCCCGCTCCTTCTCGAAGTACTCACGTAGCCTGAATGTAAATTCACGGCTTTGGCTCTTATAAGAGCCGATTTTTTTCTGAATTCTGAGGAACCAGTAGCCATATTACTATAATAGCGATGATAATAATAAGACTTACAGACGCTACAAATCGGAATTCACGCACACACGCAAAATTAAACAAACCACCAGCGCGTTATCCAAAAGCAACGAAAAGCCACGTGGTCCACACAAAATTGCAGCGGCAACACGGTGCTGGATCTGCAAGCCACACCTAGCAGCGACAACGCTGATTGGCACTAGCAGACAGTTTTAACTTCCTGACTACGACACCGGATGTACAGACTCCCAGTACCACCAACAGAAGCAGTTGGTGTGCGTGAACGTCAGAGCCGGAGATACAGCGGCCGGACTGTACCTAGGGTAACCAGTAATGCATTCTGCCCCTCCAACCTCTCCTCACTCGCCTCAAGTGTTACGGTCACCTTGGCTTATTTTGTCGTGTTTTTTTTTCTTTTACTTTTTTTATTTTTTATAATTTTTTTAAAGACGGGAACGGGTAGAGGGTAAGTCGTTTAGAAAATTTCTTGTTTTATTGGCTTGCACTGTGAGACAATATGAAGGGTTCTATTTGTTTAAATGGTTATTAGATCTGCATTTGTTCCAAGTGGTCTTTTAATTAACGAATCAACTAGTCGACAAGTAAGCTATCTGCATTATCGATACGCTGGTTCCAAGAGAGCGGTTCCACTACAAAATATAACTTGGGGAACTTCTATAAAGACAAATTAAATCCTAGAACATAAAACATAACCATGTAAGTCATTCCAAAACAAGTAGATGGCTCGACGATTCAAACGCATCAAGGTAGAACCGCCCATGAAGTGTAATGATGCTTAGAAGATCGAGGCTGATTTATCAATGTGTGGCAGTTTCTTAATTCGTCACAATTTAGTAAAATTTCAGACTGGCAAGTTTAAAGTAAAACATAGGACGCATTGTATTCCAATTGAAATATCTGGCATCGATATTTCACATAGGCGGTAAAGAAGGTTAAGAAATGCATTTACCTGTGAGAAACAGACAGAGCATAGGAGAATCGGTCAGTATGAAGGCACAACTCAAAGAAATAATATAAAATGATCTTATGTACCAAAATTTCTCTACCATTATACACAAAAAATTCGTAACTATTATTCAGATTGATTCTACACACTATGCTTTATTTGTCTATAACGTAACAAACCATGGAGTTATTTTATGTGTAGCTTTTGTTAATCGTGTTAAATTTTTGCAAATATATTTTAAGTACAACTCCCATTCTTTGTATTCTGAGTACCTCAAAAATAAGTATTTCTGGTTAAATTTTTATATCGAATTTAAGGGTAGAATGTAAAACCTTCACCACCTATTATGAAGGCTGTTCAATAAAGAATGATCATAATTTTTTACGGTCACAATTTTTCGCACAAAAATTCAAACTTATTATATTCTGTTAGCTTAATGTGAAACAAACACTCCGTAGTAGTTTCATTGTTGGTACTCCTGGCTCCCGCCTGTGAGAACCAGCCAAGTTCAGAAATGTTCAGTATTGCCTACCGCTGCAATGGAGGTAACACACGAGGAACAATATGCGGCTTTGAATTTCTGCTTTCGTCTCAGAAAATCTTCAGTTGAGGCCTATACAATGTTACAGGAGGCCTATGGAGAGTCTGTTCTTCCCTACAGCACAGCTCGAAGGTGGTTTAAAATGTTTAAAGAGGAGAGAAAATCAATTTCAAAGGAAGGTGGACCCAGTGCTCTAGTTACTGCTCTTATGGAAGAAAACATCAACACTGCTGCTGCCATTGTGAGAGAGAATCGACGAATTACCTTAAGATCACTTTCTGAAAATACTGGACATTTCATTGGGTGCCACCCACACGTTGGTGACAGAAACATTACACGTGAGTCGTGTTTGTGCACGATGGGTTCCAAGAATGTTGATTCCCGAACAAAAGGTCATTCGCATGCAGGTCTGTATTGCAGTTAAAGTTGATGTTAGAGAAAGATCAGGAGCTTCTTTTAAACGTAATCACTGCTGATGAAACTTGGCTACATCATTTTGATCCTGAGAGTAAACAGCAAAGCTTAGTGTGGAAATATCCTTCACCACCAACCCCCCAAGAAAGCAAAAGTGGTTGCTTCTGCTGGAAAAGTTATGTTCATCTCATTCTTTCATATTCATGGAATGGTTTATGAGCATGTTGTACCTGCACACACATCAGTAACTGGACAATACTATAGGGATGTCCTGCAAACATTGCAAGTTCATATCAGGCGCAAAAGACCACATTTCCGTGAAGCAGGCAGGATGTGCGGCCGCATATTGCCAATGTTGTTGCTGAATATCTTGCAAAAACCTACGTGAAGTACATCCATCACCCTCCCTACAGTCCGGATTTTGCTCCATATGACTTTTTTCTATTCCCTAACTTGAAGAAAGGCCTTCGTGGGAGGCATTATCCATCATCAGAAGCAGTGGTGAAGGCTGCGGAGGCGATTTTGAAGGATCTCTCAAAAATGGTTTCCAGTATGTCTTTGAAGACTGGCAGAAACGCTGGGACAAGTGTATCGCATTCAGGGGAGACTTTTTTGAGAAGGACCATCAAAATTATGAGGATGAGTAAAGACACGTTGTCAAAGAAATTGTAATCTTTCTTTATTGAACAGCCTTCGTAGTACCTGTAGTGAAGTTAAAAATGATTCTATGCCACTCATATTTTTGCCTAATAATGATGAATTAAAGAAGAACGAACTTGATTGTATGAACGATGTACCTATATCGCTGAGAAAAATCTATTTTTATTGTACTGAGAAAGTGAAAGAACCGTAGTAAATATCAAATGTAAATTATACCGTAAAAATAAAAGGTCTGAGAAAACTTCACGAATACGTAACATTTTATACCACCCAACGTTCTCTAAATTAAAAATGACATTTTCTCTGCCTTATTTTAAGTATTAAAATTTCCTTGAGTGGGAACTATTGCACTCTGCACTTGCTGTACGAGAGACATTTCCTTTTTGCTCAATATCGTAGAATCTTGCTTTCAACATTTGATTTAGAAGTCAGGAACTGTCAGTAACTGAACATTAAAACGATTCTTCCCCTTAGTTGTTGTTCATGGCAACCCCACGCAATATTCCTCTTCGTGGTAGGGAGCTATAAATGTAAATTGAGTAATTAGTTTAAGACAGCCGAAGGTTGAATTTCAAAATCTGATAAGCTGAGAAACCTTAATCGACATTCAGACATGATTATACCTCTCTATTCCGTGGTTTATTGGAAAATGAGTGAAGGCGAATATTTAAATTCTGTAATGAAGTGCGAAGAGTATTCTCACTGCTACTGTAAGTCTCTGATAGAAAACGTCTATCAGGGTATCCTGGTTAAAGTGGTGAAAGGGTACATGGCGACCTCGATTTTTAAAATAGTAGCTTTTAAAATGTTGATGGTTTCATCCGCGTGTTTCTATGATACCGACAGACGGCAACGAGCGCCGAGGTCGCGGACAGGCAAAATATGTGCAGTCGGTTAGGATGTTTTTGGATCTCTCGGTATATCTTCTATCTGCCTTATATTGCGCAACGTTGGTATCCAGGCATTGGTAGCACAGGAGCTTGTGCTGTCTAAAAGACCCAAATCTTATTCATATGTTGTAATTTTTCTCATATAACATAGGAGTTGTTGATGTCAGCATAGCCGCGTACTTATGAGACGCTATATGGCATTGGATATTGAAATGAAAATATATTTTGAGGCTCCTACTTTTAAAATGTCGATGTTTTCATCCGCGTCTTTCTATGGTAGTGACTGACGGCAATGAGCGCCGAGATCACGGAGAGACAAAACATGTGCAGCCGGTTAGGATGATTTTGGGTCTCTCGATATATGCTCTATTTTATATCGCGAAACGTCAGTATCCAGACATTGTTAGCATAGGAGGTTATGCTTCCTGAAAGACCCAAACCTTATTGATATGTTGAAAGTGTAGGAGTAATCTTTCTCAGATAACGTCGGAGTTGTTGAGAGACGCTATATTCACTGGATATTGAAATGAAAATATATTTTGAGGCTATCTAAATTTAAAACGAAATGAACGTTTAGAAGTTTTCTCTCTCTTTCTCTTTCTCTCTGAGAAAGTGAGAGAAAAAGCTTGAAAAGTATAACTTGAAATCTAAATGTATAAATACAAACCTCAATTTTTTTTTCAGGAAAGGTCATTCAAAATAACGAAACTTTTGCAAGTTAATTGTAATTCTGGCAGAGTATTCGCCCTGAAATATTCGAATATAATTTTTGAAACATGCTTATCTGAAATACACCGTTTGATATTTATACGAATTTTGGTTTCTGAGTTTGAATGTCCATAGTCGGATACACAAAGAGGCGGTTTAATTGCTAAATGTCATCCCTAAGGTGAGGAAGAATATTTAACTTGGCAAATTCTTTTATTCTGTTTATCTTGCAGATTCATTTACGGAATATTAACCAGAAGTTAAGGTTAATACTCAAAATTAAAATGGAATAATTAAGTGATACTTACATAATCGTGTTAATTACTACAAATTATATATATATATACGACAAAACTGCACTTAGATTTGGAAGTGAAATTTGGATATTAAAGAATAAGGAACAAAATAATTGGAACCAGCTCCAATTTCTTTCTGAGACTCTTGACTAGTTCTGCAAAGCTTGATAATAAAGAAAAATGAATGCTGAAAATATAGTAGATAAAGCTCAGGTAAGATATACTTTATGTGAGCTTTCGAAATTAAGTATCTATCTACTTGAAGGCCCAGAAATTTGATACTGTAACTTCTTATAATTATACAAAATATATCCCAATTTCTATGTGGTTCTGTAACGTGCGATGAGTTATAGTTTTAACTACTTTTACCTAGATTCAGAGATAATTTATTAATTTTAAAGCAGCATGACATACAATTTAAAATACAGTTCAGTTTAATGATACACTCATTTAAATTTTTACTGGTCACCAGGACACTAGTGTCGTCAGCAAACTGAACAGTACTGGCAATATTCTGTATGTAAAGTGAGAGGTCGTTAGAACAGAAATAGACAATACAGTTTCCTGAAATGCAATAGCAATTACGTAAGCACTTTACTCGATCTTCCTATCAACTGGTTTTCTCTAACACAATAACTGCTCTTTGATCGATGAGGGGATATCCTTTCCCTCTGTTGTGAAACATCGACAGCTGATATGTCCAATATCACGCTATCCGCAAGATTGGTTCCGCCCTTAGAACACATTCTCTTGCAAAACAACGAAATTTCTGTTGCAGACTCAGTTACTTGCAGTTTTTTTAAAGTGAGAAGGTACTTCACTTGGGATTAAAATTCACTTTTTTTAGTTTTATATTTTATTATAATGTCATCTCTCTAAATTACAAATATATAGTTAAAAAGTTCATTGGAGCAATATGTTATACCTAATTTAATAATTATATTAGTGGCTGTTAAGTTTTTGCCACATCCTTTTCGTAAGCTTTCAGAAAATCGATCATAACTTCTGTAATACTGAACAGATATTTCTGAACTAAGCATTTTTTGTAAGGGATCATTCAAGTTTACTGCTGGTACCACTGTATCTCCAATGATGCTAGATTTTCTTTTGTCTTTGGCTGTGTATGTGAACAGTTATTTGTTCTGAATAATAGTTTGTATATGATATGGTGAATATATGATATGGGAAGGCCAAACACATTTGGAAAGAGAAAATTTACAGGCAATTGTTTTTACTAAAAGCAGAACAGTAAATGTGGAAAATATAAATACAATAGACAATGAAACCAAGTGTAATATTGAGGTTAGTAGGACCAGTTCAACAATACATGTGTTAATCGTGATAGTAGTCATATACAGAAATTGATGAGCTGCGAGTCCTGAAAGCAGATAAAATGGTTGAAGAGCTGGCCAAGAAGGCAAGAAAAATGAAGAGGAACTTGAAAAGTACATGTGAGAATACAGAAGGTCAAGGCTATGCAGCAGGAATGTTCTGACTCATGTGAGAAGTCAGCAATCAATATATAAACTTTAAAACTGTTTTTCTCGGTTTCACATTGCAAGTTCTGGTACACTTTTTTAAAAAACTGATAAACCAAAACATATGAATTTTTAGTGTGTATTAAGCAGACGCATAAGAATAAGAATAAGAAGGGATTT
Organism: Mantis religiosa; assembly: GCA_030765055.1. Lineage (NCBI taxonomy): Eukaryota > Metazoa > Arthropoda > Insecta > Mantodea > Mantidae > Mantis > Mantis religiosa. The sequence goes on along the minus strand of CM060951.1, from coordinate 205,630,935 downwards.
TTCTCTGAGATTCATTATACTTGTTTAAAAAAATAAAATTATCTGAAATTTCAGTGCCCTTTTGTACAAAAAACTGAAACATTGAAGGAAATTATCAGTACAAAATTTTCAAATAATAATGGGTATTATTTAAGAAAAATGTTTTAGAAAATTCCTGAAAATTTTTATGTATATATCAGTAATAATTTCTTAGTAATGTGTAGTAATCATGGAAATAGCATTGTGGAGATATGCAGTACCTTCTCACCTTAAGCCCAATGTGAAGTTCTTTATAATAAACCTGTCAGATAGGTGACGGGAAAGACGAAACGTCGTGTGCTCCGTTAGGTTTTAAATGGACCGATTTGAATCTCACCTGCTAAACTTTCGCGCGGGTCTGCATGCAGTTTCTTTCTAAAATGTTACAAAAAAACATAACTAAACATGAATACAAAGTAAAAGGACCCCTCCCCCCACTCTACCTTTCCCCTTTCTGATCCTCATTGTTAAATAAAGAAACATAATCATTTTGTACATAAAAAATAAACAAATAAAATTAAAAATTAAAAAAGAAGAACCCAGTATATAATAAAACGCGTTTTCTGTGCCACTGTTGTTTGTTTTTCAGTTTTTCTACAAATTGTTAATAGGGGCTTTTATTTTTCTATGTGTCATCTGTTAATCATAACATATATTTCAGAAAACTAGTATCAGCGTGTTTATGAAGCTATAAGTACATAGAGGAGACTGGAGTAAAAGTTTATTGAATTATACAAATATAACTACTTGTAACAAATAACTGTTAATAATATTTCTACCCTTAAAAAAGTAAAAGACGATTATAATTTTAAAAAATTTACTTACCATCCTTGGTTTAATAAACAATTTCAACAAGTTTTTAAAGAGTTTGGTTTAACTTTGGTTCGTCAGAATAAATATAGTATGGAAAATTTACTAAATTTCTCTAAAAAAGATGAAATTCCTAATAATAAAATATCTGGTATTTATCAATCTGATTGTTTAGATTGTGCTCGGGTTTACGTAGCTAGGACGAAACGTAATTTGGAAACCAGAACGAAAGAAAATTTTCGTAGTATTAAGTATAAACAAACTGATAAATTGGCCGTAGCAGGTCATTGTTGGTCATTTAACTATAAAATAAATCCTGAAGTTAAATTATTAAAACAATTAAATGGTCCGATAGATTTAATGGTTTCGGAAAAGATATTTATTTTTAAAAATAAACATCGTGTAATGAATTTTTAAATATAAGCAGTTGATTCTATCTTAACTTTGTTCGTTTTCAGATTTTGGTAATACTGAAAAAAAGCATAACATAGTAACTTCCTTAACGACGAATTTGTTTTCTACTGTGGTTTTCTTTGACTGAAGACGCGGGCAAGAGTTCGTGAAATCGATTTCAACTTCAACTAATTGGACTAATCAGAAAAATCAACATAAATTTCTTAGGATAAGTGAAGTTTTTTGTTACAAGTAATTATATTTGTATAATACTTATTGCTTCACTGTAACTAGCTTCATTTTCTACGTGTTTATTGATTTTTTTTTTTTTTTTTTTTTTGTAATACACGTCTTCCAACGTTAAGTCATATCGGACGATGAAAGGAACGGGTGAAATGATGCTCAAATGAGCCCAGGGTCCACAGAGCCTAGAGTTACCTGACATTTGTCTTTCAGTATAAGGAAAACCCCCGGAAAAACCTTATCCAGGCAACTCACCCAGACCGAAATTCGAACTCGGGGCCTGTTGAAAGTGAGGAGACGCCACCCACACGCTACGGAGGCGGGGGAAAGTTTATTGATGAAAACAGTCTTGTTCCGGGAGAGAAAAATCCGAGACTTAGGTGTTTCTATTTCTTGTGTAGTTTCGCTATAAGGATTTCAACTTGAACCGTAACTTGACTGTACTAATGTCCAAATATAATAGGGGAGCAGATAATGAACTGAAATCGAGAACTAATCCAAACAAATAATTAACCTGAGGTTTAAGTAATAGCATGCTTTGAGAATACAGGGTTTGTGATTTGGCCTACTCGGAGCTTAACAAACGTCTGCCCACATTATCCCAATTTTCAAACAAACAGAGTTTACATACGTAGCGAGTTCTAAACTGGGCTTGAACTGATAAATAATTTACGACTTGAAGCTAAAACAGAGCACTCTGTGTTGAATATTTCAAAAAATCTAACGAAGCTCCCAAAAAGAACAGAATAGACTGTCTCTGTGATCTTCAAAATCGAGTTCGATCCCCGCTGGAACAGAGAATTTCCCTTACAGCGCTCTGAATGTGGTTGCGCTACTAACTGATGCAACCAGCTTATCCTCGATATGAACACAGAGCACCGCGTCTTCATGGTTGAATGCTACTTTCGTACCGGCATTAAAATTGGTACGACATATAAATATAATTTAAACCGCTGCATAGAGCAGTTTATGCAACGTTATCCGGCATTCAGACAAGTCCCTCGGAGTGTAATGTTGTCAAAACTACCAGGTATCGTCAAATTGACATACTTTTGTTTGCAACATAAACGTCTTACGTTTTATCAGTATACTATATACATTTTTGTCACTCTCACACTTAATTAAAATGTATATTAATGTTGGTATTCTTATGTCGTAATACCAATAGGTGCAATAAACTTTTCCAAGATACAGGATCAGTTACTCGCAAAAAGAGAGACACTGGACGCTATAAAGTGACTGGTCCCAATCTAGAAGCAATAAATAATGTTATGACAGAAAGGCCTCAAGCATACCTTCACGCAATACAAACAGTGTTTAAGGGGAAGAGAGAAAGGAAATATAAGAACATGGAGACGTAACACTATGTACTAGAGATATTTTCTTGTTTAGACTTGGAAAAAAGCTTTGTACATATTGTAACACTAATTTATTTTTCATTCCTAGAACACGTTCTGCTAATTTTCTGGTATATAATGAAGTTAAATTGTGAGAACACTGTGGGTGATAGAAAAGAATTGAGATCAAATTAAAATACTTATATTTTATGTGACAGGTTTACAATATCCCTATATGTCTGCTAGGAGGGCTTTTAAACAAAGAATTATCACAATCTTTTTGACAACGTACCTTTACACATCCTCATAATTTTGATGGTCCTTTTCAAAATAGTCTCCCCTGAATGCGATGCACTAGTCCCAGGATTTCTGCCAGTCTTCATAGACATGCTGGAGACCATTTTTAAAATATCCTTCAAAATCGCCTCCGCAGCCTTCACCACTGCTTCTGATGATGGATAATGCCTCCCACGAAGGCGTTTCTTCAAGTTAGGGACTAGAAAAATGTCACATGGGGCTAAATCCGGACTCTAGGGAGGGTGAGGGATGCACCTCACGTTGATTTTTGTAAGATATTGAGCAACAACATTGGCAATATGCGGCCGCGCAATATCGAGGTGCAGCATCCAGCCTACTTCACGGAAATGTGGTCTTTTGGGCCTGATATGGACTTGCAATGTTTACAGGACATCCCTGTAGTATTGTCTAGTTACTGATGTGTGTGCAGGTACAACATGCTGATAAACCATTCCATGAATATCAAAGAATGAGATGACCATAGCTTTCCCAGTAGAAGCAACCACTTTTGTTTTTTGGGGGGTTGATGATGGAGGTTTCCACACTGAGCTTTGCTGTTTGCTCTCAGGATCAAAATGATGTAGCCAAGTTTCATCAGCAGTGTTTACATTTGAAAGAAGCTCCAGATCTTCCTCTAACATCAACTTAAAGTGTATGTTACCACCAATGCAGCGGTAGGCGATACTGAACATGTCTGAACTTGCCCGGTTCTCACAGGCGGGAACCAGGAGTACCAACAATGAAACTACTGCGGCGTGTTTGTTTCACATTAAGCTAACAGAATACAAAATTGAATTTTAGTGCAAAAAATTATGACCGTAAAAATTATGATCATTATTTATTGAACAGCCCTCGTATAACAGAAAAACATATGTTCATTGTGAAATAAGTTTCATTGACTCATCATTCCGTAAATTCTTCACTGTCTCATTAGCTTAGTATTGACTGAAAATATTGACAATTTAAACATATGTGTGAATTTAATATGAGGCGCCGAATATCAAAGACGGACATTCGCCATTATTATCGAAACTGAGTTAAGAATCGATCTATTTCATATTTTGTCTGCCGTAGTCCATTTCTCCCTGAAATGGACCTTTATATGTATGTTTCACAGTTGAAATATGTAGTTAGTTTCAAAACCAAACGCCTCCATGCTCAGTTAGTATCAAAAATGGACATGGAAGTTTGAACCAATCAAATCGCTGGAAATCATTGAAAACTGTCATAGCCTTCAATTTATGGTTGCATTTTGGCAGTATGCATTGGAAGGTAGGTGTCAAAATGAACCAACTAAAACTTGTGGATGTGGGAAAGTTGCTAGCTAAGCATTTCAGGAGTGGGAGGGAAATCCCCATCTTAAGTGGTATTTTGTTATTATTCAAAGTTGTAGTGAAAATGACACACAAAATATCGTTGAATGTTACTGCTTTGAAATCCTTTTCACTGAACCAGATATTATCTGCACAGAAATACAGTAACAAGTATAGAAGGTGTATGGTATATGTCAAATTACAAAGAAATGTGTCTTTTCATTTTTAATGCTGTAACTGAGCCAGTATAATAATTGCAATAAAACTCTAACATTCATTGCATTCAATCACAATTCATTTTCCTGAACCTGGGAATTCTTTGTTTCAGAAACGGACACTTGAATGTCTGAATACACAGAAAATTGAAGCTAGTTACAGGGGAGTGATAAATATTGCACAAATAGAAATATTGTTAACTTATATATACACTTATCATAAGAAGTTTATGTTAAAACTTCTTTCTTCTTTTTTCAAATTGATTTCGAAGGCATATTGCATTTGTCATCAGTGAAACACTCTCCGTTGTTAAGGAAATTAATTAAGGAAATTATCATATTGATAATCACATAAAAATAAGTTTTAATCCTTTTTCACATAAATTTGCTATTTTTAATTGTTTGATTTATAGATTAATAAATGTACTCCTGAATAAAGAAGAATTTAATAACGAATATAAACATATTATTAATACGCTTTGATTAATGGTTTTAATAAAGATTTTATACAAAAGAAGACTGTAAAGTTTAAATATAAAAAAACTGTTAATGATATTTCTACTCTTAAAAAATAAAACATGATTATAATTATAACAAATTTACTTACCATCCTTGTAAGTAATAAACATTTTCATAAATTTTTAAAAAAGTTGGTATAACTTTAGTTCCTCAAAATAAATATAGTATTAAAAATTTATTATATTTTTTTAAAAAAGATAAAATTCCTAATAGTAAATAATCTAGCATTTATCAATTCAATTGTTTGGATTGTGATCAGGTTTATATTGGAAAGACGAAACGTAGTTTGGAAACCAGAAAGAAAGAACATTTTCCTAACATAAAATATAAACAAATTGATAAACCGGGCGTAGCAGATCATTTTTGGTCATTTAACCATGAAATAAATCCCAAAGTTAAATGATTAAAACAATTAAATGGTCCCATAGAGTTAGTAGTGTGGGAGAAAATATTTATTTTAAGAAATAAACATCACGTAATGTATTTTGACATACCGGCAATTGATTCTGTTTTTTGGTTTGTTTCGCCTTCAGATGTTGGTGGTACTGGGAACGTGACATAGCAAAAAGAAAACATAGTAACCGATATTTCCTTAACAACGGAGTTTGTATCACTGATGACGAATGCAAGATGCCTTCGAAATATATTTGAAAAAATAAGAAAGAAGTTTCAACATCAACTTCTTAAGATAAGTTGATTATAAGTTACAAATATTTTTATTTGTGTAATACTTAAATATCTGTTTGCTTCAAAAATAGGCATAAGCGAAGTTTAGCTTCAGATGCGGACATTGCTAATTTTACATTGGTTTTATAGTGTATTCAAACAATATTTTTAAGTGGAGACCTTGATTATTGTGCTATTAGATCTGCAAACATACCAAACGAAAATTTTCAAGTTAACAAAATGAAGCTGTGATAGTAAAACACAAATAACTCTATTGAAAAATGTCAATGGCTTTTGTCCATCTTTGAAACTAGGCTCCTCCTATATTAAGAAAAAGTACTTCCCACCCAATCCTGACGAGAAATTGTTTCAAAAGAAAGTACCTCTGATGCAACCATTGGTGTTAAGAGGCAGCACATTAATGAAACATTGAAATAAAAAAAAAGAATACTGAATAGTTCGAACCTCCACAACCAAACACGTATAGTAACACCACAATTACAAATGGTACAAAATAAGCAACTTCACTGCCGCGTCACACAAGTCGCGAGACGTCGTAGTCCAAGAAAACAGAGTCGTCACAGAAAACCGAAAACAAAAGAATCAAACATTTCCCTCCAACATTCGATATATCGAACGCGCAGAAAGAAACATACCGTCGCAAGTCTAATGTGACGAATAAATGCAAACATTTGCAATTTCTGTCATACAGAGTGTTGGAGGACACTATCACACTTTTACTTTTAGGACGAATACAGAGAAATTCCTGTGCAGATATATCTTAATTAGTTTAAGAAAAAAAGTGCTTCTATAAATATTATTAAATGTTATAGCATTTGCAACATAGTTATTAGAAAACAATAACTTTCAACTACTTAATATGAGGGCCTATAAAATTTAAATCTATTACTGAAGCCCTTGTAAGTGTTATGAAAGAAAAAGGAACTGTTAATAAACGGAGTTTAAATTCAGTGCGCTGCTATGTCTAAACGGTAACGACTTTGTGGCTTTAAAACTGCAAGATTAAAACAGCAAATATGATGAAATAAAGTACAAGCTATGAGTGTATTAACAATTTCAAAGAATATTCACACTTTAAACTAAATTTCACCGATAAGTTGCGTTAAAACAAGTTTTCAAAGTATAAAAGTAAGTTAATTAACTCTGTTTTATAGTGATTTTAGTTATTAATATTAAGTTCTGCTTCTTATTATTCTTTATTTCACTTTAAAAAGCAGCGGTAACTTCTACGCTATATGAGCTGAGGAATAAAGTGTCCAATCTGCTATTACTCTGAAGAAGGAGAATTTGAAATTTTACATCAATATTTCAGATTACGTAGAAGCCCTAGAAATATTTCAACAGTTAAATTTATAAATAAATTATTTGAAGTTGGCATATTACCTGATGTTAAGCAGCGTTTAGTGGGATGCATCCTCCAGCATTCCTCACAACAAACTAGCTACCCTGCTGTTCTGCGGGTCCTCTTGTTCGTCTGATCACCCTCCTCCAACCCTTCCTGCCCCCTCGTTATCACCCACGTAATCCACAGGTGACTTCTTCTATCGTTTGTGTACGCCGAGATGAAGTTGAGCTTTAACTCTTGCCGGATGGGCGTGCACTTCTAAACCATACTTCACTCAGTATTTATGCACTATCTTTCGGGTCTTCGAAACTTCATGTACAACCCGCTGCTCCAAGCAGATAGCTGACATGTGATAAGGTGCAACAAATTTGAAGCCCTCTTAATATCTTCCTCAGTGGGGAAGTAAGAGATCTATCCTCAGTTGATACGTGAGTAGATGTGGGAGTAAACAATACCAGTTTAGGTAGAATCAGATTAAAAAATTCAATGACGTAGTTGGGATTTCAGCTAACCTTTTTGTGCATATTCCAAAATTTTTACAATTTAGAACTTTTGGCTACATTTATTTGTCTTTTCCTTGTTGATACCTTGGCTTACATGACACCCTGGTCTTCTGCTCTGCCAGGTAGCTCTTAACCTCCATGCCTCCTTGTTACTTACTTAGCCCCTTTCTTCCCCCAATCTTCCTTTCTTATATTCTTTACATTTCTTGCCCATTTTTCTTTTGGGATTGGGATTTCATTAAGGAGGGAATTCGGTACGTAGGCCACCATGCTTGACCCATTGTTCCTATGCCCCCAAGAATTTTAATACGTTTTTATGGAAGCAAGACGTAGTGGCGGTAGCATGAGAGGTGGACTGAGGAATTATGGCCTAAGGCAAAGATCAGCTTACGGTCGGGGTGTTACATTGCATAACCAAGTTAGGAAATTTCTCTGTTCTTAGATCATAATTCTTAAAACAGGAAGACGAGAGTTTGTTCCTTATCAATGAACAGCTTATTCCTTTTATCCAAAAGCGATAGTCCCATGCCAGATATGCTTGTACGTAAAAGAATTCCTGTGGGTCAAAATTCCGGCATATCGGTGGCGTTGATATGAACATGTCAATTAACAGTCGTTAATAATAGTATATTGCGATATTAATGTATACGGAACGAGGAAAGGTTTGAAAAAACGAGGTACTTGCACCGAGTCTTTTCAATTCTCGAGATTCCATTATGTGCTTACCACATGTGTGTTGGACATTGTTTCTTGCACTATGTGTATTTATATGAATCTGAATTTTAGTAGATAAGATATTAGTTGAAATATTAATAAATATAACTGAAGATAAATGTTAGATTTCAGAACGTGCATCGCCTATATGGTTTCTATGGAGAAATACTTTACCGCACTGTGCGGGAATGTCAAATTACGATGCATAGCAACAATAACGGTAAGTATAAAATATCAGTTATATAGTGCAGAAATCATTTAAAAGAACTCACATGTAAAGACCTATACGCAGTGAATGTGTGAAATTATTTCTGCTTTAAAGTAGGCTAATATATTAACCCACGCCACATACCCATTTCGCTTAGACATAACATCACCTTAATCTCATTTAATTTTAAGCCTAGCTCTTACTGCATCTCTTTATACTGATCCCCTTATTCATGCTGCACGAACTAACCACGGGCGTCAGTCAGGGCTCTGTCGTGGCTGGCGCCCGTAAGGCCAACCGACACGCTAGCATGGTCCCCATGCTAACAAGAGTAGAATCAACCGATACTACCAGGGGTGCTTTAGCGGAACCCGAAAATAACCCAAGAATCCCTCCTTGCATGTCTTTGCACGATTAATAACATTATAACACCCTTCCCATAGCTGCATGTTAGGTTACTAACCACATGGGCATGGAGAGACGATGTAACCTCCTGGCGGACGATCGTCACCGGGGGCGGCGGGTGTGGGGCCGCCCCTTTAAAAAGTAAATAAAAAAAGGCTAATACAGAATAACTGTGCTTTTGTTTGAGGTGAGAACTCGAACCGTTGTTTATGTTTCGAGTGTTGAGAGCATAAACAAAGAAGATGTGGTGGGCAACATTGCATACCCACGTGGAGAAACACATAACCTTCAGCTGTCTTCTTTTAAAAAGCAGACTGTACCAACAGCGTAGGTGCTGAAAGATATTTCAGTAAATATAATTTGATTGTGAGTGACAGGAGGACTCACATGACAGAACAGAATGTTGAAATACGTTCAGTGCTTTTATTCAATAGCGTTACTGAATCATAAACTAGTCTAATTTAGTGTATTTTCTTTTTATTGAGTTAGTTTTACATCAGTATGGATTTATCTTTTTTTTTTGCACTATACTGTATGCTTTAGTCTGTATCAGATTGCCCTATACTTCTACGTATTGCTTTATCCTATGTTAAAGTAAAATAAATTGACACTTTATACACTTTTAGCTCACCGTCATTAATAACCCTCCATAAATGTGTTTTAAATCTCTTACAAATATTAATATTCATTATTTAACCAAATTAATTCAAAATTTCTTCAAAATACTGAATTGCAAATGTATAAATGCTGCAAAATTCTAAATTTCTGATTTCAAAATGCTAAATATCACTACCCCTATCTATTCTGTATACACCAAATGTGCAGTATGTTAACAGGTTTTTACCTTGCAGACGAGCTCTGCGACAATGGGCCGTAGTGCACAGAATCATACCTCATTTACCTAGAGTAATGTGACTTTGCGGGTTCGTGAAATTAAAAATCCAATTGCACAAACTCAAAATGTTATTTATTTCCACCGAATTACAGTTGGAACACTTGCCGATTACATAGAATTACTTAGCGCACATAATTACAATTCACCAGTTCGTCTGTCACAGGTCCGTTGCACGCTGCCAGTCACGTGCAACTCCTCCGATACACGTACACCGTCTTCCAGTCCGTATTCTCACTCGGCACTCCTCACGGCTGCTTGCCAAGAACTGAACTGACTCGCACACTGCAGGCCTTATATAGGGATATCGCTGTTTCTGGAAGTCTCGCGGTTCAGAAAATAATCCCGAATGTTCCAGACGCCAGGGGGGAGGGGAAAGAGGCGGCCAGCGACCAGTGACACTTCCCTAATCATCCCCTCAGTTAGTGATACGAGACAAATGGGTAGGCGTGGGATAAATGCCTCCTGTCCCCCAGTCGTGCCTTCCGATAATTGGGTGACACTAATATGAGCGAGAATCAGTGGCTTCAGGCTAAGGACAAGGAGTTATTAGCCCAGCTAAACGTCACTTAGCCACAAATAAACAACTGAGAGTTCTTGAAATTTGGTCGTTCTGTGATGTCATCGAGGTAGAAGTTAAGCAGCAGTTTGTTCACAAAATTCGGTGTTTTTTATTTTTAATTTTTTACATTTAAAATGTTGGCACAGATACAATTTGCTGTTCACTCCTCAATTTTGTTGTAAAAGTCTAAATATTGTAAAAATATAACAATATAATTTTTTGGAATGTCGTAAATTAGTGTTATACATAGAAAATGTGAAATCTATGCCATAATTTGAGACGGAGGGAGTATATCCAGGATATATTTTCATGGAAAATAAAATCTAAGTTTTAATTTTTTAGAAATAGCCTGACATGCTTTACTTTTTCAATCCCATTTGCATAACCAGAGATAGATAAAATCTTAATAGACAGAAAATATACATCTCGTTAAATAACAATTTATATCAAAAATTATATTGCAAGGTTTGCCATTCCCCAAATATTTATTGCTATTGATCTGAACTTCAAACAAAATTTTCTTCAAATGGGAAGTTCTTATTTCCTCTTTTCCCCTGTGTCTTCAAAGTGAACTAGGAAATTTGCAATTAAATCATTTCAGCGAATACGAGGGCTGTTCAATAAAGAATGATCATAATTTTTTACGGTCAAAATTTTACGCACTGAAATTCAATCTTATTATACTCTGTTAGCTTAGTGCGAAATTAACACGCCATAGTAGTTTCATTGTTGGTACTCCTGGTTCCCACCTGTGAGAACCAGGCAAGTTCAGTCACGTTCAGTATCGCCTACCGCTGCAGTGGAGGTAACACCCGACGAACAATATGCGGATATGAAATTCTGCTTTCGTCTCAACAAATCATCAGTTGAGGCCTATACAATGTTACAGGAGGCCTATGGAGAGTCTGTTCTTCCCTACAGCACAGCTCAAAGGTAGTTTAAAACGTTTAAAGAGGGGAGACAATCAATTTCAAAGGAAGGTGGACCCGGTGCTCCAGTTACTGCCCTTACGGAAGAAAACATCAACACTGCTGCTGCCATTGTGAGAAATGATCGACGAATTACCTTAAGGTCACTTTCTAAATTACTGAAGAATTCATTGGGTGCCACCCACACGTTGGTGACAGAAACATTACACATGAGACGTGTTTATGCGCAATGGGTTCCAAGACTGTTGATTCCCGAGCAAAAGGACATTCGCATCCAGGTCTACATGTAGTTGAAATTGATGTTAGAGGAAGATCCTGTTTTCTTTCAAACGTAATCACTGCTGATGATGGCTACATTATTTTGATCCTGAGAGCAAACAGCAAAGCTCAGTGTGGAAATCTTTTTCATCACCAACCCCCGAAAAAGCAAAAGTGGTTGCTTCTGCTTGGACAGTTGTGGTCATCTTATTCTTTGATATTCATGGAATGGTTTATCAGCATGTTGTACCTGCACACACATCAGTAGCTGGACAATACTGCAGGGATGTCCTGAAAACATTGCAAGTCCATATCAGGCGTAAAAAGCCACATTTCCGTGAAGCAGGCTGGATGCTGCACGACGATAATGTGCGGCCGCATATTGTCAATGTTATTACGGAATATCTTGCAAAAATAAACGTGAAGTGCATCCCTAACCCTCCCTATAGTCCGGATATAGCCCCATATGACATTTTCTATTTCGTAACTTAAAGAAACGCCTTCGTAAGAGGTATTATCCATCATCAGAAGCAGTGGTGAAGTCTGCGGAGGCGATTTTGAAGGATCTATCAAAAACATTGTTTCCAGCATGTCTTTGAAGACTGGTAGAAACGCTGGGACAAGTACATCGCATTCAGGGGAGACTATTTTGAGAAGAACCATCAAAATTATGAGGATGAGTAAAGCTACGTTGTCAAAAAAAGTTGTGATCATTCTTTATTGAACAGCCATCGTATTTATCTCTATTAACACGAATAAAAGATGGTGGATGCAAGAATAAAGTGAGTAGAGAGTGCTTCTTTTAATAAAAATTTTCCCGTTTCAGCTGGGTATCAAAACCAGAAGCCAGAGCGCTGACCTCTGACTGTAGTCAGAACAAAATTTTAAAGAGTGATCACTTAGTGTCCACTACAGGTAAACAAATGAGGCAAGTAGTCAAGAGAACTTTGCAAGCAATACATTCAATTCTTTTTTCACTTTGTTTAAGCGGTTTAATTGTTAGATATTAAACAACGATTTTTGTTTGACAGAAACGAATTAGGTAAACAAGTGCAAAGCATTTGTACCTTGTGATGTATGAGTTTTGAAAGAGGATGGCGCACCTGTTGCCACATTTGGCAAGCAAAAACTCGGGCGCCAAACTCGCTGCTTGTTTAGTGGCTTGCTTAATCGACAATACTCTCGACTTCTCTTTGCGCTACTAGCCGGCTAATTAATTACACGACTCTTCACGGAATGTCAACTGTTATTAACATTACAGCTAACGAGAACATTCGCATGCTGCCTAGCAATTGTTTATGTTACGAAACCAGCTCGTTAAACAAACACCGTACAGATAAAGAGGTTTGAAATGGTATACTACAGGGTCTTTCACTACTAATTATAAATATCCATAATCCACCGTATAAATCAAACCTAATGCATTAACACAGTTTCTTCTCTCAAAGACAAATGCACATCATATCATTATATGTTATAGCATTTGTACAAAAGTGAACCATTTATGCGCGCAGCGTTACTCACTATAATATTCGCAAAAGTTAAAGACATGGAGGCGGGCCGTACTGCAAACTACAGCCAGTTCTAAGTTTGCCCCACCTACCAGCCTACCTGCCGAATGTGTACGCGCATCTTGCGCGCTTGAACTGAGAACATTATATTAATTAATTACGTTCGGATAAATGTTTGAAAAATGACAGACTTCAGTCTTATAATAAGAACGTTACTTTCTGATCACGACCGTACAAAAGTCCTGTCTCTACAATACTTAGAACACGAGCGATGCACTTTTTATCTTTCCCATGGTTATGGTTACACCCAACATCCATCCATTCAACACAGATAAGCCTGAAAAACAACAACATTCTTTCTTCATAACATTTATCTCAAGCATAAATAAATAATGCACCTACTATTAAAAGAGAAGTCACGCAGTTTGAAACAGAGTTAATGTTCCGATCGTTTTCAGAGTGGAGGTGTCGTTTTGTTAAAGTGAATGGCATCGTTAAGTCGTGTGGTGAACTTGAGCTGAAATATTGTTAATATTACATTAAAACATTATTATACACATATGTGTTTGTCCAGTGTTTGTGATCTGAGTGCGTGAACATGTCCCTCGAAGCTGCGACAAGTGCTTTTTCGATCAACAAACCTGAAGTGATTCATTCTCAGGGCAGAAAAATTATATTTAATATGAACAAGTTTTTACGAAAGCTCTAATATCTAGGATTAAAGGCAACTGTAGATGTTTCAAACTCCCAGAAATTAACTCTGTAACCTTGTGGTATAGGTAGTGTACACAGTGTCACGAATTTGTAGTGAAGCAGTGTCAACCTTAGAAAAAAGGAGCGTGGCTGTGTTTCAATCTCCGGGAAATATCCATGAAGTTGGAAAGCGAGTTAATGAATTGGAAACCGTGCTTGCTGTTCCACTGCTGTGGCGTGTGTCAAGGTAAGATCTTAATGATTTAGGAATATTTAATGTGTTGTTTAATTACGGGAAGAATAGCCAAAACCTTTTCTGGCAGGTAAAACTGCTCTAATGCATACGGAACCTCTGCAGGTACAAGTACTACGCTTGGCAACAGCGCTCCGCCTGAGCTTTGACCACTGTTCATATGCCTTTAACATTTACGAGCGGTATAGTTTATCTTATTCGTCCAGCATTCAACTGTTTATTCGTGCTCTTGCAGTGGAAAGAAAAGGGAGAGAAAATGAAGATATCTATCATCTGCAGTTTGATACCGAAATTAAAGGATTGAAATAAGTAAAGAATCATGATGGATTTCAAAGGAATGTTGGTTCTTTGTTACAACACGTGCAGGTGCAGTTGAGTCGAATAGCAGTTGGGGTGAATAGTTGTTTTAACAAAAGAAACGCAAGAAACAATGTCCTTAGCAGAGTTCTAAAGGGTAGCACTTGACTTTCTTTGAATAGGGTATTATTCGGACCCTTCATAATGGCATGACAAAATAGTCACAAAAGAAATCTTTGGTTAAATAAAGGGCTTCGAGAAAGTGAAAGTCACACATATACCCACGCGCAGCTGTGGACATGAGTCTTCGGCGTGAAGCCGATTACGGCAGTCCTCTTCTGCTCTCTTGGTTACAGCAGAACAGAAGTGATGAGAATAGATATTTGTCGGTTCATATATACGTGAAGAACGAATTAAGTTTTATCGAGTAATAAGCATTTCACAGTCGCTCGCTGTTACTCTACTCATACGTCTCGAAGTTGGCAAGTTATCCCAATCATCCTTGTTTCAAACCAGTTCTGTGTCCAGATTTAGTCCACCGTTATATGCGCCCTGGATCTCGGACACGCCCAATGGGAATACGATTTCGGGATCTCCAACATTCGCATGGCCTCCGAATGCCTCGCGTGGAGAGGTCGTCCATCAGCCCTTATCCTGCTTGGCAACTGGATCGTGCGCGGTTCGATCTCGCTCTTTCCAACAACTCTAAACTCGCTACTCCACATTCGGTGTTCCAACAACTTTTTGCCAAACTACTGGGCCGTTACCCTAAATATGTTCCGGTCTTTACAGACGGTTCTAAGTTAGGTAGCACTACGGGTTGCGCGTTCTTTATTAACGGTGAGGCTCATAAATTTCGCCTTCTGGACTCTACTTCGGTTTTCTCCGCAGAGCTGTATGCCATCTTCTATTTGCTCCCTTTTATTTGCAAGTTAGCTCCTGGCTCTTTTATTGTTTGCACCGTCTCTCTAAGTGCTCTTTAGGCAGCACACTGCCGCTCACACCCTTGTTTTAAAAATACAGGCCCAGATCTCACAAATGCTCAGTCGCGGATACCATTTCGTTTTTACTTGGACCCTAGGCCATTTGGGCATTTCCGGGAACGAGGAGGCGGACGCGGCTGCTAAGTCCGCTTGCCGTTTGCCCCGGAGTTTGACAACTACGGTGCCATACTAGGATATGCAATATTTTTTCCGGCGCCAACTCCTATCTGCTTAGCAGCACTCCTAGACAGCTTTAGAAGGCACACAACTCCGGGTGATAAAGGAGAGCGTACAACCCTGGCCAACTTCCTGCAGAGATAACCGGCGGGCCGAGGTGATACTCACCCGGCTGAGAATTGATCACACACGAGCGACTCATGGCCATTTGTTAAGAGGGGAACCGGCCCCTGTGTGTGCTCCATGTGCGGCATGTATTGCTGGATTGCCCGCAGTACGCCCGCATTCGCCAGTCTTTAGGCTTGGGGACTAACTTGCACGATGTTTTAGGTGACGACCCAGTGGCCGTGGATAAGGCACTGCGGTTTGTTTTTAAAATCGGTTTTAATAAACAAGTCTGACTTGTGTTTTATATTTATTAATTTTAGAGATTTTAAATTGTTAGTCCTGGGATATACTTTGGCTGCACTTTTAATAGTTTTAATAGTTGAGTGGTTTTTATTTTATTTTACCTTTTAGCTTAGTTTGTGTGGCTTTTAGCTCTTAGTGTTAACTTCCGGCCCAAATGACCTTGTTGTCGACGGGCCCTAAAACACACACACACACACACACACACACACACACACACACACACACACACACACACACACACTCACTCTCTCACTCACTCACTCACTCACTCACTCACTCACTCACTCACTATAGTAACTCTAAACAGTGATCTATTGGTAGCCCTTTGTTGGCAACTTCAATTTCGATGTTCTGATAAAAAGAAGCAGTCAAACCAGTCTGAAACGGGCATTCCAGTGTCATTAAAACTATCCTTCTCATACATACTCACGCTTACCCTGAGAGAAACCTCATTGCTCAACCCTGAGCTAAACACTCTTTGCTTCAAACTGTAGCGTCAACGGGGAACTGTGCGCCATCCAATAATTACCGCTTCAAACTGTCGCCCCAACGTGGAACTCTTCGCTCGCCAACTTATTTGTATCAAGTTTAGCATTAGTTCAAAAAACCTACAGCAACATCTTAATGTTTTGTATTCATGTCATCTTTCTTGAGAAACATGATAAATGAAAACTATACTTGGCTTGTTCAGAACATATAACGTCATGTTTTCCAACTACACTTTAAAAACTAAGAGGTCCCGAGTTTGAATTTCGGTAAGAGTGAGTTATCTGGAATAAGTTTTCTCCTTGGTTTCCCCTTTTCCTAAAACATGAATTTCCGATAACTAAGCTGCATGGACCTTGAGCTCATTTGATCTTTATTTTATATATTTCATTCATCGTCAGATTTGACTTAACGTTGGAGGACCTAAATTAAAAAGAAAAAGGGACAATAAAACGACAGAAGAGAAACGCCTAAAATATTTCACAATTCTAAATCAAATATTAAATGTTAAAACTTCTTTTCTTTGTCCCTTAAACATTCATACATATATAAAGTATATTAATTCATGTGAAATAAGAATGAGAAGCTATCACAATGTAATGTTGGTAAGAAATGCTGCTGGTTAGTCGAGTTCTCATCGTCCAACAGCAAGTCATTTCATGACATTATCTGGATAAAGATATTTTAAAGGAAAGGACTTTGGGTGGTACCATTTGAATGCACTCAGACCCCTTTAACGTTAAGTAATACTGAATTCACATTTCTAATTCGATTATAAAAGTGTTGTTATTCTCAATCGTTGGGATGAAGAATCCACAAATAGCGGCCCATTTAAACATCGATTTCACTTCATCTATCCATTCCACACGCAATTTTAATATAATGACGTCATTTCTTTATACATACGTTGTAAATTTAAAGAAAAAACTCAAATGAGCCATATCTGATTCACATCAGCACATTGTTATAGATTCCGCTTCTACTCATACTATAATAAAATAAAGAGGACCTCAGATTACTCTCATAAAATTCAATACATATAAATTGTCATAAAATTATATTAAGGATAAGATATTTTAATTAAAATCGTTTACATCCTTATTTTTGAGAAAATAAAAATTATAAAAGCTTTTCTTTGTAAAAGTTAGTTTGGAAAACAGGATTTACTTGAAAATCTTTATATTCTATCTTAAAAGCCACAGAACTTAAAGACCAAGATTCGTATTTAATAGACTGCTTGCTTTACTCATATACGAGGGCTGTTCAATAAAGAATTATGACTCTTTTTTGACAGCGTTCCTTTACTCATCCTCGTAATTTTGATGGTCCTTCTCAAAATAGTCTCCCCTGAATGCAATGCACTTGTCTCAGCGTTTCTGCCAGTCCTCAAAGACATGCTGGAAACCATTTTTGGAGCTATCCTTCAAAATCGCTTCCGCAGCCTTCACCACTGCTTCTGATGATGGATAATGCCTCCCACGAAGACGTTTCTTCAAGTTATATAATACAAAAAGTCACATGGGGCCAAATACGGACTATAGGGAGGTGAGGGATGCACTTCACGTTGATTTTTGCAAGATATTCAGCAACAACATTGGCAATTTGCGGCCGCGCATTATCGTGGTACAGCATCCGGCCTGCTTCATGGAAATGTAGTCTTTTGCGCCTGATATGGACTTGCAATATTCTCAGGACATCCCTGTGGTATTGTCCAGTTACTGATCTGTGTGTTCAGGTACAACATGCTGATAAACCACTCCATGAAAATCAAAGAATAAGATGACCATAACTGTCCAAGCAGAAGCAACCACTTTTGCTTTTTTGGGGGTTGGTGATGAAAAAGATTTCCACACTGAGCTTTGCTGTTTGCTCTCAGGATCAAACTGATGTAGCCAAGTTTCATCAGCAGTGATTACGTTTGAAAGAAACTCCAGATCTTCCTATAACATCAACTTTTAACTCCATGCAGACCTGCATGCGGATGTCCTCTTGTTCGGGAAGCAACATTCTTGGAACCCATCGCGCACACATCCGTCTCATGTGTAATGTTTCTGTCACCAACGTGTGGGTGGCACACAATGAAATGTTCAGTATTTCAGAAAGTGATCTTAAGGTAATTCGTCGATCCTCTCTGACAATGGCAGCAGCAGTGTTGATGTTTTCTTCCGTAAGGGCAGTAACTGGAGCACCAGGTCCACCTACCTTTGAAATTGATTGTCTCCCCTCTTTAAACATTATAAACCACCTTCGAGCTGTGCTGTAGGGAAGAACAGAATCTCCATAGGCCTCCTGTAACATTGTATAGACCTCAACTGAAGATTTGTTGAGACAAAAGCAGAATTTCAAAGCCGTATATTGGTAGGTAGGCGATACTGAACATGTCTGAACTTGCCTGGTTCTCATAAGTGGGAACCATGATTACCAACAATGTAACTACTACGGCGTGTTTGTTTCACATTAAGCTAACAGAATATAATAAGATTGAAGTTTAGTGCAAAAAATTATGACCGTAAAAATTATGATCATCTTTATTGTACAGCCTTCGGTCCTACAACGTTAAGTCATATGAAATTATATTTCAATTAGCTCAGGGTTCATAGAGCTTTCAGTTACCGAACATACATCTTTAAGGACAAGGGAAAATCCCGGACAAACTTCATGCAGATAAGTCTCCCGGACCGAGACTCCAACTCGGAACCTCTTGAATGTAAAGGAGACACGTTACCACCTGCGTTTCTTAGGTGGGTTTCTTCGAAGTGGGTCACATGTTTAATTGGATGCTGCATCGCTATATTTCTCATTAATGGTAGAACTAATTTTGGTTTTCATTTCGTATCTACTTCATAGATAAATTTAATACAATTATCGTGTCTCTTGTGTACTTGAATGCCGTAAATAGCTCATTTCTCGCCCACCCTTGTGTTTACTAGGACGTCGCTAATCGTTATTTCTCTGGACTATCCCACTTCCGGTTGTTTACTCCAGCTGACGCAGAATCCTTTGAGAGTGTCTGTTTCTGAACTATGACTCAGTGGTTCATTTTGTTTCTCGGAAAGGGTTCCCAGCCAAACGTAAAGAAAAGTGATAAGAGCTGGTTAAAATATAGAGTAAGATAAACGTGAAGCTTTACTGAAGAAAATAGGATTGATAAGAAATGACGGAAACTTAATTTCGCTTGATTTAACTATCCAATTTTTAAACCGTCTTCTATCACTGATGTATTTTTGCATCACGACAGCGCTCCCTACCACATCTCTGTGCTTGTATAACGTCTTTTTTAATAAAAAAAAAAACCGAACTGTTATGTTGCCTAAGCTACCGTATCCACCGAACATGGCCCCTACGAGTGCTTTCTATTCCCGAGGTGAAAGGGAAACGATTAAAGTATTGTTTTGGCACCACTGATGAGATAAAACAGAATCGCTGAAAGATCATAACAAAATGTCTGTTGCAGAAGTACTCCAAAGATTTAAAAAAAAAAAAACAGGCACACGTGTGTTAAATCCGAGAGTATTATTTCGAAGGAACAAATTTGGTGGCGATGAGGAATAAAGATTGCTTAAGAAATAAGGAAATTCACTTATTTTTTATCACACCTCTAATGCTGCCTAGTTGCTTTACCAAACATTTACACGTAAGTGTACATGCACTAATCCGTTAGTGCTGACTATAAGCCAGTTGTACGCTTATCTCGGAGGAGATGCACGCCAAATGAGGTGCATGTTAGGCAACCACATGGTGAGGTAAATATTTCCGGCTGTTGTTTTTACAAATGTTCTGTGACTTTATTAATGAAGTGTACATCTTAAGAGATTCCGCTTGCCGAGTAATTGCGAAATGATTTTAAATGTGCTTTGCAGGGTGTTTAGTTTAAACGTCTGCATTTGCTCTGTTTCAGAGTTCTCAAATCGAATACCCTTAAGCTTCGATTATCACTAGTGATGGGTCATGGCTGGATCATTATGATCCTGAAGGAAAACAGGCCAGCACAGTGTGGAAATCGCCAGGTTCTCCAACACCAAAAAAGGCAAAAGTTGTTCCATCTGCAGGGAAAATGATGGTGATTACATTTTTTGACTGTAATGGAATGATTTACCAGCATGCAGTTTCCCCTCACACTACTGTTACAGCAGCATACTACACGTCAGTATTGGCTACACTGAGGTAGCACATTACAAAGAAACCACCAGAGCTTTCTCGGACTGGGTGGCGACTTCATCATGACAATGCACGGCCTCACGTCGCAAATCAAGTCCTGCAGCTTTTGACTCGATTCAACATTACCTGTGTACCACATCCATCTTATAGCCCCGATCTTGCACCTAATTACTTTTGTTATTCCCATCACTAAAGGCAAAGCTTAGGGGTATTCGATTTGAGAACTCTGAAGCAGTGCTCAAGAAAAGTGAGGCGATTCTCAACGACCTGACAAAGAATGGTGTGCGGCACGTGTTCAAGGACTCACAGAAAAGTAGGAGGGGACTACTTTCAAAAAGATCATGTAAACATTGAATTGCAGTAATAAACATCTGTGAAAAAAATCAGTCTTAGGCTTTGTTGATCTGCGGTCGTAGTTGTATTTAAGGATCAATTAATGCCTATTTAGAACTAACTGAGCCGGAATTTAAATTAAAACTTAACTAGGAGAATTTACTAAGAGAACCAAGAACATCATAACCGGCTGCGCAGTGTTTTGTCTGTCCGCACCTTCGGCGTTCGTTGCCGTCTGCCACTATTACAGAAAGCTGCGGATGAAAGCATGCAACATTTTTAAAACTAATTTTAGAGGCCATATTATTAAAGGAAATCCTGAACCTGACCATGTATGGCACCTGTTTAGGAATCTATGCTTGCATTAAACGAGCCAGAGTTATAGGCTCAATTTTCTTTAAGTCGACAGTTCAGGTAGTACATACGTAAATATATTTTTCCATCATTTTTAAGAGAATTAACAGACAGGGAAGGCTTTTTTTATTTTGCTTGACTTCTGCAAAGGTTCACACAGCCACTGTTTCAATGAAAACAACTGAAAATATTTTTAATGGCAAATTAGTACTACAGATTTGTGGACCCCTAGGTCCGCCGACACCTGCTTGTTTTTTAATAATTTACATGGGTCTGTTTTATGTTCTAGCATTTTATTTTACTTTATAGAAGTTCCCCAAGCTATATTTTGTAATGGAGCCGCTCTTTTGGCGCTCGCGTCAATAATGCAGCTACCTTACTTCCCGACTAGTGATTCGTTATTAAAAGGCCAAGGTGAACGTAACACATGCGGCGAGTGAGGAGAGGTTGGAGGGGCAGGATGCATTGCTGGTTACCATGGCTACTGACTCCATTCATAGAAGCCATATATTGCGCACCAACTCGTGTTGCCAACACAGTACAGGACCTTCTTCCTATTTTTTTCGTTTATTTGAAAAGAAATTTGTTGGTAGAAGTGGTAACCCGTTTAAAGCGAGCCCTGCTTGTCGTCATGAGCTACTGTTTGTTATCAGTTTGCATCCTTCAAACATTCGCTGTTTTATTTGATCACAACTATAGCAGGTAAAATGTGTGTATTTATAACATCTGTACACTTTAAGGGATTAGTAAAGACTGTTCTGCTCTATATTTAACAGAAAAAAATTGTTTTTAATTTGTTTTAAAGCACCATAAATTTGAAATGAGCGGAGTAGCCCCGCTCTACCCTACCTGTACAGCATTTGAAGTAATTAAAACCACTAAAAGAGGATTTTGAGAGAAACGTCATTTAAATTGTAATGTACATAACAATACTGCCGTGTTAAGGAGTGATTCATATTGTTGATATTAAACAAAACATCCAACTCTTTTCAGTTTTACAAGTGCAGCACAAACAAGGATTTCGTTGCCAAGAAATAGTGTTTCAACGCTGTATCTACCTCAATTTGAGACACTCTGTAGTAAATGAACTAGTTATCCGTGTTATTTGCCTTAGGATATATCGACTTTAAACAACCGATACATTAAACAGGGGAAGTCCCTTTCTCGACGCCAGAGACCGCATCGACTACAAAAAGCTATATGACATACAAGCTCGCTCCAGTCCATTCTGCAATACATTAATAAAATTCTCTCTGTCAATTTATGAAGGGTAGGCAATGTCACAGCAGTGCGCGTCTGTAATCACGTGACGAGAATTCACTGCCGAGGTGATACGTATTCAATTCAGCAAACATAAATTCATATTAAACCGGCTGTCGGCGGCATACCAGACATTTTGTTTACAAACTGTTGTCAAAACCGGGACCAGTAAATATCACTTTACATGTTGGTCTTTTACGGTTGACCCTAAACCCGAACCAAGGAGGTCCACCTGCATCTAGGTTATTGCAGTAATCATTGTACATGTCAGTAAGTTAGGCGTTTGATTTTTCTGTACCTACTCTTACATATATGCTCATTATAAAATTAGTATGAATAACTCTGACTTTGGTTATATATTTGCAAGAGGAAATGTATATTTAGACCATTAAACAGCCTTCTACTTTTAGAAAGGGACAAAACTACTTGAGACCGGTTCTTTTATTAGTGCCTAACATGTCCGCCTCTAAATCCAGAGGTCCCATTTCCACTCCCGGTTATTGGGTGCAACCTTTTCTTTGGCTGTACCACTGTTTATTCTTTCTAGCGTCTGGAAGACCACGCAAAGACTAAAATAAACAGTAAACAGTGAATACGTTCCCATGTGCATTTGTAAAATATATCTGATGTGACTTTAATAATAATAATAATAATAATAATAATAATAATAATAATAATAATAATAATAATAATAATAATAATAATAATAATAATAATAATAATAATAATAATAATAATAATAATAATAATAATAATAATAATAATAATAATAATAATAATAATAATAATAATAATAATAATAATAATAATAATAATAATAATAATAATAATAATAATAATAATAATAATAATAATAATAATAATAATAATAATAATAATAATAATAATAATAATAATAATAATAATAATAATAATAATAATAATAATAATAATAATAATAATAATAATAATAATAATAATAATAATAATAATAATAATAATAATAATAATAATAATAATAATAATAATAATAATAATAATAATAATAATAATAATAATAATAATAATAATAATAATAATAATAATAATAATAATAATAATAATAATAATAATAATAATAATAATAATAATAATAATAATAATAATAATAATAATAATAATAATAATAATAATAATAATAATAATAATAATAATAATAATAATAATAATAATAATAATAATAATAATAATAATAATAATAATAATAATAATAATAATAATAATAATAATAATAATAATAATAATAATAATAATAATAATAATAATAATAATAATAATAATAATAATAATAATAATAATAATAATAATAATAATAATAATAATAATAATAATAATAATAATAATAATAATAATAATAACAATAATAATAATAACAATAATCATCATGCACGGCTTGGTAGGGCCGCATCGTGGCTCAGTGGTTAGACTGCTTGGCTCTCACCAAGGCGGCCCGGGTTCGATCCCAGGCGACCGCAAAGTGAGATTTGTCGTGGACAACACGGCGCTGGGGCGAGTTTTTCTCCGGGATCTCCGGTTTCCCCCGCCATCTCATTCCACCGGTGCTCCATCTTCATCTCATGTATCATCAGTGTCACCGCCTGCGGTGCCATATGCAGTAAAAGCGGGCGTTAAACACTACACACGGCTTGGTAGCGTAGATGGTAGCATGTTTGCCTCACGTTCAAAGGACCCGAGTTCGAATCTCGGTCAGGGTGAGTTACCTGGGTAAGGTTTTTTTCCGAGATTTTTCCCTTATCCTAAAAGACAAATGTCGGGTAACTCTAAGCTCTATGGACCCTGGGCTTATTTGAGCATTATTTCACCCATTCCATTCATCGTCCTATATGACTTAACGTTGGAGGACGTAAATTATAAAAAACAAAAAATCATCAACATCATCATCATTATCAACATCATCATACATAAAGGAAACCGAGATTTAAATTTTTTTCAAACACTTGTATTCCGTTTATATTAATTAAGAATTCTCCAATAACTCCACAACTGTTCTTAAGAAATATAAAAAGTTCTTAACACTTACACAGCTAAAAATGAGTAAAATTCATGAGGTTTTATAGGGAGTACATGATTCATTTATTTAGGTAAGCACCTATTATGTGTTTGAAATAAGAAGAGATCTCACCTGTAGCGAATCAGATGCGCTAGAGTGAGTGAGTGAGTGAGTGAGTGAGTGAGTGAGTGAGTGAGTGAGTGAGTGAGTGAGTGAGTGAGTGAGTGAGTGAGTGAGTGAGTGAGTGAGTGAGTGAGTGAGTGAGTGAGTGAGTGAGTGAGTGAGTGAGTGAGTGAGTGAGTGAGTGAGTGAGTGAGTGAGTGAGTGAGTGAGTGAGTGAGTGAGTGAGTGAGTGAGTAACGGTATAATAAAATGGAAAGATCGCTTCAGATCAGTATCCTCCAAGGATATATCACTGCAAACATCCCTTTAAATTTCTTTTGGTATTTGTAAAAAGATAAGATATACATTTCATTAGTCAGATAAATACATTAACCATATTTAATTTTATTAAAATAATTGAAGCCATTTAGAACTAGGCAAAAACTAAAAAAATGAGACACGAGGTATTCTTGAAAATATTCAGGTTGCATTATTGAAAAATATTTTCATGTCCTTATTTTCAGTTAAGCTTTCAAGCATGTGGCATGCACATACACATACACATAAGGGGTTGAAAACTTGAATTTCCAAAGAAATCTTCATATAAATTTGCATTGTTAAGTGGTTTAGAAACTAAAAACGTAAACAAAAGATCATTATAAAATTCCAAATAATTTAAAGCATAATAAAAGCTTTAACCTTATGGCAATTTTCCTGAATTAACTGAAGGCCAAGATTGTTATTAAATGTTTTCTATAACGCATTTTAATACGACAGATTTTTCTGTCGTGTTACCCAAAACTGTATTTACAGTAAAGTTCTACAATTAAAGAGTTTTTATACATTAGTGAAAAATACAATCAATATAAATAGAATGTAATATTAACTGAAGACAAGATCTGGAAACCTTGAGAACGACTGGCGTTATATTAATGGCACCATTCGACTGGCAGGTTTAACGGATATGGAGAAGAAGGAGCTCTTTTACACAAAGTAAATTGCAGAATCGAGAGATTTTCCTAGAGGTTCTCGCCCCCCCCCCCCCCCCCTTCCGAGAACTCTGGCTAAGTCCCAGTGGATGTATATTGGCAAGGGTGCTCGCCACAGTGAACGAGTTGTCCTTGAATGGGTCATAAGCAGAGCTAGGATTTCTATGACCCCGCGGGAGAACAGTTAAATGCTACGCGACGTAATACAACCTACTACTTCATGAGCCAAAACGCTCAGGGCCGTACAAACACTGCACGCCCTGCCGTTATTGGCAGTGTGGCGGTGTTTGTAGACAGTGATTTGTTCGCTGACAGTGAAGAACATAAATGTCAGAAGCACGTAAACGAACGATGGACGAAGAGTTAGCAGGAGGTGATATTTTCACACAAACGGGCGAAAATATCCTATGAAATGTATGCTGTGTAGAAATTAAGTGCACTAGGCCCAAATGGATCAGACAGCACTGTAACACTAAGAAACATCGAGCAAGGATTTTAGAGCTCGAGGAACAATGAGACCAAGCGTAACTTTACCGGCTCAGTCCGACTTTTTCAGGATTTGTGTAAGTTCGTGTAGCCGAGGAAATTCGCAGAAGTTACAGTTATGTAAACAGTTTCATTGTAAACGTAAAACATATTTTTGAAAGCTCCGAGCAGAAAACGTAAATATAAAGGAATGGCGCCTAACGCTAACGTGGCGCCCTACCTAGAAATGGCGGCTTACGTCCTCAGCCGGTTACAACTCGCTTGGGTACCTGGTTAAATGCTGCTGCAGAACATTACGACATAAATATTGAAATACTTAGTGTTAGATAACGAGCATAGTTCTGCAGTACGAGCCACTCAGTCCCTCATTTCAAGAAAATCAAACAAAGATTTGCTCTTCATCAGAAACAGTTTTTCAGACCTGTCCAAAACAATTGTTCAACTCATGCCATAGGGCTCATAGAAGAACTAGCTCAACAGATACTCAGCAGCTGCTGGACCTGTCATGGATAAAATAAAAGAAAAGAAAAATGAAACCCGTTTGATAGCACATTGTATACCACTAAGGCGGCCGACCTTGTTTACTACTGGAGTTAAACCACGCCCCTCTTCCTATGATGATGATGATGATGATGATGATGATGATGATGATGATGATGATGATGATGATGATGATGATGATGATGATGATGATGATGATGATGATGATGATGATGATATATAAGGGAGCTCAACTACGGCGGTCATCAGCGCCCTTTAAAAAACTAGTCATGGCAAAAGCCAGATATAAAACTTTCTAAAAACTATACAAGTGTAACAAAACCTACTAAAAATTTCGTTCACTAAATCCTAAACTCTAAACTAGACAAGAATCTAAAAACCATCTCCACGGGTCTCCACGCGCGGCCTACACGTGGGTGGGCCTGTTGACCGTCTCCCTCAACCACGAAGAGGAGCCCACACGAGGGAGACTGTTGGCTCGGGACCCCGGGTGCGCCAAACCCGTACCTACGGAAGTAGGCCCCTGGGGGGCCCCTCTTCCTATACTCACAGCATGCGCACGTATGAGCCGAGTCCTAAAAGTCCTAAGTCTAGTCATAAGTGCTGAAAACTATTCTTTGGAACGCATAGCTCAATTTCAAATTGGAATTTTTTTTTTGAAATTAGTGAAGACGAATTCTAGATTTGATATTTAACTCTTCCTTTCTTGTAGTGCTCTTCGTAGGCCGCACACGCAAACACACACTCACACACATACAGAGAGAGAGAGAGAGAGAGAGAGAGAGAGAGAGAGAGAGAGAGAGAGAGAGAGAGAGAGAGAGAGAGAGAGAGAGAGAGCTAAGCAGTAAAAAAGTAGTACGCAATAGAGATTATATAGAGCTATATAACCGTAGCACAACGGATATTATTTTGTTTCCCGTGTGAACTCTCCGCAGAGAAATTTTCCGGTGTCTTCGCGTCACGCTTGTCATCATAAAACGTCATCTTTCTCAGTTTCTACGAGATTAAAAAAACTCTCTTGAGATAGCATAGTGCAAGAGAAAGAACAACGAAGTTCTTATTTATCCAACGTTAAGAATTACTCCACAATAACTTTACCTTTTTGGAATGTGAATGTTCATGAAGAATTCTCTTGACGGAAAAAAAAGTCCCAGTTATGTGATACACGTTTCATGGAAACAAAAGAAGTTAGTTCATTCCCAAGTAGCTGCTCCGTGTTGGATTTCTTATGCTTAGGTGCGAAACTTTAACGTCTCTGCTATGCTTGGACCAGCAGATACGGGATATCGTAAAGTTTTTAAGTATCACCCGGTAGTTTGTAGAGTGATGAAAATTTTTCAGTGTCTTCATTGATCTCTCGGGACATAATGTTGGTAGTTTCAGTGATTTGAGTCCTTTTGTCTTTTTACAGTGTGTGCCAGCAGTGGCTGAGGTGTAAGATGGAGAAAACTGAGACTCGTATTGTGATCAAGTCCCTGGATTTGAAGGGCAAAACTGCCTGGAAAATCTTGATGAGATGACGGCTGTTTATAGAAATGTTTACCTATGGTATGACACTATTGTGAGGTGGAAAAGGAATTTTCAAACTGGTCACATGTCCCTGATAGATGAGTCAAGAGCTGGTAGACCGTCAGCTGTCACAGTGAAGAAAGTAGAGTGTTTAATACTGGAAGACAGACGAGCAACCATCCAAATGATCATGAATGAGACACATCTTAGTTATGGTAGTGTGTGGAAAATTATTCATGACGAACTGCACATGTCTAAGGTTTCTGCACAGTGGGTTCCACGTTTGCTAACCCCTTTCCAAAAGAAAACATGGTGTGACCTTGATACTGTTGGAACAGGATGAAGATTATTTTTGGATCGTCTGGTAGTCATGGATGAATGCTGTATCTATTAGTATGATCCAGAGACAAAAACCATGAGCATGGAATGAAAACATGGCAATTCCCCCACCCAAAGAGGCAAAGGTACAAAATTCAGCTGATAAAGCCATGATTTCAGTTTTCTGGGACTATTGTGCAGTCATCCTTACAGATTATCTTGTCAAGGGTCAAACCATCACTGGCAGATACTACTACAATCTTCTGGACAAGTTACGAGCAGCTCTAATTCAGAAACGACGCGGTATGCTCTCCAAAGGAGTTCATCTTCTGTCTGACAATGCACCAGCTCATTCATCTCAAGTTGCAGTTTTTAAAACAAGAGAATGTGGCTTTGAGACCTTACAGCCTCCGCCTTATTCGCCTGATCTTGCACCAAGTGACTTTTTCTTGTTCACGTATATGAAGAATCCGTAACATGGTCGCTGATTTGAGAGCACAAATGACGTAATTAATGAAATGTAAAAGTTGTTTAAAGCGAATTGTGTAGACTTCTACAACCAAGGTACTCGGAAGGTCAAGAAACGCTGGGAAAATGTGTAAATCTGGATGTGACTACGTAGAGAAGAATTAACAAGTACATATCAACACAAACTCTATCACATTTTTAAAGAGTGATAATTAAGACTTTACGACAACGCCTCGTATATATATTAATTAACAGATTGAATCAAGAAGGGATTTTGGGGGGAAATGCTCGGAACAAACTCAATTTTTCGAATCTGGAGCGAAAGGAAACTTTTCGATGAATGTGGTCTCCTATCGTGTTTACTCTTATTGGTAAACCTTCTAAACCAGGACTTGAAAACTGAAGTAAACTCTGGAAAATAAATACAACCCTGTGAAGAAGAGCTAATCTAGCAGGATTGAGGGTAAAAGGAAATCTGATGTCACAAATGAAAGACACTGCTTTCTGAAGCATCTGTCTGTTTACAGCGTAAAAATGAGCCCTTATGAAGAACTACACAGTTGCAGCTAGCACTGGTAACCAATAGACTAATTGACTTTCATTTGTAGGAGAATGCCAACGATATTAAACCTAATAGCTTTTGTTTCATGCCTATATCTTATGTTTCACTTTGTATTTGTGAAATGTTTGAAACTTGGTTGAATGGGACAAGTACAATACCAGCCATAATAAACTATCTACTACGA
The DNA here is from genome assembly GCA_030765055.1 of Mantis religiosa. Classification (NCBI taxonomy): domain Eukaryota; kingdom Metazoa; phylum Arthropoda; class Insecta; order Mantodea; family Mantidae; genus Mantis; species Mantis religiosa. The sequence continues at coordinate 205,601,223 of CM060951.1, read as the reverse complement.
GCTACACATTTATAACTATCTCCAGTGGAAAACATGGATATTATTGTATTTTGTAAACGCCTATAAGGTTATAAAAACGTCATTTGTGTTATATCAACAAGAGATAAAACAAAGGGTAATAAAATTTTTGAGCTAATCACGAAGTATTCGAACCCAACTTGCAGAGGCGGCGAAGTAACCTGTATAATACTGTCAACTAATTACCGGAAAGCACGGCCAGCTAGCAGCTGGGTGGGCGACAGAAGGCATTTAGTCCACGCCTATCCATTTATCTTGTAGCGTTCACTGAAGGAGATGGTGAAGGAAGTGTCACAGGTCGCTGGCCGCCTCTTTCCCCTCCCCCTGAGGTCTGGAACAGTCGGGATATTTCATCTAACCCGGAACCTTCTAGATAGGTCAGTTGGTCTTATATAAGCGACGCGCCGGGCTGGAGAGAGTCAGTTCTTGGCGAGCAGCCGTGAGGAGCGCCCAGTGAGCGAACGGACCGGAAGAATGTACGTGCATCGGAGGAGTTGCGTGTAATTGCGAATGCAGAGTAAACCTGTGACAGACGAACTGGTGAATTGTAATTGTGTGCGCTACGTAATTCTGTGTAATTGGTAAGTGTTCAACTGTAATTCGGTGGAAATAAAGAACATTTTGAGTTTTTGCAGTTGGACTTTTAATTTCACGAACCCACAAAGTCACAATAATATTAGGACAACGCTACTTCGGGAGGGAAGGCTCCTATACGAATAAATAACCGCAGACCTCATCACCCACCTCGAATCTTTATACGCTTTCTACAGCCTCATTAAGTGTTTTGGGTATGTTTTGGTAACTTTAACAAATAAAAACTGCATCCACCATTACACTGCTGTATGAGCCAACAACTGCCGTAATTTGTGATAGAAGCGAAAACAATCTACCTAATTTTTAGCATTTTTTTGGCATTGCTGTACAACGAAAACACGTGTTGGCTGAAGAATTAAATCTAATTGGTCCCACTGTGTAGATAAGAGGAAGACAGCTTCGAGAGCTGTGACGTATTTCAGCCGGGAGTGAGGCCTGCAGTGCGTGTGACGTCAGGCAAGAGCCATGCAGTACAAGTGGTGCTTGAGTAAGTGATTCTGAGATTTCAGTTAGGTATAGCACACTCGATGACAACAATGTAGTTGCCACGTTCCAAATGGAACTGTTAAACTGTGACGATTTATTGAAGGACAAATATAGACACAAGAAAGACTTGGCTGATTTTTAAATAATGTACCCCAAACCAGATTTCCGAGTTTTATTCACTTGCCGCACGGGCATTGTGTATGTTTGGCTCAACATGTGTGTGAGAAGAATTTTATTTTTCTGTTATGAAATTAGCTAAGTCCAAACTCCGAAGTACCTTGTCGTATCACAATCTAACATGCAGCCTTCGATTACAAATTTCACAGACATTACGTCCTGACATTGATAAACTAGTTAAAGAAAAACGAAACAGAAAGTGTCGGAAAATGTCCACGTAAATTTGTTCTGAATGGGTCTCCTCTAATTTGCAGAGAAAGTTACTTTGTCTTATTTCATTTGCTTTATAACATGCCTGACCTTCAGATAAACTATGAGATGAAGTTTTATATATTTTCATATAGCACAGAGCTAAAATGTAATTGTTTATAAACTGTGACCAATTGTGTAATTAAAGCAGTCAGCATTAATATTACAACACCCAAGATGTAAGTTGTACATATTATTAATATCCGATACGTTTCCTGTCTTTCCTACGCTGTCGGAACTCCAACACATCAAACTGTTTCCTTCCACTTGGGCAGCAGAAATCAGCATGGTGAGGTCACACGCCAACCTGCCTTTCGTTCGGGAGCATATTTGGTGGTCAGAGCTGACGGAGCTCACGTCACACTGCCTCTTCCCTCTGGTGTAGATCTACTGTTTTGTATTCCAAAGGTATTGTCAACAGATGCAAATGATAGGTTGTTCCGTCAGGGGCTTTCCCCATGGAAAGAGCCCCTGAGTTTTCCATCGCTCCCAGGTTGACATAGGCCGGGGTCTTTGGACTTTTGGGTAGACCTCGTTTTACAATGTTCCTTCAAGGGCGTGTTTAAGGATGTGTGCGAATGTACGCGAATAAATAAAAGTTTGTAAACTCTCTAAAATTATTATTGGAGCTTTCTGTATCTGGGTGTGATGTTTTTGGAATCAACATACATAGTAATTGCTTTCTGCCCCATACAACACTTATGCACTGAGTTATCTGTCCCTCCTCTATAAACTGTTCTGCAAATAAATTCAAAAATAAATAGGGGCAGGTGACTTGCCTGATATACAGATTGTTTCCAAACGACACCGTGCGAATATAGAAAATTTCTTAGTTTATAAATCAACTAGTCCAAATTTCGTTGTCGCAGCTTCGAAATTCTTTTAGATATAATGTTATGCAACATTAAATATTACATGATTTTGTGATTAGGCAGTGCAGGAACCACTGCAGTGCGAACCTCAAAAGTTGTTATTGGGACGCACGGGTCACCAAAACAAAAACATTACTCCTTGTTCTTTATCACTGACCCTAGCCTACCTTTGAGGTAATGAGACAAAGGACAGTTATTTGTGAAAAAGTCGACTAATAACTCGGACAGTTGAAGGTTGCTCTTCAGTGTAAAACTACACATTCCGTCCTAACAGAGAGGATTTTGCGTGTACTTAGATAGCAAAGCCAAGCAATATGGAGCGCTATACGAACGTCGAAATGACGGATATGGTTTTGATGTATGGAAGAGCTTAAGGGAGTTCAATGAACGCACGATTAATTTAGTTTCATTAAAAAAAATGAATTGTAAAAATAGTTACATCAATGGTAATATTTATTTGCTCAACTTCAGAGCATTTTGTTATGATCTTAATTGTACAATACTTTCAAAAACTTACTGTGAATATCAACAGCTTCCTTTTCAGTTACAAATGCTTTATTTAGTATTATCAAACACGTGAAATAAAATGCTCTTCTCATTGTATAAGTCATTTAGGTTTGGTTAATTTATGTACAATTCTTTGATGTTTTCTGTTCTGTTTATCATTTAATGCTTCCATCCTCAACCTCACTAACATTAAATTGCCTCTAAAAGGTATAAGTTGCATATGTCCACCAGCTTATTTGACATCATGGACTGCTATAACGGAATTTTGGAACACGTTAAACACTCATAAGCAATAATTAAGCAATAGCTTCTTTATGGTTGTTTCATAATCCAAAGAAATCCTTAATAGTAGCAAGTTACTGCGGAGTATGCCATTATGTTTACAAACAGCTAAAGCACGCGACACGGCGTGTGACCTATACCTGCGAACTCCGACAGCGTGAGGCACACGTCGTTGTTCCTGTCACTGCCTAATCCATACTCATTCTGGAGCATTTTTATGTGGCTCTATTGGTGGTAAAACTATCTATATGGGTCACATGGAAGCTTAGAACTACTTCTAAATGTTCATTCGGTGTCGTTTTGAAACATCCTGTATATATTACTGATATTTATAGATTTAGAAAAGACGTGTGATAAATTTCCTAGTAATCTACTTTTACAAATATTGCAGCAGCGTTCCGTAAGTTAAGATATGATATACACATTAAAAGGTATATACTCGGGAAATGTGTACAAAGTAAAATTGAGAAATACCGCATTCGGGGAATTTTATAGCTCTAAGGGACAGTTACAACGATGTCGTATATATGTACGCGGATGCCCGTTTACCCAATGATGCGATAAATGTAATAGATGGGAATTCCAGTGAACCGAAATTACGCTCCATACGAGCTGCTTTTTGCGGACGACCGGCTAACATATTCAGGACGCTTCAAAATTAATTGAACATATCGTGTCAGAACTTAACACCATTTTTAACAAAACGGAATATCTTGTATTATCGTTAAGAGACATTGATGAAAATTTATAAGTTTCTAAATTAAGAAATTAAAATTGTCGATAAATTTAAGTATTTGGTATTGATATTAGAAACAGGAAGCGCAAAATTAACAATTAAAACAGAGTAAATTATGGGAAAAAAACCGATTAGGATACAGAATGGGATACTATGAATAAGAATGGTGGATATATTGATTTAATTCCTGCAGGGTATGTGGAATTGTCTTATATGCTTTATGCTTTAAGTTGTCCCGGAGACAGAAATCGCAGCGTGTTAGGTCGAAGGCCCGTGGGTGCCACAAATCTCTTTTCTGAAACACACTTTCAATTGTTCTCGTCGAAAGATTGTATGATCTGTTGCAAAGTGTTGCTGAAAAAGGGTAAAATGACTGTCCATGTCTGTTAATTTTCTAAAAGATGAAGGGGAGGCAGAACTGTATTCATGTATGTACGGGTGTCAACTTTACACCCGATTTTCAAAACATTGCATTAGTTGTAAATTTCAGGCTAGGCGTAGACTTAAAGGATACTGAGAAAATAGAACCGTGAGTAAAAATGGAAGGAGAAAGAACGAAAACAAGAGTTACCAAGAGCAGAGAGAGATAGAGATAGAGACAGTCGATTAGAAACCTAAGAACACGGAAGATAGGGAAAACTGAGGAACCACGGTTTGTAGCACTGGATCAACCCTTAGACACATATTGGCTAATTTAACACTTCGCCGCATACCATGTGGATGTGAGGTGCTTGCTTAGCTTATGTTTCATAGATGTGGTATATTTTAATCGTTACCATGGACAAAGGCGTTTATTTGGCCGACAAAGATAAACAACATCTTAGTTACAAGCTCCAAATCCCTTTTTGTAGCTGTAATGATCATAAATTTTCAGAGGTGCAAGGTGCAAGGAATGTGCACCTATTTACTTGTGCGTTAAAACTGGCAATTTTAGTATCTGTCTAGTACAATGAAGTGCACTTAACTATGTTGACACTGAGTATAAGTGCACTCCCGGTTAATGACGGTTTTACTGCTCGTTTAAACACTTGCTGCTTACACAACGCAATTCCTTGACTCAGACTGTAAGGTTAACGCTGTTCGTCAGTGCATTCTTCGTTAAGGGGAATCTACTTTTGGAGCGTATACATAGCTCAGTTTCGTAGCTGTAATTCAAATATTAGCTCACTAATTACCCAGGATATTGTCTGCTTGAAATTGTTACAATTAATTAACATAAAACTGAGTGCGTTCCATACGGCTTAGTTTCAGGCGCGGCAAGCTAGTTACAAAATAGGAATGAACATAAGGTGGGATTAGGCGTGGCTGTTCTATCGCTACTAGCCAATGGGTGCATGCAACGTTGTACAGTTAAGCACGCATACAGACTCGCTTTGCCGAACCATACGGCTGATTTCTTTGCGTGCTCTAAAGATACTAATTAAAGAATTAATTTTATTTTCCCATGTTACACAGCTACTTTTTCTGAGTATTACTGTCCAAACCCCATGTTTGTAGCACATCTGGTTTCGGAGATATGGAAATATAAGGCGCCTGACAAAAGAATTATTAACTGTCAGTGAAGAAAAGCACACACCTGCTATGCTGTAGTTGTATTTTTAACCCTGCATTCAGTAAAGTGGTGATCTTTTAAGAGTACACATGTGCTTTTCAAAGTTAGTAAATATACCACTTAGCAAACCTAGTACTGGTGCACCTAGAAGTAACTGGGAAACAACTTATAAGATTTTACATAAATAGGCTACAAATATCCCTGTTAATGTGTATTCCTTTTCCAAACAAATGTCAATTAAAGACATTTTCGAAAGTACAAATTTCGCTCAGAGTCGAGAATTAATGTTACAAACTTGTCACACGAGTGCTAATTCTATGACGAACGTTGTTAAAGAAGGCAAACAGTTTACCAAATTAGGAGAAGTTTTCATATTTAGATCTCCAGGGAAACATTGACCAGCGAAAAAAACGTACTATCTGCTCTGGCTTGAGACCGAAGATCTGATATTCAGGTCTTCAATGTCCAGTGGTGTGTGTGTTGCACGTATTTGCCTGCAGGCGGGAGTCACGAATGTATGTTGGTACTACTGTCTTTCGTTATTTACAGTTCGAATTATTGGCTTCCTGAAAACAGTTGTGCAATTCAAGTTATACTGTTATGGTTGATGGTATCACCACGTCTTTTGCGTGCACTAACATGAATTTGGTGAGCAGCTTAATCGGTTACTCTTTCTCTAGAAGAACCCTGGAGGAAAAAGTGGAAATCAAGCAATAGGGTAGGCAAACTCCAGAACAACTGATACCGCAACATGCAAAAGGATGGAGAAATAATTCCTACACCAGGCGTTTTAGCCCCAAAGTGTATGAGCATAAGTGGGTATGTGGATGTCAAGAAAGAAATGCTCTGTTCTGCTTTCCATGCCGGCTCTTCGGAAACAATGTTGCTTGACAACGGGAGTGACAGATTTAGGTCACCTAAATGTACTTATTAGTAAGCATAAACAAAACGTAAAGCATTTAAATAATGTACTAGATTTAAGTGTTTAGGCAATATAAACATTGTGACACAGTTAAGCCGTGCATATCAGGAGACGAGACTGAAACATAACCAGCAAGTAGAAAAAAAAAGACAGGCATGTGATATCGCGTATAATTTAACATTATTAACAACAACAATACAACATTAGATTATGTTGTCAATGGAGAATGAATCTAAGATGGAGGATTTTAACACCAGTCATTGATATGTTCTGCAATAGAAAGGAGCGCCGCATGGACGACATACTTCGACATTAAAGAGCGACTTCGCCGTGGCTCAGTTAGACCACTTGGCTCTCACCAAAAGCGGCCCGGGTTGGATCCTAGGCGACCGCAAAGTGAGATTTGTGCTGGACAATACAGCGCCTGGGTGGGTTTTCTCCGGCATCTCCGGTTTCCCCCACCATCTCATTCCACCGGTGCTCCATCTTCATCTCATGTATCATCAGTGTCATCGCCTGCGGTGCCGTATGTAGTGAAAGTGGGCGTTAAACACTACATATTTCGACATTAAGTGAGACCGTAAGTATTTTTAACAATAGGTAGCTTTGTAGCACACACGTACTTTTATCCTCCAGCTGCCACTGTTTAATTTACCAAGAATGGACTGCATCTACTACATGCGCACGATATGAAGAGCGATCCGGTTCCAAATCCTCATTCGGTATATTTCGTTTAACTCCATAAACATAGATGACAACTTTGAAATTTAAAATGCGCTATACACTGACATCTAGTGGCTAATACGCTAAGCTTTATCATGTACGCCATATTTCGTTTTGATTAATTTCGAGGTTAATTAGCTAACCAGTTTACAACAATCGTATGTTAGAATTAGAATTTTAGTTCGTCCTTGGCAACATATACATGTTATGAGACACGTCAAATGTATAAATACAGTATATACATAAAGTCAAATTGATTACATACAATATACACAGTAAGTAGCTTTTCTATGGTTTCATGTGGTATTTGCATAGACAAATTTACCACAAGAAATGTCATAATATGTAATGTGTAGTGTTTAACGCCCGCTTTTACTACATACGGCACCGCAGGCGATGACACTGATGATATATGAGATGAAGATGGAGAACCGGTGGAATGAGATGGCGAGATCCCGGAGAAAACCCGCCCCAGAGCCGTGATTCCCACCACAAATCTCACTTTGCGGTAACCTGGGATCAAACCCGAGCCACCTTGGTGAGAGCCAAGCGGTCTAACCACTGAGCCACGGCGTGGCCTCATAATATTGTGACTTTGTGGGTTCGTGAAATGAAAAGTCCAATTGCACCACTCAAAAATGTTCTTTATTTCCACCGACTTACAGTTGAACACTTGCCAGTTACACAGAATTACGTAATGCACACAATTACGATTCACCAGTTCCACTTGCACTCGCAATTACGTAAACTCCTCCGACGCACGTGCGCAGTCCGTCCCCTCGCTGGGCGCTCCTCACAGCTGCTCACCAAGAACTGACTCAATTCACTCACTGCAGCCCTTTTTATAGGAATATCGCCGTTTTCTCGAAACCTCTAGTTTCGATGAATCACCGCGAAGGTTCCAGGCGGCAGGGATGGGGGGAGGAGGTGGCCAGCGACAAGTGACACTTCCCTAATCAACCCCTCAGTTAGTGACTGAGATAGATGAGTGGGTGTGGTGCGTGTGCCTCTGGTCCCTTCTCAGCTGTCGTTGGTTTGGCTTTCCGATAATTGGGTGATAGTATGTATATTACAGGTTTATGAATGTACTATGCTCCCAGTGCTCATTTACATGGCTATAGTTCTAAAAATTCATTAACCGTATAAAAACCGTGTGCATGCAAAAATTACTTAACCTTATTCTTAAAGTGTTTTGATGATGCAGCTTGTTTAAATGAATTTGGAAGTTTATTGTGTAACATTATCACTTTGTAGTTAAAGCTTCCTTCATAAAGACTCATTTGGTGCTCTCGAATTGCCAGTTTATCCTTGTTACGAGTGTACATCAACATTTACTTGAAAATTATTTATATTTGTATGAACATTTGTGGATGTTATGGCTCTCGAAAGGGGACACATTATTATTCGTCTACCTCCGTATAACTGTGATCTGAATGCAATTGAGCTGGCGTGGGTAAAACTAAGGAATGTTTTCAGACGATGTAACGTTACTTGTGATATCTTCGTTTATCTTACACGCTATTTTGCTGAACTGTGTTTTTCAAGGTTGACCACACTACAGAAACAAAAGAGCGTCTGCTCTCGCTTCTTTCTATCTGCCCGCACCAGAGCTCAACTTATCTTGCGCGTACTGTAAACATATTCTACACTACTGTTCGGCCGTTCTATCTGCGGCTCTGACATTTCTCGAGAGGGGGAAGCAGGCTGTTGCCAGTTCTTTAGCGGGAATTTCAAGCAGAAGAACAATGCGTATTTTAAATATTTCATGTATTTGCATATTTCATGAACCAGTAGCCATATTATTATAATGGCGATAATAATAAGACTTACGAACACTAAACATCGGAATTCACGCACAAAAAATATACCAAAGAAAGTTCACCAACGCAAGCCTCTATAAGGCCACGTGGCTCAAACAAATTTAAGCTGGCAACACGGTGTTGGGTTTGGGAGCCACGCCTACCAGCGACAATGCTGATTGGCGCTAGCAGACAGCTTTTACTTCCTGACCACGACACCGGATGTAGAGACTCCCAGTACTACCAACAGATGCAGTTAGTGTGTGTGAAAGTTGTGAATGAAATGTTCGAATAGAGTGGTGTTGTAATAAATATCTTGCATTATGATGAAATTGTAATTTATATTTCAGTATTTTAAAGTTAATATAGTCCTATATTTTTGTTGTAAAGATAATTTTGAGGATATGTTTTCAATTGCTCATTACTGAATGTTGGTACTCTTAGCTTTCCCCTTCCACCTTTTACAGTCGCAAAACGTCAGAGCCGGAGATACAACGGCCGGACTTTAAGCAAGCAGATCTACATGAAGTTCCTAAGCAAGGAGACCTATGGGAGTTACAGCTACCAGAATGTTGGGGCGAGATCGGAATTGGTTGCGTAAAGAAGAGGGAGAGATAAAGAGGTGCATGCATACGGTGATGAGTATCGTATCTCTCTCAGCTCTTGGTTTTCCGATTGTTAATAAAAATTCCGTTTTTGCCTTCACGTTTCTTTGATTCTCCCGCTTGTTCCCCTTCCATAGTTTAATCCTGACTACACAAAGCTTTTATATTATCGGGCAGCGGCTTATCTCGCGAGCTTTATGCGGTACACTTCCTTTATCGTTGCTTAAACATTTTCCTGTCACTTGCACGCCATAACAATGACGTGCGCACATACATCTGTATTGTGTTTTATATAGCATAACTTGTCTTCGAGACTTTATGGATTTAGTGCTTTTATATATAGTAGTAGAAAAACAGCAATACTGGGAGGTTTGCTCAACAAAGACTGAGACTGATTTTTCTCACAAATGTTTATTACTACAATTCAATGTTTACATGATCTTTTTCAAAGTGGTCCCCTCCTACTTCAATGCACTTTTTATAGCGTCTCTGCCAGTTCTTGAACACGTGCTGCAGACCATTCTTTGTCAGGTCCTTGAGAATCGCCTCACTTTTCTTGAGCACTGCTTCAGAGTTCTCAAATCGAATATCCCTAAGCTTCGCCTTTAGTGATGGGAATAAAAAAGTCACAGGGTGCAAGATCGGGGCTATAAGGTGGATTTGGTACACAGAAACTGTATGACTCGACTTGCGACATGAGGCCGTGCATTGTTATGATGAAGTCGCCACCCTATCCGAGAAAGCTCTGGTCGTTTCTTTGCAGTGTAGGTAATAATGACGTATAGTATGCTGCTGTAACAGTAGAGTGAGGGGGAACTGCATGCTGGTAAATCATTCCAATACAGTCAAAAAACGTGATCATCACTTTCCCTGCAGATGGAACAACTTTTTCCCCTTATTGGTGTTGGAGAACCTGTCGATTTCCACACTCTGCTGGCTTGTTTTCCTTCAGGATCATAATGTTGCAGCCATGACTCATCACCGGTGATAATCGATTTAAAAAATGCATCCCTCCATCAGCAAAGAGATGCAGCATCTCACCGCTTGTCTCCATTCGCAAAGCCTTTTGTTCGGGAGTCAACAGTTGTGGCACCCAACGAACACAAACTCGGGTCATATGGAGATGGTCGTGCATAATTGTAAACACACTGCCATATAAAATTCTCAACACTTTACTGAGGTTACGTAATGTTATACGCCGATCCTCTCGGACAATCACAGCAGCTGTGTTGATGTTGACTTCAGTCACAGCAGAAGCCGAAGCACCTTGCTTAACACTGACAAGTCGGCCTTCTTTGAAGTCCCTGAACCACCTAAGCACTGTTGCACGAAGTAGTGCATCTTGAATGTACGCTTGCTTCAGCTTTCATAAGTTTCGGTGCTTGTATGGTTTAAACGAAAACAGAATTTGAATACGCTGTACTGCTCCTTTCACGTCACCTCCACTGTCTGGTATGCGAAATGTACGTAGGGTCTACAAAATAGAGCATTACTACCAGCCTACCAGTGCGAGAGTGCTGCCGCCTGCTGACATTATACAGGATGTCTCTAAAGTCACTATCCATTTCAATGAAAACGCAATATTTTGTTTCTTTTGTTTCCAGATACTGGTATCTTAGTGCAATATGTTTAGCACAGAAGAACGGGTTGCCATTATTTGTGCACGGGTACGCGGATTGTCATATGAAGACGCCAGGGCGGGATTTACACTTAAATTCCAAAAACCAGCCCCATTTAGGGCACACATTCGTTTGGTTTTGAACAAATTTAAGCATATTGGCGGTGTGTGTGATGAGACACGTCCTAGACGACCACACGTCTTGTCAGAAACAGTGCAGAAAGTTCAAATTGCCAGTGATAGGAGTCCGAAGGCATCAATTCGACGCCTAAAGTAGAGAATTGAACGTCCCTCGAAACACAGTGTGGAAAATTCTACGTTTCACCCTACGAAAATGTACCTATCACATTCAAGTTCTGCATCATCTTGAGGACGAGGATTTCGTCTGTCGTCGGGCAATGTGTTATGACTTCCTGGAATGTGTAGAGAATGAGAATTTAATGGACTACATTTTATTCTCCGATGAAGCCACTTTCCATGTTTGTGGGAAAGTGCACAGACACAACAGCTGTATATGGGCATACGAAGAACCACATGGGGTATCGGAGTGGGAACTTGATACACCGAAAGTCAATGTTTGGTTGGGTATGACAAACCCATATAAAAGTTTGAGGCATTTTCCCTCACTTCTTATAATGGCCCAAAAATTTCTTTCAATGAAAATGGTAAGATTTGTGGTTCCTTGCATTCAATATCTATTCATTTCCCAGATTTAATTATTCCACCGGAGCTAGCAATTGCATATAAAATGTAAGATCTGTTGCAAATTATGTTCTTCATTACCTTTGAGATCCCAGCAGGAACGTATATTCAGCTGTTGCTCTCATAAATTTCATTTCATTGGCTGTTATCTTAATGGCCCATGCCTCACCTCCATAACACAAGAGTCTTGCTTAATTCTTACATGAGTCACTTGTGCGACATTGTAAGGACGCTTAGATTGCTTCACTAAGTATCCCATCGATGTGTTGCATTTTGTTTTTATTAGTAAGCACTATACATCTGAAAACAAAGTTGAAAACCTTGGTTCACTCACAGATATTTTTGCTTAAATTCTGAAAAAGGAGAATGGATTATTCCTATAAAAATTCTCAATGCAATATAATTTCTTGTACTTACAAGGTGAATATGACAATGCACTAGTCTTTATGTGAGAGTCAGTCGTTTAAGGGGTGGCGCTATTTAATGGTTTGAAAGGCCAAAATTAAAATAATTTCAACTACTTCCTATGTGAATCAAGTACAGCGCGGTCCATATACATCTGAACCAGTTCAATAGGTCATAACCTTTGACCCAACAATAGGACACGCGTACAACTTTGGGAGAACATAATACACAATTGGGAGATTAAATTAGACTATTTATATCTCAGAGAAAATGTTGGAAGTGTCCTCCACCAGCATCTATACATGTTTGCACTCGTCTCAAAATTTCACTGAACTTTTACGGAGAGTATCCTCGCCAATGTTACTTATTTCGATTCGAATGGATCATCTTTTATTAATTTACGCCCTCCAACGTTAAGTCATAGCTGACGGTGAATGAACTGGGTGAAATGATGTTCAAATGAGTCCAGGGTCCATGGAGCTCAGCGTTACCTGACATTCGTCTTTAAAGATAAGGGAAAACCTCGGAAAACCCTTATCTTGGTAACTCACCCTGACGGAGATTCGAACTCGGGACCTCTTGAACGTGAGACAGACACGCCACCATGTATGCTACCGTGGCGGGCCAATAGATTCCTTGAGAACATAATTGTCCGTGGCCTATTCTTCTACACTCTATTTTCTGGATACCCACACAAGAACAAACCCGGTGAGGTTAGGTCAGGGGATCTGGCGGGCCGAATTGGGTGAAATGATGCTCAAATGAGTTCAGGGTCCATGGAGGTCATAGTTACCCTACATTCGTCTTGAAGGATAAGGGAAAACCCAGCAAAAACCTTATGCAGGTAACTCACCCTGACCGAGATACGAACTCGGGACCTCTTGAACGTGAGACAGACATGCTTCCATCTAGGCTACCGAAGCGAGCCAGCCCGCATCGGTAGCGTTGTGGTATCATGTCTGCCTCACGTCCAAGAAGCCCCGAGTTTGAATCTCGGTCAGGGCGAGTTACCTAGATAAGATTTTTCCGGGGTTTTCCCTTATCCTAAAAGATGAATGTCAGGTAACTCTTAGCTCCATGGACCCCGCGCTCATTTGAGCATCATTTCATCCATCGTCCGATATGACTTGACGTTGGAGGACGTAAATTAAAAAAAAAAAGTAGAGGCGAGCCAATGGATTCCTTGAGAATATCAATTGTCCGTGGCCTATTCTTGCACACCCTATTTTTAGATGCCTCCACAAGAAAATCTCCGGTGAGGTTAGGTCAGAAGATCTGGGGGGCCACTGACCTTTTGAAATAATTCGATTATCAAAGACACAGGTCACAATTTCCATGGTGTCACCAGATGTATGGCACGATGCTCCATCTTGCTGGAAATAACCTTCTCTCAATTCGATATCATCCAGCTGCTCCACAAATGTCTTGAAGATACCCGTATAAACTTCAGAATCTACAGTCGTATCAAAGAAAATGGGACCAACGATCCATATATAGCCCGCCTCGGTAGCATGGTGGTATCATGTCTGCCTCGCGTTCAAGAGGTCCCCAGTTCGAATCTTGGTCAGGGTGAATTACCTGGATACGGTTTTTCCGGGGTTTTCCCTTATTCTGAAAGACGAATATCAGGTAACTCTATGCTCTATGGACCCTGGGCTCATTTGAGCATCATTTCACCTATTCCATTCATCGTCCGATATGACTTAAATGTTGGAAGACGTAAAATTGCCAAAAAACATCCATATATGCTGGTGCTGGAGGACACTTCCAACATTTTCTCTGAGATGTTAATAGTGTAATGTAATCTCGCAATTGTGTATTATATTCTCCCAAAGTTGTTCGTGTGTCCTATTGTTGGGTCAAAATGTATGGTGTATTGAAATGGTTCAGGTTTATATGGATCGCACTGTATGTGAACTGGAAAATTGAAACAAGGGAGAAGGAAATGCTCAAAATATTTTACTCAACAATAAAACCATATTTGGCATAAACTGTTTTATAAATAATATTTTGTATAGTAAGATTTGGTCACTGAGCGGGATGACTGACGCGGTTTCGTCTTAACCCGCATTCGGCAGCCCCGAGTTCGATTCCCGTAGCCGGCCTACCTGACCTATAGATTTCTTCGGAGGTTCTATATATACAGGTTGTCTCAAAATGACACCGAACGATTATGGCCGTTGCGTAGTTTATAACTTAACCAGTCCGAATTTCGGTGTCGCAGCTTCGAAGTTATGTTAGGTATAATTTTATGCAGCATTAAATATTACATGATTTTGTGATTAGGCAGCGCAGGAACCACTGGTGTGCGAATCTCAAAAGTTGTTATTGGGACGTAGCAGACACGTAAACAAAAACATTACTGCTTGCTCTTTATCACTGACTCTAGTTTAGCTTTCAGGTAATGCGACAAAGGACAGTTATTTGTAGAAAAGTTGACTAATAACTCGGGCAGTTGAATATTGCTCTTCAGTGTAAAACTACACATTCCGTCCTAACAGAGAGGATTTTGCGTGTACTTAGATAACAAATCCAAGCAATATGGAGCGCTATACAAACGCCGAAATGACGGATATGGTTTTGATGAATGGAAGAGCTCAAGGGAGTTCAACGAACGCACGATTAATTTAGTTTTATTAAAATATGAATTGTAAAAATAGTTACATCAATGGAAATATTTATTTGTTTAACTTCAGAGCATTTTGTTATGATCTTAATTGTACAATACTTTCAACCACTTACTGTAAATATCAACAGCTTCCTTTTTCAGTTACAAATGCTTTATTTAGTATTATCAAACACGTGAAATAAAATGCTCATCTCATTGTATAAGCCATTTAGTTTTGTTTAATTTATTTACAATTCTTTGAGGTTGTTTTCTGTTCTGTTTATCATTTAATGTTTAACTCCTCAATTTCAGTAACATTAACTTCCCTCTAAAAGGTATAAGTTGCATATGTCCATCAGCTTATTTGACATAATGGATTGCTATAACGGAATTTTGGAACACGTTAAACACTCATAAGCAACAATTAAGCAATAGCTTCTTTATGGCAGTTTCATAATCCAAAGAAATTCTTAATAGTAGCAAGCTACTACGGAGTATACTGGTATGTTTACAAACAGCTACAGCACGTGGCATGGCGTGTGACTTACCTGCGAACTCCGACAGCGTGAGGCACGCGTCGTTGTTCCTGTCACTGCCTAATCCACACTCATTCTGGAGCATTTTATGCGATTCTATTGGTGGTAAAACCTGTGTGTGTGAGTGTGTGTGTGTGTGTGTGTGTGTGTGTGTGTGTGTGTGTGTGTGTGTGTGTGTGTGTGTGTGTGTGTGTGTGTGTGTGTGTGTGGTTTCTTTGTAATTTTCGTCCTCTAACATTTAGTCATATGGAACGATGAATGAAATTGGTGAAATGATGCTCAATGCGTCCGAGGTCCATGGAGCTTAGAGTTACCCGACATTCGTACTTCAGGATAAGGGAAAACCCCGGTAAACCTTATCCAGGTAACTCATCCTGACCGAGATTCGAACTCGGGACCTCTTGAACGTGAGGCAGGCATGCTACCACTACGCTACCGAGGCGGGCGTGTGTGTGTGTGTGTGTGTGTGTGTGTGTGTGTGTGTGTGCGTGTGTGTGCGTGTGTGTGTGTGTGTCTGTGTGTGTGTCTGTGTGTCTGTGTGTGTGTGTGTGTGTGTGTGTGTGTGTGTGTGTGTGTGTGTGTGTGTGTGTGTGTGTGTGTGTGTGTGTGTGTGTGTGTGTGTGTGTGTGTGTGTGTGTGTGGGTCACATAGAAGCTGAACAACTACTTCTACTCGTATATGTTCGGTGTCGTTTTGAAACAGTATGATCTTAAATACGTAATTAATCAAAATGCTTAAAGGCATTTTTGAGAAAATTAACATTTTGGAAATCAGGTTTGAGGTTGTTTTATTTGCACAGAACTAGCAGATTTGCTACTGAGTTTTGTACTAAAAATTAAGTCATCACGTTCTGCGGGATTTGAGCCATCGACCTCGTAAAGCGAAGGCTGATTGAGGGCGATCTATATTCTGAGCAAATGCAAATGCACACGGCTGAGTAATGGCGGTATAGGATTATACTGGCTAGGTAATCAGGCGTTCATTGGCTTATACTGCCTCGAGCAGTTGAGTAAGGTGGTCCCAATTATAGCTATCAACTCTGTCATACGAGATCTCTATTCAATTTTCCTGACTGGGATACAGGTGTCCTGCTTAAATACAATACTCATGCTACTTATTGTAAATCTGTCATTTCAACGTGTCAATTTTATTGCAGTATGGTAGTTCAGTCACTATGCAAGGGGTCTAAGATTCAGTAATTCTCCGTGGGCTCCAGATCTTTTTTCATCAAAAAGTACTCTCGAAGTCTATTGTCTTATGATTTAATGACGACCATCATCAACCACGGTGTAACAGCCCACAAGCCAGAGCCCGCCAACCCGACTGCCGACCTCACGCCTACATACGCAGGCAGAGGTGGGCGATCATCCCACCGATAAGGGAAGAAGATGTGGTCAGCATCACGCATCTCCAGCCGAGAAATTGGCTTTCTTAGTCGGGATTAGCTTCTCAAATTCCTCACGATGCTGAGTGGCACCGGCCCTATACCCGGGACTTAAAATCGGCAGCTCCCAAGCGTGAGAATAAACCCGGGCACTTTCCATGGCAGAGAACCAAAGCACAAAGCTGTAGTCCACTATGCCATAGTGCAGGACGGTAGTAATATATAGTGATATATTAAGATTGTTTTTTTTTTTTAATTTACGTCCTCCAAAGTTAAGTCATATCAGACGATGAATGGAATGGATGAAATTATACTCAAATGAGCCCAGGGTCCATAGAGCTTAGAGTTACCCACATTCATCTTCCAGGTAACTCACCTTGACCAAGATTCGAACTCGAGACCTCCTGAACGTGAGGTAGACACGCTACCACCACGCTACCGATGCGGCTAGATTGTTTTAAATGCCGCTTCACTGATCTTTCTCTGACACTTAACCAAGTTTAATATTCTTTGGAATTTCGCTCAACTCTGAACAAAACTTCATTAGTATGAACCAATTCTGTTATTACTCTCACTTTACTTTACTCGCACAGAGGCAGCCTCTTCTTCCGACAGTTCACTCACTGGGGAATCGAACACAGGACGTTTCTAATCCCCTGCGGTAGCAGCAGTGGCACGTCGCCACAGATATCACAAGTTGGGATATTTCGTGCACCAGTTGGTGCTCACTGACCAACTCAGCTAGTGAGATCACTCACTTGTGTAACCGTTAGAAATTGCCGCAGAATTCCAGAACGTTTGAGATAAAAAACTTCCAGAAAATTCTGGTTATTGGTGAGCGCTTCCGTGTTCACGCTGGGCAAAAGAGTTGCTTCTATCTTTGACATTCCGAGTGCCAGACACTTATTTACTTATTTACTCACGTATTTATTTTTATTTGTGTGTGAATTATTTCTTTCCTTTCATACATAGTTACATGCCTTTACAAAGATACGTCCTCTAAACAAGGCGTTAAAGAAACGTTAGATTTCAAACATCATGAGTAGCCTAGAATTTTCATTCTACCTAAAGCACAAGTGCTCGAAAGCTTTTGTTCGCACTGGTAAAATGGTGAAAATAAGTATATGAGTTTGAAAATGCTATTTGGAGTAGTCTATTCAAACTTTAAGCGTATCCGTATTAGACAAGTACTGTGGTTTTATCTATAAGGGATAAAAATATAATGTAATAGTATTTTTTTAAACTTTCGAGGCATTATAAATTTAAAAATACCATTTGGTTAGTTTCGGAAGTTGTAAAATAACCCAATACATCTCCTATCCCAATAGAATTATTGTATATTTTATAATATTTGGAACATTTTAGTTTTGAATAGAATGATAAAATACGTAGAGGTATGAAATTTTTCTACGCAAATGGTAAAATTAAAAATATTTATTGACACATCACAGTTCAAAATGTCTGTGTTTTTATGCAAATTCAATCTTTGTACATCACCCTGCCATTACCATACATTTAAATAAATATGTCACAGTTTTATTGATTAATTTTATTAATTTTGTTTCCTATAGCATTATCCACAGTAACATTTACGTTACATGCTAAAAATTTACATTGGGAGAATTGCTCTAAGCATATTCCTCCAGTACTTACCTTCGATCTGAGAGGTTATTTGCCATTGTTCGTTTTATTTGCAGATACTTTTAAGTTATATTCTTTGCCTAATGCATGTAATCTGTGCACTGAACGCTGCAGATTCTCTTCGATATCTTTTATACTTATTACAAGATCTGCATACATCAAGATGCTCATACAGTACGCGCAAAATAAGTTGAGCGCTGGATTTATGGTGTCGTGCGGGCAGAGGGAAAGAAGTGAGAACTAACGCTCCTTTGTTTATGCAATGCGGTCAACCTTGAAAAACACAGTTGAGCAAAATAGCGTGTAAGTTAGCGAAGATATCACAAGTAACGTTGTATCCTCTGAAAACATTCCTTAGTTTTTCCCACGCCAGCTCAATTGCATTCAGATCACAGTTATACGGAGATAGACGAATAATAATGTGTCCCCTTTCGAAAGCCTTAACATCCACAAATGTTCATACAAATATAAATCATTTTCAAGTAAATGCTGATGTACATTACCACCACACTCGTAACAAGGATAAACTGGCAATTCGAGCGCACCAAACGAGCCTTTATGAAGGAAGCTTTAACTACAAAGTGACAATGTTATATAATAAACTTCCAAATTCATTTAAACAATCTGCATCATTAAAACACTTAAAGAATGAGGTTAAGAAATTTTTGCATGCACGCTATTTTTATAGCGATAATGAATTTGTAGAACTATAACCAAGTAAATGAGCACTGGGAGCATAGTACATTCACAAACCTGTAATATTCGTATTATGGCATTTCTTGTAGTAAATTAGTATATGTAAATACCACGTGAAACCATAGAAAAGCTACTTACTGTGTATATTGTATGTAATCAATTTGACTTTATGTATATACTGTATTTATACATTTTGACGTGTCTCATAACATGTATATGTTGCCAAGGACGACCTAAAATTCTAATTCTAACATACGATTGTTGTAAACTGGTTAGCTAATTAATCTCGAAATTGATCAAACCGAAATATGGCGGACATGATAAAGCTTAGGATATTAGCCACTAGATGTCAGTGTATAGCGCATTTAAAATTTCAAAGTTGTCGTCTATCTTTACGGAGTTAAACGAAACATACCGAATGAGGACTTGGGACCCAATCGCTCTTCTTATCGCGCGCATATATTATGTTTGTTGTTTCCTATTTTAATTCCTGGATTAACATCATCTTTCCACTGTTTCAAATCATCTTAAAGATATATTGAAGAGAGTTGGAGAGAGGCTGTATCCTTGTCTAACACCGTTCACGTTCACTGCTATGTAAGTTTCCTTATATAAACAGTTCAATGACTTTATGTTATGTGAGGGGAAACCCCCTCTTGTCCATTATATCCCATAGCGTTAGACTATTCATAGAATCAAAAGCTTTCAGCAAGTCAATAAATGTAACATAAGTTTCAAGATGAGTTCTCCTCGCTTTTCCTGAAGTTGTCTTAATACCTACTAAAAATATTTACGATACATGAACGGCCTTTCAGAAAATCAGTACAATGTTCGAAGCTGTAACCTTCAGAATGCGATGCTCACACGTTACCATGGCGCCACCTCACGAACGTAAATTCATTCTTCTAACACAAAACAAACTACGAGTACTTAAGTATTTGTAGTCTCGTTACTTCTTCGTTAAGAGATACTATAGACTACGACAAATATCTTTAGTCACTCATCTTTAGACAATTACTCTATGGCCTTTGACCTTAAACGCCTCAAGTGAGGTGCTCGAGACACTGTTCTCTCGTGCTCTGGTGGAGTACTTTGGAGAACTAGCTTCAAATTTCTTAGTCAGCTTAAGCTCTCTTCCTTATCTCGAAATGAGTGAACATTAGTTGTCCTTTAAAGCTACAATGGTAAAATGTCTTCTAGTGCTTCAGATTGCAAACTTGTGGCCGAACTACTTGAAATCTAGGAAAAGCGAACATTGTATTGTTTGTTAAAAAGTCAGAAAAGCTTTCAGCAGAATATTAGCTTTCCTGTTTTTCACTACATCATATAAAATGGTGCGTCACTTCCAGTTCACCTTTAGGATCATGTTTTGGAAATATAAATGTTGTAAACTTTTCAGTACTTGAATATAAATCAATTTCAAGGAATGTCATATTATTCAACTAGCTCATATTTTTTGAGTAAACGTTCTGGAAAGATACTTTCTATATCTCTCTCATTCTCTCCCCTCTCAATTGCTTAAACACTTAAATATTTCCTTGGCCTTAAGAGGGACAGTTACTGTAGGTCTGTTGCTTAACCTGAGTAAGCATATCAGATACGTTTAATTATATATCATTTACCTGAGCAGCTTGGAAGAAGCGCTCCTTTTTTATTTATTTATTCAATGATCGATCAGAATTACATGCTTTACAGATCTTGTTAACAAATTGAATGTCTATGAAATATGTAAGGACATGTAAGGAAAACTAAGTTGGTTCCTGTTATCTACAAAACACTGAGAAACGAGAATGACACACAAGACAGAGAAAAAGTGAAAAAAAAAGTAATCAAAGAGATGAAAAGAACAGTATTCATTGTGAAACAATATTCATAGTTTTTTCATTCAGTCACCAAGGAGGAGATCCTGTGAGAGTCGTCTCTTCAGGCGTGTGGGCTGGCGGGTTTGTACACCGATGTCATACCTCACAGCTTCTGGAATATCTGGCAGGTTGGACAAGAAGTGAGAGGCGATCTGACGTATGTACTGGTGTAGAGGAAGCAGAGCAAGTTCTTTATGCAGTTGTTGATTTCTTACGTACCAAGGGATATCCGTGGCGAAGCGCAGATTTTGCAGGACCTGTAGCCTACGGAGATGAGTGTTGCAAGAAGTACCCCATACCTGGGAAGCATATGTGATAAGTGGCCGGACAATAGATTTGTAGAGAAGCATAGGGCATTCAATCCCAAGCGAAGTGTGTCTATGAAGTAGCAGACCCTGTTTTGAAACTCGTTCTGATGCCAACGAGATAAGTCGATCAATATGGGCTCACCAAGTAAGTTTGGTGTCCAGCATTACTCCAAGGTATTTGACGGAGGTGGTGGGAATTGATTCATGCTTAATATGTAATCCGGGAGAACTGGAGATGCGACGTAGGTGGTCTTTTGAGTGTTAAGACGTATGCGCCAAATATCGAAACATTCAGCGAGGCAGTCAAGAGAGGTTTGTAGCGTGTGAATAGTTGCAGGGAGATCTGTACCAGAATGATATAAAACCGTATCATCAGCATATAAGGCTATGGAGGTAGGGGCCAAGTCAGAAAGATCATAGGTTTAGATACTAAATAAGATTGGGGCTAATATGGATCCCTGAGGAACTCCTGCTCTAATATGGTGCTGAGATACCTCCGTACCATCAATGCGAACAGTAAATGTGCGATCTGATAGAAAACTAAAAATGGTAGTGAGCAGATACTGCGGAAGGCCAATGCTATAGAGTTCGAATATTAACCCCTCATGCCAGGAAAGAAGGGCTCAGTAGCACTTCTGTACCATCTATATTGTTGCCATTGACCTTTGACTAAATGTGGACTTTGGAATTGTGGAATTTACAGATTTAATTTTACATAAATTTGCTGGACAGACGGCCTTAATTGCGTAGTCACCTTCCTTGTCATCTACTTCTTCATTTCTGTTTACTTTGCTCTATAGAAGTATATCTGGTTTGTTAAATTAATTTAATTGGTAGTTAGCTGACAAACTGGTATCCCTCTCCAATGCTGGAGCATTGGTATTTGTATAAGCGAAGCACACAAACAAAATTGAGAAACAACAACTATAATTGTAGGAAAAGCAAAACAAAAAGCAAACCATTCATTGCCCGCCTCTGTATCATGGGTGGTTACATGACTGCCTCACATTCAAGAGATCCCCAGTTCAGGGCGAGTTATCGGGATAACGCTTTTTATGGAGATTTCCCTTATCTAGAAAGAATAATGTCGGGTAACTCTAAACTCTATGCTGGGCTCATTTGGGCATCATTTCTCCCAATTAATTAATCGTCCGATATGACATCACGTTAGAGGATGTAGATTTAAAAAAAGGAAGAAACATTCATTGCTTATGTTCTCTTACTTATTTCTGTACAAGTAACGATGGGGAAGTCTACACCGGAATTAATGTCGTCTTTTTAAAGTGACTACACATATTTCTTAAGCTTTCCTTTAAAGATAATAACAATTAAATAATAAATTAGCATCTCTTAATCTCTAAGCTTTATTCCCCATTACACCATTCATTAACCACTGTACGTAACAAATTATTACTCATAGCTCAGTCAGTAGAGCACCTGCCTGCCTGCTAGGGGTACCGCGTTTGATTCCCGGAGGCGGCGGTGGGGATTTTTCTCCGACCAAGATAATTCCCCATCTTCCCCAGAGTCTGGAAGTATGAATGAGAGTGTGAATGTTGTGATCTAATGATTAAAAACCAAAGATAACGAGTTAACACCTTCAGTATGTTCCAAAGGAGAACGGCCGCCGATAATACCATAGCAGTTAAAGGCGGGCTATAAATGGAACAAGCAAAAAATATTAATACGACATACTATTAGGTATCCATTTTTCGAGGTGCGTTGAAGTTATAATACTATTTTTTTCCAGAACTGGAACCAGATAGGAGCTTCTGCTCTTTATTAAAATACACTCTTTGTGAATGTGTCACAGAGATGGCAGCACTGTACAGTGCATAGAGCTCTAGTGCCAGTGACGAGAGTTACGACTGTTCTTGACACTTAAAATGGCGACGTTTTCATTGCAAGAACAGCGTGTAATCATTCGTTTTCTCCATTTTCGTGGTGTGACACCTATTGAAGTTCATCGCCAGTTGAGTGAGGCATGTGGTGATGATACCATGGATGTGTCTAATGTGCGTTCCTAGGTGTGACAGTTCAATGAAGGCAGAATGTCGTGTGACAACTAACCAAACCGATCTGACGACATGATCCAACGAGGGGAGAACATTGTTTTGTATGATCGCCGACTGAGCGTTGCAGACATTGCCTCCAAAATTGGCTTTTCCGTGGGATCTGTACAAACAGTCTTGCATGAAGATCTGAAAATGTGAAAAATGTCTTCCAGGTGGGTGCCACGAATGCTGATGGATGATAAGGCTGCGCGCGTGGCAAATTGTCAGGCGATGTTGACGCGTGATGACGGCATGAATGGAATTTTCTTTCAATCGATTGTGACAATGGATGAGACGTGGATGCCCTTTTTCAACCCTGCAAGGAAGCGCCAATCAGCTCAATGGAAGCACACAGAATCACCGCCACCAAAAAGTTTTCGGGTAAGCGCCAGTGCTGACAAAATGATGGTGGCTATCTTCTGGGACAGCAGTGGTTTATTCCTTATGCATTGCATTCCAAAGGGCACTACGTTGACAGCTGCATTCTACCAAAATGTTTTTAAGAATAAACTTCTTCCAGTATTGCGTGAAAAACGGGCGGAAAAGGTTGGACGTGTGCTGTTTCATCAAGACAACGCACCCCCCAGGGGCCTACTTCGGTAGGTACGGGTTTAGCGTACCCGAGGTCCCGAGCCAACAGTCTCCCTCGTGTGGGCTCCTCTTCGTGGTTGAGGGAGACGGTCAACAGGCCCACCCACGTGTAGGCCGTGCGTGGAGACCCGTGGAGAAGGTTTTTAGATTATTTTCTAGTTTGGAGTTTAGGATTTAGTGAACGAAATTTTTGCTAGGTTTTGACTGATGTTTTTTATGTACGTGTATTTTTAATGGGTTTTGTTACACTTGTATAGATTATGGAAAGTTTCATGACTAGTTTTTTTAAAGGGCGCTGATGACCGCCGTAGTTAAGCGCCCTTATATATATATATATATATATATATATATATATATATATATATATCATCATCATCAAGACAACGCAACAGCGCATAGGGCGAACGCGACGCAGGAGTTTCTTCGTGACAACAACTTTGAAGTGATTGCTCATGCTCCCTACTCACCTGACCTGGCTCCTAGCAACTTTTGGCTGTTTCTCACGTTGAAAGACACTCTCCATGGTCGCAGATTCACAGCCGTGTCGCTATTGCCTCAGCGATTTTCCAGTTGTGAAAACACACTCCTAAAGAAGCGTTCGCAGTGGCCATCGAATCATGGCATCGACATTGTGAAGAATGTGCAGGGCTAGAGGGAAATTACGCTCAGAAGTGACACCAGTTTCATATTACTCTTGAAATAACATTGTGAGAAAAAATAGTTGTTATGATTAAGTGCACCTCGTAGAATATGCAGAAGCAGCCTTGAAGCAATAAGAACTCTGTAAAAAAGGTTAAAACGTCATGCAGTTCAGATTTTTAATGCGGATAATACCACAATTCCATGATGTTTTTAGTTTCTAGAATACTCGTACCCAAAATAAAGTAATTTCAAGTTGAAAGGGCACGTTTAGAGATGTTTTAATACCTCAGCAGCTGTGTTGATTAGTCTGTGAAAAATGAAACTCAAATCCAAAGAGCTAAATAAATACGAATCTAGTATTTATGTATTTGAAGAATGCAAGTTTTTGTCATGTTTCACTGTAAGCAACTTTCTAAAGCTGTTAATATGAATAGCATTTCTTTGAGATATTTACCCACACATTAACAAATCTATTTTAAAGTTGCTTAGGCTGTCAATTTTATGAAAGTAAAACAATATGACATAGATAAAAATATAAATCAAATTCATTTTCTGTTTGAAATGTGACTGCAACATATTTGAATGTTTGCAAGTTATTTTTCCATATAAGCTTGAAATTGACAAAAGAAATCTTATAAAATGAACAGTTGACTGTTGTTTCTGCAATCGAATGTAACCGAGCACATACAAGGGGCGTCCAGAAAGTAAGTTCCGTTTCAATTTGTCTCCGTTGCAGCGCTGCGATCGCAGTTCCCCACATGCGCGGTGGACGCTCTGTATCAAGGAGAAGAAACGTGCGTCATTGTGAGATTGCTGTCAGCCACGTACGCTTTGTTGTGCTTGTTTACAATGTCGGTGTTGATTGAAAATCCCCGCCGCTTGTGAAATCAGATCTGTGATTCGTTTTCTGAATGCTAGGAAAGTAAAATCAATTGAAATTTATCGGCCAATTTGCGATGTTTACGGACAAAATGCGATGAGTGATACAATGGTGAGAAGATGGCTCCGACAGTTCAATGAAGGACGTAATGAAGTGCACGATGAAGAACGAAGTGGGCGTCCATCTTTGCTTACAGAAAAGCTGGTTCACGCGATTGATGACAAGATCCAGGAAAACAGTTCTCGCTTGGAATTTCCCCAAATCTCGCGATCACTAGTTCATGAAATTGTTACCGAAAAACTGAAATTTCCTAAACTTTGCTCACGTTGGGTGAAAAAGATTCTTACTGAGCAACTCAAAACAAAACGGATGGGTAGTGCACTTCAGTTTTTGACCCATTATGGTGACGGAGGTGAAGAATTTCTGACAGAGATACTCACAGGAGATGAAAATTGGGTTTCTTACGACACCCCTGAAAGTAAGCGTCAATGAATGCAATGGAGGCACACCTCATTCCCAGCAAAGGTTAAGCCGAAACAAATCTTGACACCTCGAAAAATGACGTGCACAGTGTTCTGGCAAAGAAAAGGAATCTTACTCATTGATTTCTTACCTCGTGGTCAAACAGTGAAGGCAGATATTTATTGCGAGACACTTAGTAAATTGAATAAGCGCCGAGGAATTCTGTCAAAAGGTGTTGTGTTTCTTTACGACAACGCACGGCCACACACTGCAAATGCGACGAAAAACTTCCAACAGTGATTTGGCTGGGACGTGTTTGACCAACCGCCGTACAGCAATAACCTCGCTCCTAGCGACTTTCATCTGTTTTTGCACCTCAAATCTTTCCTTGGCGGTCAACACTTCAACAATGACGAAGAGCTGAAAGAAAATGTTTCCAACTGGTTGAAGACACAGGCGTCAAACTTCAACGAAGAAGGTATACAAAAACTTGTGCCTCGCTATGACAAATGCGGCAATTATGTGGAAAAGTAGTTTAAGAGTTGTAGAATTTTGTGTCAAATAATTTTTCTGTATCTGTACACAATTTAATTTTATTACCAAACAGAACTTACTTTCTGGACGTACCACGTATTTATAAGTTAAAAGAATTTCTGAAAAAAGCAAAAATTATATGCCATATTTAATTTTTACATTAATATATGCAACATATTACAGTATCGGTTACTTTTATAAATTAAATTTAATTGTTGCAAACATTGCAAAATTTAGTTTCTCCTCCAGGCAGGTTCATAAAAATGCCCTGGGAGCGTTCGAGCGCACAGCGGGACAGATAGTGCAGCGCAGAGGTGAAAAGCTTGCCAAAGCAGATAAAGAAAGAGACAGATAGATGACTGGAAGGTTCGCTTTATTAGTTGTTACAGAAAATTCTACAAATTTCTAGGACAATGAGTGGAGCTATAAAAGGAGCCGCGGATCACGAGTTGACTCACTTCTCCACGACATGGGATGCCGGTCTGATCTTCAAACTTATCCAACTGGGGCTACCTACACAGCTAATCAACATCCTATGCAGCTTTCTCAGGCATAGATCATTTAAAGTCACAGTAGCGGGGAAAACATCTACACTGAGACACGTGAGAGTCGGAGTCCCCGAAGGCTCTGTACTATCCGCCACACTCTTTAGTGTGTTCATGGCAGATTTTCCAACTCAACCACAGGTCGAAATGGCATAGTACGCTGACGACGTGTTGTTGTTCTGCAAAAGCAGATATATACTCAGAGCCTTCAACCCAATCCAGAGACACCTTCGTCTCACACAAGAGTGGTGTAGGCGTTGGTGGATGCTCCAACTTCCACTTTAGAGGCCATAGGATAGAGTGGACTAATTCCATCAAGTACCTGGGCGTTCAACTTGATAGAGGTTTAACTTTCCGCGGACACATCAGGGAACTATCGGCACGGGTATAGGGGGCTATTGCCTCTCTGTACCCAATGCTGGGTTCGCGCTCGATGCCAGTCCGCTTAAAGCTGATAGTCCCACTCATGTTGTACGCCTGTGAAATCTGGGGCATGGCTGCAGATAGCTGGATAGCATACCTTCAGCGTGCACAGAATAGAGGACTCCGATCCATCTATCCTGTGGGCCGTTCTTTCCCCGTGAGGTTGCTTCACGAAGCTTCTCTTCTCCCATACGTGGAGGACGAAATCAGGCGCCGGGCGACAAAATTCTACGCTCAAATTCCAGCTTACAGAAGCGCCCTGGTTCGGTCTCTAGGAGATTACGACGCTACGAGACGCCGCTTCAGGCTTTACCGGGTACCCCGTATGGCATGCGGGCACCCGTGGTAACAAAGGAGTTAATCCATGCAGCAGCAAAATCTGAATTCAAAATCTCCAAATGAGCGATCTGGCTACAAAATTTACCCCAATTTAATAAAACAAAACACCAGGGTGTAAACAAAAAAGCGGTTTGGCATACTGTACAAAATTAAAGAGGAGCAAAAGGCTACCTCAATAAATTTTCCCCAACAAAAATTCCCACATTATCCTGAAAACATCAAATTAACAACCTGCGGTCAGACCCAAAACCTGGTTGGGTACGCAACAAAAACTCTCTGGCTGTTAACAGCCTATCAGTATACGACTTGGACTTGGAGTTGAATCACTCATAATCGGAATTGGCAGACGACCTTGAAGGTTGGGCTTGTGTATGTTACGTAATTCTACTATTGTAAAGGTTGGCCAAAGTGTGTTTCTACGGAAATTAAGAGCATTTCGGAATTTCAGCAAACTGGAATTTTTATTCTGCGAAACCACAAAGTCACAAAGGGATTACAAAGAAAAAGAAACTGACATGCAGATGGAGTTTCTCCGTTCCGAACCCCTTTTTAGCATAGTCAAATCCAGTCCAGCGCAAATGCTTCACAAAAATATTTCTGCAAAATAGTATCTTGATTAAAAAGCAGAGAAAAGAAAATCATTTATAAGAAAAAGGAGAGTGAGGAGTGAAAGTCATGGGGTTGCAACACAGCCGATTTGACAATAACATGACCTAACAAAGAACTTTCCCCTTTAACAACGAAAGCACAAAGAGTGCATCGGAGAGACATAATAATAGATGAAAACATTTGCTGCACCGTAGTCTAGACTGCATTGTTAGGAGCGCTGAGCGGAAATTGTATTTTCTGGCGTGGAAAGTGAATGGATTTTATCTAGCGTAGTGTTATGCGGTTCGTACAACCTCGCGCTACGTTACAGTTAATCAGGTTGTTCTTTTGTTCGCAGTTTGTAATAACAACATTGGATATTCCGCTCCATCTTCAGTCTGTCATCAGATGATTTATGATTCAATAAAGCAAACTTGTTTTTCTGGAAACAGCCTTTAGAAGTAATCTAGCTAACGCTGGAATGAAAGAACGTTCGATTTGGGTAAATTCCTTGAGGGAAATTTTGGCATTTTGGGTATCTGGAGAATTAATGCGCTGTGATGTATATAGAAAAAACGTAAATGAACAATATACGAGGGTTGTTCAATAAAGCATGATCATAATATTTTTACGGTCATAATTTTTCGCACTAAAATACAAACTTATTATATTCTGTTAGCTTAATGTGCAACAAACAAGCCGTAGTAGCTTCACTGTTGGTACTCCTGGTTTCCGCCTGCGAGAACCAGGCTAGTTCAGATATGTTCAGTATCGCCTACCACTGCAATGAAGTTAACACGCGAGGAACAATATGCGGCTTTGAAATTCTGCTTTCGTCTCAACAAATCTTCAGTTGAGGCCTATACGATGTTACAGGAGGCCTATGGAGAATCTGTTCTTCCCTACAGCACAGCTCGAAGGTGGTTTAAAGTGTTTAAAGAGGGGAGACAATCAATTTCAAAGGAAGGTGGACGCGATGCTCCAGTTACTGCTCTTACGGAAGAAAACATCAACACTGCTGCTGCCATTATGAGAGAGGATTGACGAATTACTTTATTATCACTTTCTGAAATACTTAACATTTCATTGGCTGCAACCCACACGTTTCTGACAGAAAGGTTACACATGAGACGTGTTTGTGCGCAATGGGCTCCAAGACTATTGATTCCCCAACAAAATTACAATCGCATTCAGGTTTGCGTGCAGTTAAAGTTGATGTTAGAGGAAGATCCGGAGTTTATTTCAAACGTAGTCACTGCTGATGAAACTTGGCTACATCATTTTGATTCTGAGAGCAAAAACAAAGCTCAGTGTAGAAATCTCCTTCATCACCAATCCCCCAAAAAGCAAAGGTGGTTGCTTCTGCTGATAAAGTTATTGTCATCTCATCCTTTGATGTTCATGGAATGTATTATCAGCATGTTGTATCTGCACATACATCAGTAACCGTACAATACTACAGGGATGTCCTGAAAACATTGCAAGTACATATCAGACGCAAAACACCACATTTCCGTGAAGCAGACTGGATGCTGCACCACGATAGTGCACGGCCACATATTGCCAATGCTGTTGCTGAATATCTTGCAAAAATCAACGTGAAGTGCATCCTTCACCCTCCCTATAGTCCGTATTTAGCCCCACGTGACTCTTATCTATTCTTTAACTTGAAGAAACGCCTTCGTGGGAGGCATTATCCACCATCAGAAGCAGTGGTGAAGGCCACGGAGGCTATTTTGAAGGATCTCTCAAAAAGTGGTTTACAGCATGTCTTTGAAGACTGGCAGAAACGCTGGGACAAGTGCATCGCATTCAGGGAAGACTATTTTGAGAAGTGCCATCAAAATTATGAAAGGTACGTTGTCAAAAAATTATTGTGATCATTATTTACTGAACAGACCTCGTAGGTATAGGTTATATAATAGAGGGCACTGCAGCCTATAGGTTTTCTTCTTCTTCCTCTTCCTTTGTTTTATATACACAGTGCTGTTTGTTTATTGTCCCCTACCACTTATATCACTTTAGGCGTCTGGTGAGGGAGCCTTAACCATGGATTAAGCAGAGAAATCCAGGATGGGTGATCAGCCGGGTCCTCGGAATGGGAATGAGAGAAGTAGATGAATTGAATAAGAGCAAAGTGCATGAAAAGAAAGATCATAATGAACAAATTGGTGGAATAATGACGAGGGAAACCGGAAATCCTGCAGAAAACCTGCCCTAACGCCGTGTTGACCACCACAAAATCTCACTTTACGGTCACCTGGGATCGAATCCAGGTGGGAGTCAAGTGGTCTAACAGCTCGGCCGCGGCCATAGATCTACTGTGGCTACCAATTGAGGAAGAAGGGATGATTTAAAGGATATACGGGAAGTTACAGGCTACAGAAAAGTACGAAAGTCAACAGCTCTATTCTTGGGACACATATTCCCTGCTGAAGTCTCTAGAAAGAACAATAAATGACTTCTATAGTCGGGGAGAAATTACTTTGTGATTGACACATCTCCCTGCGGAGTGTTTTATATATAATTTTACGTCATGCAACGTTAAGTCATATCGGACGGTGAAATAAATGGGTGAAATGATGCTCAAATGTATCCAAGGTACATGGAGCTTAGAGCTACCCACATTCGTCTTTAAGGATAATGGAAAACCCCGGAAAAAGCTTATACAGGTAACTCATCCGAGATTCGAACTCGGCACCTCTTGAACGTGAGGTAGGCACGCTACCATCTACGCTACCGAGGCGGGCCCCAGAGAAGTGTCGTCATCTACGTATTACTCGACAGAGCGTTGAGGCGTATTGATCCTCAGGTGACCAGCGCTGCGGTCGTTCCGTATCAGGGCTTATCTGGTCGATTGCAAGAGTGAAATATTGGTAAGTTAATTTACAGTAAGGAAAGATAGAGTCAGACTGAACAGTTCAATACCATAGCCGGGATTTGAACCACGGATCTTCTGGTTGCCATCCAGCCGCTCTAACCCTTGAGTTACTAAGGCCAACGTGCCGACATGACATTAAATTCTAAAACTGACTCGTGTTTTTTTTTTCGGTAAACCACTTAGGAGTTCTAATTGAATTTTTCAGTCTGACTATCTTTCCATACTTTAGCCTATACACGGCCAGTGTGAAAGAACAATATATTCCATTAATTGACCTAATAGTGGTTAACTATAAAGCCCGGGCCTTAAAGTACTTACACGTTGTAAGTCGCCATTAAGGTAGTTGCCTCATGTGTGTATGAGAACTCCTAAGGGTTTACCGGAAAAAACACGAGTCAGTTGAAGAGTTTAATGTCATGTCGGCACGTTGGTGTAGTGTTTAACGCCCGCTTTTACTACATACGGCACCGCAGGCGGTGACACTGATGATACATGAGATGAAGATGGAGCATCGGTGGAATGAGATGGCGGGGGAAACCGGAGGTCCCGGAGAAAACCTGCCCCAGCGCCCTGTTGTCCACCACAAATCTCACTTTGCGGTCGCCTGGGAACGACCCCGGGCCGCCTTGGTGAGAGCCAAGCAGTCTAGCCACTGAGCCACGGCGCGGCCTCGGCACGTTGGGCATAGTAGCTCAAGGATTAGAGCGGCTGGACGGAGACCAGAAGATCCGTGGTTAAAATCCCGGCTATGGCATTGAATTTTTCAGTCTATCTTTTCATACTTTAGCCTACACATGGCCAGTGTGAAAGAACAATTAATTTCCAATGTACAGTAAGTTACGAAACACAAATAGAGCGACTGGAAGCTGCGTGTGTCTTATGTTTTCTTGCGCCTGCCGATTTATGTCACATTGCTGTCCAGAAAACATGATTATATCTGAACAGAGTATACATATACTGGACTCACCGTGTATGTGCGATAAGCTGAAGTAAACATCTGTGTGTTGCGAATATTTCCCGATACGCTTTCTCGCTTTGCCATGTAGTAACTAGATAATCATGACTGACTTGGAAGTTTGTCTTCATAAGTTACTGGTTCGAGAGACACAGATCAATCCACTGGACCATGTGCCAATCACAAAGTAATTTCTCCTTTACCTAAGTAGCCAATGGGAACACTTTCCTTTTAACAAGGGTCTCCGCCATCTATCGAGACCGTTACATATCGTAAAACCTAGAAGAAACCTGAAAGGTAAATAGGAAACGAAATTACAGAAAATAAATAGTTAAAGTTAAGGAAAAATAACACGAGAAACACAAGGTCAGAGTTGGTGAATTGAACCCGGGACCTCTAGAATAAGAGACCCACACTTTGTACCTTAAAAATATGAAAATAGTGTCTTAAAATGTCTGCACAAGTCTTGCACGAGACTTACTCTATTCATTATGATTTCGTAATCTATTATACCAGATGTTCTTAGGAAGTCATCGATTTGTTCGAAAAGGCAACACAAATGACAGTTCAATAAAGAGAAAATATAGTCTTTCATTCTTCGTTTACTTTACGCGGATTAGTTGTTTCTTTTTCAGTTAGTTTACTTTAAAGCGTTGTAGTATTGCAGACTCTGTCACCGTTTATTCGGTGCACTAACGTTTAACTTGCCGATTACAAAAGCCAACATCCCATGTGGTGGGTGACTGATACTGCCCACATCACTTCCGCCATGTGATTTGTTTGATCACCCACCTCTGCCGTGGCAGGTGAGCGTGAAGCCGATATTCAGGCCTTAAGGGCACACGGGATTATTTCTTTACGTTTAATACTGATTCCACATCGATCATACTTATATTAATGGTATACATTACATAGAGTGATTTACACACAGCTGACACACTTCCTTCATTGATTATTCAGTTCGAAATTTACTGCGTACCAGATTTAGCAGAATATTCTGTAGTTTCGATTGTCTGTTACTAGATGTGCAGATGTTTAAGCTTTATCCCTACTGTCGGCAACTGTTTTTGAGATTTTGTTCCAGACAACGTAAAAATGGAGTGCGCGTTAAATCAGCGAATCTTCTATCTTATTATCATTATTATTATTATTATTATTATTATTATTATTATTATTATTATTATTATTATTATTATTATTATTATTATTATTATTATTATTATTATTATTATTATTATTATTATTATTATTATTATTATTATTATTATTATTATTATTATTATTATTATTATTATTATTATTATTATTATTATTATTATTATTATTATTATTATTATTATTATTATTATTATTATTATTATTATTATTATTATTATTATTATTATTATTATTATTATTATTATTATTATTATTATTATTATTATTATTATTATTATTATTATTATTATTATTATTATTATTATTATTATTATTATTATTATTATTATTATTATTATTATTATTATTATTATTATTATTATTATTATTATTATTATTATTATTATTATTATTATTATTATTATTATTATTATTATTATTATTATTATTATTATTATTATTATTATTATTATTATTATTATTATTATTATTATTATTATTATTATTATTATTATTATTATTATTATTATTATTATTATTATTATTATTATTATTATTATTATTATTATTATTATTAATTATTATTATTATTCCTCACGGCATGGGATTGTTTAACCCATTCCGGCTCCAAATTGGTCTGCCCATCTTTTCTTCGGTCTTCCCTGGTTTCTTCTTCCTATAGGTTTATAGTTTAAGGCTATTTTTGGTATTCTGTTATTATTCATCCTCTGAACATGACTTCTATTCCTTTCAATAGTATGGTTTATTTATTCTATTTTTAATTCTGTCCTAATATCCTGACTACGTTTTTTATCAATTTTGGTATATCCAGCTATTGCTCTTTTGAATTTCATTTCTGATGACTGTATTCTCGTACTATTTCTTTTTGTTAGTGTCCATGTTTCTGATCCATAGATCAGAGTTGGTATTGCCATGGTTTGGTATAGTTTTATTATAGAGTCCTTTCTTGCTTTATTTTTTAATGTTCTTTTTATCGTGCCTGTTATATAGTTAAATTTATTTATTTTCTCTATTATATCAGCTTCCCATTGCTACGAGACATTACATCCTAAATACTTAATGTGAGATTTCTGCTCAATTATTATGTTATCTAACACTATTTTTGATCCTACTGGATTAATTCCTTTTAGTGCCATGATTTTGGGTTTATTTGCTGATATTTTCATTCCATATTCTGTAGCAATTGTATCTAGACTATACAGCATTTTCTGCAGATCATCTTCATTTGTGGCTATTATTATTTGATCACCTGCATACAACAAAGTTTTCAATTTAGCTCCTGATACATTAATGCCTCCATTGACTTTATTCGACCAAATTCTTAGTATTTCGTCAACATATAAATTAAACAGTGCGGTTGATCAGGAAAACCTTGTCTTACGCCACCATAAACTATTACTGGTTCTCTTTTATTTATTTTTGTTTTTGTGTCAATGTACATACTTTTTATAACTTCAATTAGTTGTAAAGTTATGCCTCTATTAATTAAAATGTTCCACAGTATCATTCGTGATACTTTGTCACAAGCTTTATAATGGTCAATAAATAGTAAGTGCGTCTCTAAATTTTGTTCTCGTCGTTTTTCTATTATTTGTTTAAGAGTAAAAACATTGTCAATGGTGATTCTTCCTTTTCTAAAACCAGTTTGTTCTTCTAGGAGTATTGCATCTGTTATTTTGTTTAACCGAGTACTTATTATTTTGGCATATATTTTGTAGGCAGCACACAATAAACTAATCCCTCTATAATTTTCAGGTCTTGTTCTTTCCCCTTTCTTAAATATTGCTATCACTTTAGCTATCTTCCGTTCTTGCGGTATTTCTTTTGTTTCCCAACACCTGTTATATAGATACAGTAATCTGTCATGTAATTCTTTAGGAGCATATTTAATTAATTCTACGACTCTTCTTTGTGAAGGAATACTGGATTACAGATTCTCGGAGGTCATAACACAGGCTATTTGGTGTTCGGAAACCTACCCAAATGAAAAAGCCACACTGTAAGTTGTAGAAACATTAGAAGCAACTGGATCTCTTCTGAGTGTAAAAGGCAAACTTCGTTCATCTAGGCTTCCCACGGTTGTTGTGACTAAAGCAATCACCCAAGAGATCATTAAGACAGGGAGACAGGGTACAACTGCTCAATGTATCACAAAGCTGCGAAAAATGCAGATCTAAAGCCATATAGGCAGGGGAAAGAGTTTTTTTAGCGATTCTTTCGCCAATTTTCGCCATTTTTTTCTTTTTTCAACAATAATAATGTTTAGCGATAAATGAGAAATTTCTATTACTTTTAGTCCGCATAGAAAAATTTAGATTTATTACAAATTGCATAAATATAACTTTAATTTAACATGTATTTATTTCTTCATAGCATGAAGCTGGAAGTCTTGAAAAACATTTTTACAAATTTAACGAAATCAAAATATAATAAAACACTTAACAAAGCCAATACATTGACATCATCATACGCCCTGAAATAACAGCTGAACGGTGCAAGAATAAACTGACACCACAGCACCCGGCTGGTCCGTGATACTGAGAACTGTTTGTCGTATGCTGGCTGGAAATGCTATTTATTGATTATATCACCGTGCAAAGCAAAAAGCTCCTATTATGCTGCCTGAAGGTACTGAGAAGGTACTGAACTTCTAGGAAGCTACTTTCAGACATTACATTAACATGAAAATATTGTCTATCAGGGCTTAGGAATGTGGTCCGAAATGCCCGAAAGTTAAAAATGAATAAAAACTATATCTTAGTGAAAGCCACCCAGATTTAGAAGCTAAAAGTGTTTCCATTGCCTGTACTGACACGCTGGTATAGCTGATTTAATTCAGTAGTTTACATTGTCAGCTATTTTGAGGCAATTGTCGATTTCTTTTCTAAAAGAAAAGCTTTCAGTTCCTACGCAGAATTTGTTAAATTATCAATGTTGCGTTGCCAAGTGCTGCAATATTGTAAAGGCACAACAACCACATTTGTTTCTGAAAATTGCAGATTGATAACAGATCCAATATTACAATTTCAATGTAAACAAAAACCTGTGGCTCATCTTGCTTTATCCCAAATTAACTCGCTGAGAACCAAATGTGAAATATTATAGTGGTCACTTAGGAAACAGAGAAAGTGTACTTATAGATAAATCATGGATCCCAGTGTTAGAAAAGCCTTAGAAGAGAATCTAAAAGTTTTCTGCCGTATGTCTTTGTCTAAACTGAACTCCATTACGGCAAAATAAACGGATGATGTAATAACCATAAAATCGTTAGCTCATTTGTTTGAAACTTCTAGGATAGTTACTAAATCAAGTATATGTGATTTAAATCATGTAATGGCAGCATTTAAACTGCATACATTTAAAACCAGTGGTATTACTTGTGATTCGGATTTGCTTCTTTATTACAAAGAACTTTGTGACATTGTTGAACAACAAAGCCATGATGGTCACGATAACAGATTAGATGTAGTAACAGCACTCCTGGCATTGAAGCAAAAGCTGATTCTTACCGCAATTTCTGTGAAAAGTTCCTTCAATGTCTTTAGTTGCCGATGTCAAACGCTGAGAGATTTTTCTCTATATATAACTTAGTTGTCACAGACAAAATAACAAGCGAAAATATCACAACTTGTAGTATACTGTAGTTTGGCTATGTCTCATATGTGATATTGGATTTTATTCATGTTACCTACTATCTGCTGATTTCAAATAAAATATTTTAATTTGAAAAAAAGGGCTTTTAAAAGTTGTGCTACTCTAGTTAGCTGTTACTTTTCATTTCAGCCATACCATTACTCATTAAATCTCCCCGAAAATTTGCGCAAAATTAATGCTAATTTATGGTAAAGAAAGCCACAAAATACCACCAATTAAAATTATTAACGCTTGTTTTATTTCTGGAAATGTAAAAGGATCAATTCCAGAAATAAAAGAAGCGTTAATAATTTTAATTGGTGGTAATGTATGCCAGTGCAAGTGGGAATGTATGCCAAAGACCTAGTAATATGGACTTCGGTAAGGAATATAAGTTCTGGGAAACATAAAAAGTTACAAAAAAATGGAGAATGCAATTATAATACTGGAACAATGGACTAACCATAACAATATGGAGATTAACACAGAAAAAATCCCCATATCAATTGTTCACAACGCAACACAAAACAGAAAATATATGTCTGCAAATCAATAACAAAAATGTACAAGAAGCATCCACAACAACATATCTAGGAATAGAACTAGACCGGAAACTATCAATGAAAGAACATGTAAACAATGTAAAAAATAAGATCAACAAAAAGAACATCTTAAAACGCCTAGCAGGAAAAAAATGGGGTGGAAATATGGACCTCCTTAATAGCACATATAAAACATACATAAAACCTAACTTACTTTTTGGAGGAGAACTGCTGGCAACAGTAAACAAGAAACTCAAAAGGAAAATAGAAAACTCTCAAAACAATTCACTAAGAATAATAACAGGAGCTGTGAAAACAACACCAATTGCCATACTACAGAGCTTCACAACAAATATGGCCATAGAACTGGAACATGAACTAAAGGCAAACCCTAGCACAAAAACTGCTAGTTAACAAAAATAGACACAAGTGGTATCACACAGCAGATAATATAAGCAATCTAAAAACCCAAACAAGCTTCAGAACTTAAATCAATAACTCAAAACACAAGAACACAATAACAACAAATATAACAACAATAGAGGAAACAAGCCCAACAGAATATATTGACATACATTATAAAAATGACCTGTTATATACAATACATAAGCAAAGCAATTTATCAGATGAAATGAGAGCAATAGCAATAGCCACAGAAAATGAAAGATATCCAGAAAAAGAATGGCTCCGAATATATACAGATGGATCCTTTATAAACAAACAAGATGCTGGTGCAGGAGTATGCTGTAAACATTTTGCATAGCATCTAAAACTAGCCGAAACTTCAAACCATTATGATGGAGAACTAACAGCCATAAAAGCAGCACTGCAGAATGTCCTGTACAGACTGTACATAAAGCAAAACATAGTTATCTTAACAGATTCAAAATCTGCCATAGATGGCATTGTAAATTATAAAAACAAAACAAGAAACATCAAAGCAATAAGAAGTTTTATTAAAGCTGTCGAATCAAGAAACCATGTCACCCTGCAATGGATTCCAGCCCATGTTGGACTTCTAGGTAATGAACATGCTGACCAACTAGCAAAAAAGGTGCAATTCAAAATATAAAACCAGTAAGACAAACTGAAATTAATAAACAATTAAACAACATTAAGCTACGTTTTAAAAGACAGCATAGACTTGATGAAGAAGATAAACTAAAAGACAAGGATTATAAGAACATTGGAGGTAAAATTGACATACAAAAACTACCAAGAAAAACTGCAGTGGCCCTATTTAGAATGGAAACTGGCCATGATTGTCTTGCAGAACACCTTTATAAAATACACTGCATACCTACACCCAAATGTACTATCTGTAAAGAGGATGTCATCATGAACCAACACCATTTGGACAAATGTAATGGGCTCAAAAGTGGGAACCTACAGGCTTTATATTGGGAAGCTAGGGGGAAAGTGATGCAAATCAACTAATACCCAGTGCCATTAGTCACCAACAAATTTATTAACGCAAATTATTAATGTGAATTTTATAAATAATTGTCACCACAAAATCTTGCCTCTGCATATAGGGTTATGGTTATCAATCCAGGTAGGTATAGACGCTCGAAATACTCTCGTTGGTTTCAGACGTTCACTGTGCAAAATCCTACCGTATTGTCCATCATGTGGTCCACAGATTAAGCGTGGTTTTATAGCTCAAATAGCTCACGCCCTTGGGCCTGCCAAAATCTACAATTCATGAAGGAATTAGGCACCGGTTAAAACCAAAATTTGATGCGCAAAATCCGCACAGAAAATAATATTGAAATATATACATGAAAAATATAATTTTTTACATTCACATTACCTTCTCTAACCTCTATTCTCTATAAGTAACTACATAAAGTAGCTATTCTAAACAAAATTTATCTATATACTCCCTTTTTATTAAAATAAATACATACAAATAAAAAATACTAAAGGAACTGTGATAGTCAACTGTTTAATGGAAGTCCACACTCTTCCCGTGCAACTACGAGAAACAAATAACTGAATGTCTAAAGAAGTTACAAAAATGACAAGTATTCAACTATAAAATTTCATAACGAATATCTCGGAAAAAACTTATGGTAAAAAAATAATTCAAGTGCTTTAACGAGAACTAAATTTTTTATCACTTAAAATCATATAACATTTACTCAGAATAAAAAGTACTTCACAGTCAACTCCCAGAACATTGAAGACAAACATATGTTTTGTCGTGTAGACATATTTTATGTATGCATTTCAAGTAGAATATTAGAGTCATATTTGTTAAAATAAAACATATCCAGAACTCTTTCATGCAAAGCATATTTTGTGCTAGCGGAAACATAATACAGATCTATGTGTGACGCAAGTTTAGAAGATACTGAACTTTTTCTAATTACGTCATCCAACGTTATGTCCTATCGGATCATGCACGAAATGTGTGAGGTGATGAGAAATGAGCCTAGGGTCCATAGAGCTTATCGTTGTCTGACATTTCATCTTTCGGGATAAGAGAAAATCTCTAACGTTAAGTCATATCGGATGATGAATGAAATGTTCAAATAAGTACAGGGTACATAGAGCTTAGTATCACTAGACCTTAATCTTTCAAAGAAATCCTCTGAGGCTTTTATATCAGACTGAAACAGTTATTTTATGTTGTCCCCAAAGAGTTTCAAATATTGTATTATGTGAGGTTATGTAGAGTGAGTCACGCACAGAGAAGCTATGTAAGTGGAAATGACGTCACAAAAGTGTGGAATAACAAACTTATTTGTGATTGGTGTGACGCGTATATCGTAAAACGTGGACCAATCAAATATAGAAGATTCTACGTTGCCATGGAGGATATTCAATATTCCTCTAGGGGGGTCGAACTATTAGCGAAATGCTAATGTGTAGAAGAAGAGGAACTGGGGATTCTTCTCATAACAGTCGCCGTGAACGGATGTAAGGTTCTCTTCTTAAATGCCGTTGTGTGCAGAAGAGTATAAGTTTATTCTCGTAACAATCATCGAGTATAATTAGATAATCTTTGCATTAAATTTCATCGCTAGAAGACACACAATTTAATTATTATACACGGTAGTGAACAAACGTATAAAACTTTTGATTCTTGCACGCATCCAGATAAACGCGTCACATCAAGTGAATTTTGTGTAAGAATAGTGTTATAAATGTTGTATCATACATTTTGTTCGAACTGGTGTTAATTGAAGTAAGGAAATAAAAGTTTCTACATTATTTAATACAGAGGAAAATGATTACTCATTTTACGTAAAATTTCCTTCCGCTGTACCACCCCTGTAAAAGAAGATATCTTGCTCAACCGACTGAAGCCACGCCTAGGTAAGCTGGGAATTCAAGAACCATCAATTCCAACCCTGTTCCAAATGGTCACCTCAACGAGGGGCATAATTCACCATCCTTCTATACGATTCGACATAAATCCAGTTCCAAAATGGCGCCCAACTGTATGGCTCGAATAGGCAGAAGGAGGATTACACCACAGGAGAATAAATAGTGTAATGGACAGGTAACTTCGAATCAAGAAAGAAGAAAGAAGAAAAGTGAGTACGGAAAATCTTAATAGATAATTAATAGAAAAAGTGACAAAATTATAATTTTCATTTTTTTTATGTTATTAAGAAAGGGAAAAATATTACCTAAAATGGAAGGTAAAAAATTAACAGACAATAAGAATAAAAATGTTGGGGAAGGAGTGGAAAGACTAGTTAGTGATAAGAGAGCAGAAATACAAGAAGTCAGGGAAGTAGTGGAAGGAATGAGTAGTGATGATGCAGGAACAAGTAGAACAGAAATTATGCAGAGTAAAGGTAATGAAATGATAATAGACAGGTTAGAGAAAATGATGAGTAATTTTGATGCTAAAATGGATAGTTTTAGACAGGAAATAAGACAGGAAATAAGACAGAATTCAGATCAAAATTCAGAAAATTTAAATAGTTTTAGACAGGAAATAAAACAGAATTCAGAAAAGGCAGATCAAAATTTAAGGCAGGAAATGAGTAATTTAAATGCTAAAGTAGATCAAAGTTCAGAGAAATTAGAAGCTAGGATAGATCAAGGTTTAGGTAACCTAAGAAATGAAATTGAGAAAGGAAGAGAAGAGTGTAGAGAAGGCATAAAATCTTTAAAACAGAAAATAGAATCTCATGATGGAGAAATGTCTAAGTTAAAAGAGATGTTTCAGGAAATGAAAATAAGTCAGGAAAATGTAGTAAAAGATATAAGAAGTGAATTGGCTAAGGAGTCAGAAATCCTTAAGCAACAACAAATAGAATTTGTAGAAAAACAAAAAATAGAAATAGGGGAATTAGAGAATAGAATAAGACAAGAAATAGATGTAGTCTTATTAGATAATTCACGGAAATACCATGAGGAAAATATTGAAACACAGAATAATTTTGTAAGAGAAGTAAATAGTGTCAGAAATGATGTTAAACTAATTGCTACTGAGGTGCAAACACAACAAGATGAACTAAAAGTTAAATATGATGAAGTCAGTAAGTTGAATAGTGAAATGATTACAAGAATAGATTTGGCACACGAAAGTTTTGAGAGAGAGAAAGAAAACATTAGCAAGCTGAATCAAGTTGTGATTGCATTACAGGCAAGCAAAATTTCTGAGAACCAGAGGGTAATAAAATCTAAGAATATTACATGTATTGACTCACCTGGTAATTCAGGTAATATTGTACAAAACTTAGAGAATTATTTGGAGAGTGACGATACAGAATCTTTGTCACCTGATTGTGAAGTAAATGGTAATGGACAAATACAAAACATGCACACACATACACAGTTACACAGTCAAGGTAACACAAATTGTACAAATTATTTGTTGCATGACATAAGTCCACCTACTTTCGAAGAAGAATCGGGAGACAATCCCAAAATATTTCTAAAAGAATTAGAAGAATATTTTAAAATTAAAAAGATTCCAAATGAATTTAGGATGATGATTGTTAAAAGGTGTTTGAAGAAAAATGCTTTAGAATGGCTGAGGTTAACACTAGCATCACATGAAACGTATAGTATGTTTAGGAATGTGTTTATAAATAGGTTCTGGGGTCCAGAAAGACAGAGAAGAATTAAAGTCGAACTGGCCACTGGTAAATTCGAGTTCAAGAAGGGTGTGTCCATGACTGAATATTTCCTAAAACTTGCTAACAAAAGTAAACTTGTGAATCCAGATATGTCAGAAACCGAGATCGTGAATATGCTAATACGACATTATCCACCGCACATTAGAAACCACGTAATTGTGGCTAAGCCCGTCGACTTTACTGATATGATTGAGTTATTATCAGAATTTGAGGCTCATAACCTTAATTCTGATTCTACTCATAGTCAAGTTGATCCTGACAAGACTCATATAGAACAAAAGCAAGTAAATAGACAGGAAGTAAGACCAACATTCAGGGAAAATCACAGCCATACTAACCAAAACCAAAATAGTTTTAACCAAAATTGGGGCGGGGCACGTTCAAGAGACAACTATGAACGAAGAGAGTACAACCCCAGAAAGACATATGAATCGGTAGTGCCAGGTATAGGAAGGAGAATTCCAAATACTCCTAGGAGGAATTATAATAATGACCAACCTGTGGGAAATGTGAGGAGTAATCAGGTGAATCAACTGAGGTTTTACAGGGGAAATAACTTAAGAACGGGTTATCAAAGTAGAGGAAGGGGAACTAGCATCGAAGACTCTTCATTAAGAGATTTTGGGGGTCCTAGGTTTGAAAGGGCAGACAATAACCTAGAAAGGACACGGACTCAGGGAATAGAAGGAGAAATAAATAACGGTAGTACCAACCCAACTGCTAGTGTAACTACCGACCGCACTAATGCGGAAAACTGAGTACCAAATCATTTTGTGCCTTGGAAAGTGGTTCGGTAAAAATGACACAGGGCAAAATCAAAATTCAAAATTTACCAGAAGATAAGCTCACTCTCTCCAGAAGTAAAGATCGGGAATTAGTAAATCCACCTCAGATTAACCTTCGTATAGGCGATAGCGAATATAAAGTATTGATAGACACAGGAGCTAGTTCATCAGTAATAAGTGAGAACTTATTCAAGGAGTTACTATCCAAGTTTAGGATTGAATATTTAAACGTGTGTAATGTATACTGTAGCACAGCTATTGGGAAAAAGAAAGATAAAGTTAAATATCAAGCGTTAATTCCTGCGCGAATAGATGATTGGAATTTCAATTTTATCGTATTGGTAATACCAAACTTAGCTCGTGATATTATTATTGGCAATGATGTATTGTATGGTTGGCGAAGTGTGATAGATTTCGAAAAACATGAAATGAAGGTCAAAGGAGATAATGAAGTAATAAAAATAAATTTGTTAGAAGAAATTATATTAAAAGAGGATGAGAAGGATAGTATAAATAATGATAGGTTTTTTGTAGAAAATATAATATTATACGAAGAAGATATAATTAATAATGAAGAATATGATAGTGGTAAAGAGAATTTACTTTTAAATAATGAAGAAAATG
Organism: Mantis religiosa; assembly: GCA_030765055.1. NCBI lineage: Eukaryota > Metazoa > Arthropoda > Insecta > Mantodea > Mantidae > Mantis > Mantis religiosa. The sequence continues at coordinate 205,557,200 of CM060951.1, read as the reverse complement.
AGACGTTTGACCTTGGAGATCATTGTTGCCAAATAAACACATTAAATACCGACACCGAGCGAAAACAAGAAGAGGAAGAAATGATATTCCAAAGAACTTTGAAAGAAAAGTTAGGGAAAACATACAATTTAAATCACGCGCAAAGAGAACAATTGAGGTTATGTATACTAAAGAACAGGAACGTTTTTAGTACGAAACCTGGATTGTGTAATAAGTACATACATACATTTAAGGTGAACGACATTGCTCCTTATACTCATAAAAGTAGATCTGTGCCTATCGCTATTAGACAACAAGCATCTGAAGTAATAAAAACAGAATAGAACAATAATATTAAGATGTATTACTCTTCAGCATATTTTCCCCAAGGAAATCCTTGCGAGAGAGTGATGCGTGATTTAGGCTTGTATTTCAGAATTCTGTGTGATTCTAACCACCGAGGCTGGTACAAATACTGCCATATTATTGAGAAAATCATTAACAATACCCCAAACTCTACTACCAAATTTTCACCAATCGAATTAATGACTGGACTACAACCTGAACCTCTAGTAATAAAAGCACCAACAACCTTAAAAGTAGATGAAATGGAATTGAATGAAGAAGAAAAGTGTGCTGAAGCATTTCGAAGAATAAAAGAAAAAGCAGAGAAAAGATTATCAAAGATACAAAGAAAAGGAGCGAAATGGAATCCTGAAATAAATGATAAAGTTCTCGTAAAGACATTTAATATCTCCAGTTCTAAAATCAAATCCTATTGGAGAATGAATTTGTTATATAAAGGTCCATATAAAATAGTAAGAAAATTTGGGGATCATACGTACGAATTAAGAGACGATGATAATAAAATGATAGGAAAATATCACAAAACACTTTTAAAACCATTCAAAAGCCTTGACACTCACAAGAACAAATGATTTTAAAAAAAAAATAATATGTTTATGAATTACTGAAAAATGTTTTGTTTATTATTATTGTGTTCGAATAATTTCTGATTTTATATTGTTATTTTAAATTGTATTAATTGTTCATTGTTGTAATAATGTTTAATTATTGGGGCATTCTTCAGAATATATGGAACAATATTATTGGGAGATTTAAGTTAATTTTCCATATATTCTGAAGAGGGGCATCTGAAACAGTTATTTTATGTTGTCCCCAAAGAGTTTCAAATATTGTATTATGTGAGGTTATGTAGAGTGAGTCACGCACAGAGAAGCTATGTAAGTGGAAATGACGTCACAAAAGTGTGGAATAACAAACTTATTTGTGATTGGTGTGACGCGTATATCGTAAAACGTGGACCAATCAAATATAGAAGATTCTACGTTGCCATGGAGGATATTCAATATTCCTCTAGGGGGGTCGAACTATTAGCGAAATGCTAATGTGTAGAAGAAGAGGAACTGGGGATTCTTCTCATAACAGTCGCCGTGAACGGATGTAAGGTTCTCTTCTTAAATGCCGTTGTGTGCAGAAGAGTATAAGTTTATTCTCGTAACAATCATCGAGTATAATTAGATAATCTTTGCATTAAATTTCATCGCTAGAAGACACACAATTTAATTATTATACACGGTAGTGAACAAACGTATAAAACTTTTGATTCTTGCACGCATCCAGATAAACGCGTCACATCAAGTGAATTTTGTGTAAGAATAGTGTTATAAATGTTGTATCATACATTTTGTTCGAACTGGTGTTAATTGAAGTAAGGAAATAAAAGTTTCTACATTATTTAATACAGAGGAAAATGATTACTCATTTTACGTAAAATTTCCTTCCGCTGTACCACCCCTGTAAAAGAAGATATCTTGCTCAACCGACTGAAGCCACGCCTAGGTAAGCTGGGACTTCAAGAACCATCAATTCCAACCCTGTTCCAAATGGTCACCTCAACGAGGGGCATAATTCACCATCCTTCTATACGATTCGACATTAATCTTGTTCCAAGACGATGACTGAAATGATGCTCAAATGAGCACAGGGTACATAGAGCTTAGAGTTACCAGAAATTCATCTTTCAGAGTAAAGGTAAACCACCAACGTTAAGTCATACCGGACGATGAATGAAATGTTCAAATAAGTGCAGGGTACATAGAGCTTAGGGTCACTAGACCTTAATCTTTCAAAGAAATCCTCTAAGGCTTTTATATCAGACGATGAATGAAATGATGCTCAAATGGCACAGGGTACATAGAGCTTAGAGTTACCAGAAATTCATCTTTCAGAGTAAAGGTAAACCACCAACGTTAAGTCATATCAGACGATGAATGAAATGTTCAAATAAGTACAGGGTACATATAGCTTAGGGTCACTAGACCTTCATCTTTCAAGGAAAACCTGCAACGTTGTTATATCGGACGATCAATGGAATGATGCTCAAATGAGCCCAGTATCCATAGAGCTTAGAGGTACCAGACATTCTTCCGTCAGGATAAGGGTAAACCTCCCAACGTTAAGTCATATGGGATGATGAATGAAATGAGTTCAAAGTACAGGGTACATAGAGCTTAGGGTTACCTGACATTTCATCTGTCAGGATTAGGTAAAATCTCCAAAGTTATGTCGCACCATCAATGAAATGATTCTCAAATGAGCACAGGGTTCATGGTGCTTAGGGTTACCAGACATTCATCTGTCAGGATAACGGAAAACCTCCCATGTTCAGTCATATCGGACGTTGATTGAAATGATGTTCTAAGGAATACAGGGTCCATAGAGCTTAGAGTTACCTGACATTTCATCTTTCAGGATAAGGTTAGGTCTCCAAAGTTAAGTTATGTCGCACCATCAATGAAATGATGCTCAAATGAGCACAGGGTTCATGGTGCTTAGGGTTACCAGACATTCATCTGTCAGGATAATGGAAAACCTCCAATGTTCAGTCATATCGGACGTTGATTGAAATGATGTTCCAAGGAATACAGGGTCCATAGACCTTAGGGTTACCTGACATTTCATCTTTCAGGATAAGGGAAAATCTCCATAGTTAAGTTATATCGCACCATCAATGAAATGATGCTCAAATGAGTCCAGGGTCCATAGAGCTTAGAGTTACCAGAGATTCATCTTTAAGGATAAGGGAACACCCCGGAATGAACCGTACCCAGATAACTCAGCCTGACAGAGTTTCGAACTCGGGATCTCTTTAACGTGAGGCCGACACGCTATCATGTACGCCACAGAGCTAGGCAGATACTAAACTAAAATAACTTACTACTTATTAACAGGTAAACAGTATGGAGTTAAAATTATAGCATTGCTTTTCTGGTCCTTCAATGCATTCAGCAAAATTTATTACATAGTAAACTTGCTTTTTTCCAAATATATTTGAAGCAAACACCATTGCATCTGAGTTTGGGTTTCTGATAACGACATTTCCAAATATTATTACAGATGAAATCTAGAAATGACACGTTATCTTTTTGCTTGGTTTTAATTTACGTCAGGTGAATAATGAAACAGTATAATGGTTGTCGCACCTCCTATAGGCCAGTCCATTTTTCATGATAATATCGCCAACATGATATCTCTGTTGTCTGCCAAACAAATTGATCGGTCTGTGGAACAGACAACGTTAGTGACCGGACATTAACTCCTCAGTCACGAAGCCAAAGATTCCCGCCAGAGATTACATACTGCATGCACTGCATACTACGTTCCATGACCTTATAATGCAGAAATTGCAGGTAATTTAAACTGTTTGTGTATTTTCAAACTATGATTACATATCAACCGACTATAAGACAAGCATAGGAGTATAAGTATATACAGACGACTTGATAAAGTTCTAGAGTAGGGTATTATATAAAATTTATAGTTTATACAAAACAATAAAACGAATGATTAAATGCCCAATCAGCGAACTTTTAACAATTCGTCGCTTTAACCAGCTTTCCCCGTAGCCCAATTAGCTAACATATTTATTTTCGCTTTCTTCAACACATCCCCAGCAAATAAGCCATTGCATTCTAACAAACACAGCGTTATTCATTTAAAACCTAACGGGCGCATGGTGTTTCGACTGTGGGCGATTGGGTGTGCCACAGCCAACTTTACTCCTACATAAAATACGCGCGTAAAGCATGTATGACCTTTAACTTAAAGAATATTCTAGAAAGGTCGTGCATTATCGACTTAACAAGCACTATATCGGGAGAACACATTCTGATTCACACAATTAAGTTGGACCGTGGTAATATAGCACATTTTAATTCCAATATTTTGTTTTATTTACCCCAATGTATAAGGATTTATCTCGTAAACTTTGTCTTTTAGCTTACTTCACAAACAAAAAAACCACACAATGTTACCTTAGGGGAACAAGAGGGCCATACGAGGGTGGTCTGAAGAGTTTCCGTCCTAACAAAGATACAAGACATTTTTTCAGAAATTTATTTGTTATTTTTCAGCGTAGTCTCCTTGTAACTCTACACACTACTCCCAGCAATGCTTCCATCTCTGTAACCGGTCCAAATACTACTCCGCGTTTTTCTCTACAAAATAATTGTTCACGAAGGGGATTGTCTCTTCATTTAACGAATATCTCTGTCCTCCGACCGCAGATTTCGGATGAGGGAACAAAAAGAAGTCGCTTGGAGCTAAATCTCGTGAGTGAGGCGGATGGTCAAGCAGTTCAACAGTAATTCGTGGATTTTCGACATTGCAACCGCTGAGGTATTGCTGAAACAGGATTTTCTTTTTCTGCAAATGTGGCCGTTTCTCCGTAAATTCTGCCTTCAGCTTGTCAAGTTATGATGTGTAATATGCTCCTGTAATGTTTTTCCCTTTTTGAAGATAATCGATTAAAATAACTCCGTAACTATCCCAAAAATAGTCGCCATCATTTTCCCAGCTGAAAAAAAAATTTTTTTGAGCTGGCTCCCCCTCTGCAGTGCACTGTTTGGACTGTATTTTTTTTGTCATAATGGTGTATCCAAGTTTCAGATACAGTAATTAATCGGCGACAAAACTCGGATTTATTTCGCCTAAACTGCGCCAACAGGGCGTTGGAAATGTTCATTCGAACACGTTTTTGGTCTAACGTGAGCAAACGCGGCATCCAACGCGCGAACAGTTCTCTCATGTCTAAATGTTGATTTAATATGTGACAAACACTTTCTTTTGACATATTCATAACCTCTGCTACTTCTCTCACTTTAATGCGGCGGTCGTCTAGCACCATTTGGAGAACTTAGGCAATGTTTTCGTCGGTAGTTGCAGTTTTTGGACGTCCCGAACGTTCATCGTCTCCCAAGCCCTTACGGCCAAGTTTAAATTCAGCTGCCCAAAATTTCACTGTGGTAAATGGCGGTGCAAAGTCCCCATACACAGAATGCAACTCATCTTTGATTTGCGTAGGAGTATTGTCCTTCAAAAGCAAATATTTAATGACAGCTCGATACTCGGTTTTGTCCATTTTTATAAAACCACTCACATCAAATCACTCAAACGACTGTTACATAATAACTGAGCGTCCAAAATGGCTGAAACTTTGGTGAGTAACTGCCAACAGATGAACAACGAAATTCACGAGTGCTGCCATCTTCATGTTGATATCGGAAACTTTTCAGACCACCCTCGTACACGAGCACTAATCACTTTCTTCAAACACTTCCCTAATTTTATTCATGGACTGCTCTACTGTATGGGAAGTAGCAGAATCTTGTTGAAGCCACCCATATGATTTCTCTTCTTCTGTCAGTTCATGTTAAAATGAGCTCAAAATGTAATTTTTTAGAAGCGTAGTACCGACTTTTACACTAAAGCTTGTGAAACTTTTGGAATATTCCACAGTTTTTTAAAATTTCCAGAATATTCAAAATATGCAACAATGGAAAATTTAGAATCATTTAAAATATTTTAGAATACTTCAGAATACTCACCTGCGATATTCTATAGTGCTCAGAAATGTGTACGATTTTAAAAAATGTTATAATCATTAAGGAAAAAGAAATTAAATTGTAATATAGAAACACCAGGACAATTTGAAGCTTCGAATCCTACCTTTTTGAGAAAATAATGTTACTGTGTGTTCGGAAAATTAAAAGTTCAGTTTGCAAAAGTTCCAAAATGCACTTTATTTCCGTGTAAAGACAGTTTGTACACCCTTGGCAGCAAGATGACGTAACATAAACCAACACAATATCTTGTCACTTCTGCACACGTAAACCAATGAGTTCACTTTCAAATCACAGCTGCACGCGTACAATTATCATTTCCGTATACGACTTTCTTGGCAAGTCGCGGCTTCTTTTTTATATATCTACTCATATTTCTAGAAATTTCGGATGTTCTGTAACAAACAAGACCGCACCAGATGAAGCACGAACTTTATCTGTTTCGGCAAGCCTCTTACACTGGGCAACAATGAAAATGTTTCGGGCTTAAAAATAGTGAATTTACATGTATTGCCATCTACTGAATTCAAAAATTACCATAAAAGTGATAGATTAGCTCTTGTTTTGAAGATAAAGTGACATTTCATTTTTTAGAGTGAAGATTTTAAATTTGGGGAAAATTTTGGGGGAGTTGGCACACCTGTCAAATAACAAAACACAATCAGAGAGAACTTTTGGAAATTAAGTGATGCAAAAGTTAAGGAAGGAATTTTTCTCGGACCACAAATAAGAGAACTTGTAGAGGATTCTGCATTTCACCAAATTTTGGAGGGGAAAGAAAAGGAAGCTTGAGAAGCCTTCAAGGGTTTGTTCATAGATTTTTAGGCAACAAAAGAGATGACATCTACAAGCATTTGGTGACAGTGCTCCTGCAAAAATACCGTAACCTTGGTTGCAACATGTTCCTTAAGATCCATTTTCTCCACTCCCACCTAGACCTTTTCCCTCCAAGTTGTGGAGCTGTTAGTGATGAACATGGGGAGAGATTCCATCAGGACATTTCTGTTATGGAACAAAGACATCAGGGCCGTTGGAGTGAAGTAGTGCTTGCAGATTACTGTTGGTCTTTGTATAGGGATTCTGCGGAACTCCATCACAAGAGGCAAGCCAAAAAACGACGAAGTCAATAGGCCACCACATGATTCTCTTCAGACACGACTATCTGCGAAGTATTTTTACACCAATTTAGAACTCTTAGCATGTAATTACCAGTTAAAAAATCAAATGCACTTTCATTGTTGTTAGCATGTATGTAATTAAAATGTATGCCTCTCTCTCTCAATCCATTAATATGTAATACTTCAACCTTGTGTTTATCATAGAAACTAGAGCTAATAAAAAATTTCACTGTCATATTTGTTTTTCTCAACCCAAAATTAGTAGGAATTGCCTCATGAAGTGCTCGAAACATAAAAATTATTTTTTGTTGCTTAGTGTTATCCCCGCGCTGCACTGTCAGCCCCTTTGTGCGCGCCGGCCACGCTATTGCAATAATGGGTTCGCGAGCATAAATATTTCTGGAGTCTAAAGTTATCACTAGTATTTTGACAATGTAAACTCTATATTTCCATTATTATTTTTGTTAAGTTATTGCTAAAGCTCCGACTGCTACATTTCTATAGTATGTGCTGGAAGAAGCAATGTATCCCAGAAGATTGGCTTATAGCCCAAACCATCTCTATCTTTAAGAGAGGGAAACGAAATGACTGTAGCAATTACAGAGGAATATGTTTACTGGATACGGCCTATAAAATATTTGCTACAATAATAAACAAAAGGTTGCAGAATATAGCTGAATGTCTTCTCTCGGAATAACAAAGTGGATTTAGAAGAGGCAGATACTGTTTAGATAACATTTTTATTGTTAAACAGCTAATTGAAAAACATACGGAGTTTCACAAAGAAACGCATATGGCGTTTATTGACTTTGAAAAAAGCCTTCGATAGGGTAAACCGATGCAAAATGTGGCAAATATTGGAAGAACGAGGATACCCACAACAATTAGTAAAAATGATACAATACTTCTACTTCCAAACAAAAATAAATGTGAGGAACAATGGTAAAACAAAAAAAAAAAAAATCTTACTGATCAGGGTGTCAGACAAGGATGTACTTTATCACCTACACTTTTTAGTATTTATATTGACGACCTAGTGTGCAAATGGAAGCAGCTAGTGAATGTAGGTTTTAAAGTTTCAAATAAAAACTTTTTAAATATTTTATTGCTTACTGACGACTTAGTTATTATACAAAATAGCGAGTCTGCCCTGCAAAAATCTATTTTTAAACTTAGTGAACTTTGTAAGCAATATAATATGAAAATTTCTTTTATAAAATCAAAGGTAATGGCGTTCATTGGGAAAGAGCCAATTAGAACAAAAATAGTTATAAATAATCGTTGCGTTGAACGGGTAAGCCATTTTAACTACTTGGGAACTGATGTTAGTTATGACAAGGAACATGTCTACAATAAAATATACAAATTTCAAAGAGTGTGTGGAAACAATAAATAGAAGATTTAGAAACAAAATACGTAAAGAAACAAAACTAAAGTTCTAAAAATTATGGCTGTACCTATACTGACATACGGAAGTGAGACTTGGACGTTAACTAAAAAGCAACAGAGTAAAATACAGGCTTCAGAAATGAAATTCTTGAGAAGTGTGAAAGGATGCACGAAGAGGGACTTAATAAGAAATGAAAATATAAGAGAACAGCTGGACATTTTTAGTATGAATGATAGGTTAAAAGATCTCAAACAAAAATGGAAAGAACATGTTGAAAGAATGCCAGATAATAGACTTACAAAACAAACATTACAGTATCATCCTAAAGGTAGGAGATCGGTGGGTAGACCCAGGAAACGATGGCTGGAGGACTTCTAAGGTGGAACAGGCACTTGATTGCCTATGCCATGAAGTGAAGAAGAAGATTTTTGTTAAGTGTAGAAAGAGAGCAAATCTCTCTCTCTCTCTCTCT